>JASJOG010000031.1:1677500-2256425 GCA_030142905.1 Heliopora coerulea | reverse complement strand
TATATTTCGACAAAGTCAACCGAGTTACAGGTTATATATTTTCACGAAAATAAATTGCCAAACATACGAGAAACCTGATAAAATGGTCTCGAAAAGTTTCTTGAAGATACTACTAGGTGCACGTTCTTTTTTACCGTTAGATTACCATCTTCAGACAATTTAGTACACTTCTTAGGCCACACGGCAATAATGAATCCTTTTAAATACTCGATTATGTCAAATTGGTCCAGCATTATTTCGTCTAAACACTTTTTCCATGGTTGGGAATGTTTTCGAAGCCGAACCAAACAAGAACTGAAGATTAAAATCGTGCATGGGACTGGAACTGACGATCAAGGCCGCGAAGAGGACTGAAACTGACGTCCAAAATTTCCCTCCATGCGCGGCCATCTTGGCTTCACTTTTTGCCCGAGCGAATGACTGGGAGTTAGCATTCGAGATATGGAAATTGAGTTCACTGGGTCGAAACCAAAAATTATAATATTAGGCCGACATTACATACATCAGTAGGAGCAATGGTAAAAACAGTCAGCAGTTTGAGTCCGCTCTTGTGATCGTGGCGCTAGAAAGGTCTCGCCAGAGGTTCAAGGTCTGTTATCGACGTTCATTTATTTTCAGTTATTCAGAATATCGGTAGTAACCTGTTTAAATTTTTCCATTAGGAAGTAATACGAGCTTGTCATCTTGCAATGGAATATCGAATGGCGTACAGAAAGGACGTCATTGTCGATATGTTGTGTTATCGGAGATGGTAATGTATTGAATGGGTTGTGTATTATTGCTGCGTTCCCATATGTTGTGTTGCTTTTTGCGTTTGGCTGGGTGGGGTGCAGTGAGGTTGAGGGTGGTCGTTGTGTTTCGTTGTATTGCGTAGTGTTTCGTTGTGTTGTGCTATACTGTATTGTGATTGTGTTGTACGTGCATTGTGTTTTACTTCTGTTGTACTTGAGTTTTGTCGTGCTATGTTGCCTTGTGCTGCGTTGTACACGTGTTGAGGGGTGTTGCCTAGTGATGTGTTGTTTTGTGTTGACTTGTGTTTCAAAATTTGCAGCTATTTTAAGTTGTGTACTTAGTGGCAGATTTCTGATTGGACTTCTATTTTAGGGGCCATAATGAGATGGACGAACCCTCTTTCACTCAGCCAACCATGTACAGCGATATTGTTTCGAGAAATCGAGTGCCTGACTTGTACATTAACCAGCTGGCTGAACAAGGGATCGATTTCGAGGACGTAGTTAAAGAACTTAGAGAATACAAAGACTTCTTGTCACACGAAAGCAAAAGGGCAGAGACATTCGAATCAAGTGCTACAAACTTGCGCCGGCAATGGAGTGGCCTGGTGACGGCTCAAAAAGACGTCGTTAGTCATTACGATACAGGTAAGCTTACGAATCACTATATAACGAAGTTTTATGAAATTATCGATTTAACTGTGTAGGAATTCTCTGAGCTTTAACATAGCTCCATAGGGTAATTCGTAGTGAGAGATTGGCTACTAAATATGAATTGGCACGCATGCGGAGACTGATCTTATTGTGTAGTCATTCTAAGGGCCAATTTATAAGGTACGATAGTCGTATACGACAGTGTTGTCGACTCGAGTCGCAGTCGAGTTGCAAAATTTTGTGACTGGCGACTTGACTTGGACTTGCCTCGATTGACTTGAGATTTGACTTAGGACTTGGTGTTTTACCGTTTGAGACTTGCGTCTAACTTGAACCTAAAAATACTGTTATTGCAACCAAACATGCCGCGGAACGCAAGAGAGAGTAGTCGGGAGGACTTTTGACTAAAGACAGTTTTTTTATTACACGGTATTCAACCAAAGACATTTTTTCTTATTACATAGTTTTCGTGCTTGATTGCATGAAGTTAGAAATGAATTTTCGCGCCATTTTTCCACTGGCCCATTGAACTCATTCACACGAGAAGTAACCATGGAGTATGTTTCGAAAGTGAGTTCTTTTGGATTCTGCCGAGACATGGTTTTTAACCATAGCCGAAGTCGTTTGCCGAAATCTTAAATTCCTTAATTTGACCTTAGTGAACTTCTTTTGTAATCACTAGGATTTTATGTGTGGCTACTTGGTTTGGCAATGTAAGAGGACTTCAGACTTGACTAGGGACTTGACTCGAGGGACCTGAGGCTTGCTTGAGACTTGAACTGAGGGACTTGCAGACAAGTCTTGTATACGATTGTTCGTCCTGAGGATGTAATGTCGTCTCAAATGCATAATTCCTGCTTCCGATGTAGCAATACGTGCGAAAGACCCCAGTGAATAAATCTGATACATCAGAACGACCAATCGTATACGACAATCATATGATATAAATGCATCCAAATGAGACACCAACCGTCCTGTCAATGTAAGTGTTAAAAATTTTGGATATTCGCTTCGATCAGTTTCCTTATAACTTGGGAAATTAATCAACCAGAATAAGGGCAACAATATATTTAATTTTCAAAATTCTTCAATCCAGTAATTTTTATTGCAAAAACAGTCTTTCTCGACCACCTCTTCCATTACTGTACACTATCGTACTTTAGTGCAACACCTTCCCCGACTGCAAATTTTTGAAAAACATTCACTGCAGACATGGCCCTAAGATGAAGACCGTACGAACTCGCAACAGTGAAAGTATTTAGCTGGAAATATACGTTTATAACTACATGAAATGTACTAATTTCCCCACAAGGTTGCGACTTGGATACACTACTGTTCGTTGGTGGAAAATCTTGCGAGATCCCTGCGAACATTAGTATTCACCCACACTTACGGAAGACGCATTGCGATTCACGAATGGCAAAACTTAAAGCAGATACCAGCATTGACTGGGCTAGTGCTGAAGCTTTGGCGTTTGGTTCATTACTTTATCAAGGTAGGTTTTGCACTTTGTCACATTGTTAACTTCTTTCTTGCTTTTGGCATGTTAATCGCTTTTTGCTGGTGCAAACAGCATTGTTTGCGTTATCGTGATTTTGGGTATTGACTGATGTTATTCTGAATTTCTCTTGGCCAAAGCTATCTAAATGGAATGTTTGCTGGAAAATTAGTAAATTACTGAATTTTTTGAAGTTAAGCAGTAAAACGTTTACTCATTCACGACGTGGATATTGATCATTTTCAATGGTTAAACCTTTAACCGTGACAGCCTCAGTACATGGCAAGTCTATTAGATGTACGGGGGTCAGTATAGTGTCATTTGGCTTTGCGTTTTGTGTGTAGGTCACAATGTCCGTATCAGCGGTCAAGATGTGGGAAGAGGGACGTTCAGTCAAAGACACGTGATGGTTGTTGACCAGGAAACAGATAAGATGTATATTCCATTCAATCACATGATTCCTAACCAAAGATCGTTTCTTGAAGTAAGATGAAATACCGTCATCTTTCTAATTTTTAATGCCTCTCAAGAACACCCAACTCCATTTTTATGTGGTGTAGTTTAACTACCAAATATTCATTGTATATGATGTGTATAGTCTCCTTTAAAAAGATGTAAACCTATCTAATACCATGCACCTGACCATACAGTTCCTCGATAGAATAAAAATTTGTTCAGTCGGCGGACGATAGTGAACGTTCGTTAAGCTGAAAATCTCAGCAAATGTTTCTGAATCCCAATCGGTAGTTGAACCCGCGATCAAAAGATAGCGGGCTTGATCCCGTGTTCACGTGGCCAAGCTCACGGCAACGGCCTTCATAGCTCAGTCGACATAGCTGTGCTATATATTTGCAGGGTCACCGGTTCCATTCCTAGCCAGAAGTCCGAGAGTTGCGTATTTCGCCGCTGATCGTGATTGGGTTTTAACATGTATAATTACTACACTCGAAAGTTTGCTTTCACTCAATGCATCTTCTTTTTCTAATCGAATTCCATCCTCGTGACAAAATAAAACTTCCTAAGCAAGAATCTGTTCAGTTGCCCCGCGACTTGCGAACATTCGTTAAACTCAGATTCTCAGAAAATGTTTCTTAGTCCATGCAAGGTATGAATCGAAACCGCTATCACAAGATTACAGATTTGATTCTCGATTTTAGCTGAGAAAGATTTTCCGAGAACTTGAGTTTGACGGACTTTTGGACATCATTGTCATAACTCCTAGCTCCCACAAGCGTTGTATTGATGCACAGCGTTCATAAAGTTGATCTTATCAATCAGTTATAGTTATTCCGGGAACCACTGAGTATTCTGATGAAATACAAAACAACGGTAACTCCGAATATTGTCAGCACATTTCTTTTCGCCGACAAAACCCATCGCCAAACCACGGAACTAAAGCGTCAAAAGATTTAGTAATTTTCTATTAATAGCGTATTACTCACTACTCTCGCCTGTAAATATAGCTGTTACCGCTTTCTTCTGTAGCGTTCCTGATGATGACTAAAACTTAGTCGAAACGTAGATGTTCAATAAAAGAAATGTGCTGAAAATATTCGGAGTTACCGTCGTTTTATAGTTATGGTTAATTTTAGAACTTTCTTTCACTTTTTTCCATGATGGTGGTTTTGTTCAGGTTTGCAACAGCCCATTGTCAGAAGAGGCCGTCTTGGGCTTTGAATATGGAATGAGTATTGAGGACCCGAACAACCTGATAATCTGGGAAGCCCAATTTGGGGATTTCTTTAACGGAGCACAGTTAATTATTGACGAGTTTATTTCGTCAGGAGAAAGTAAGTTATTCCGTTTCTCGAAATATTGGTATTTTACAATAATTTATATTAATGCCTTCAGATTGTGCTCTCTATATAGGACAGCAAACGGTACTTTTCTGGTCTATTGGAGTTAGAAAAGAGTTTTTAAAATCTCAGCTAAGGTGTTGGTTTTTTGAAGCGGAGTAGTGATCGTGAAATTAAATGTTCATATTTCTTTGCAGCCAAGTGGCTTTTGCAGAGTGGCTTAGTGTTGTTGCTGCCTCATGGTATGGATGGCACGGGTCCGGATCACTCATCTTGTCGCATGGAACGGTTTCTTCAAGTGAGTGTACTGTATTATCTTCACTAACCATGTTAGCATCTAAATAAAGCCACAAGCCATTCACATCTGAAGAAAACTTGTTGTATTGTATTTACAGGCCTGAGTCTCTATGAGGCATAACTACAGCATTTGAATTCTCAGATAATTAGTGATATGACTACGTTTACCTCCCCACCGCTCGTTTTAAAATTTTTTGGCTATCTCTTTTGAAACGACGTCTTACGTTTTATCAGATAATCAGACTAATTTGCAAACCTCTGTCTGCACCGAATGCTAGTAGTTTTTCTATTCTTTTTTTATTCGTTTTTTGAACAATTACTTCTTTTTTATCGATTTTCTGTTTGTAGCTGAGTGATAGTGAGGAGGATGCTGTTGATGGGGACAGTGTCAACATGCATATCGTCAACCCTACGACTCCAGCACAATATTTTCATCTGTTGCGAAGACAGGTATGTGTCATAAAGTCGTCGCCGGGGGTCACCCATCGTCGCTGTGTTTTATTTAAAAAAAAAAGAATTAGAATGTTGAGCAATTTCAATATGAATCACGTAGGAATTTTAAAGTGGCCTTAAATTGAAGGTGAAACGTTCTCGGTGTCAGCTTAAGAAATGAAATTGGCACCAGATTGTGACTACATAGATTATTTTGTTATATTTTTCACAAAAAGTGTATAATAGGTAATGATCCAACTACAGTACACTAAAGCGTGAGCTGATGGACAGACCGACAGAGTGACGGGCAGACGGTCGGACGGACAGACGGAAGTACAGACGGACGGACAGACGGACGGACAGACGGATGGACAGATGGAGGAAAGACGGACGGACGGACGGACGGACAGGCTAACTGGCAGGGCTGACTGACCGGCAGGACTGACTGACCGGCAGGACTGACTGACCGGCAGGACTGACTGACCGGCAGGACTGACTGACCGGCAGGACTGACTGACCGGCAGGACTGACTGACCGGCAGGACTGACTGACCGGCAGGACTGACTGACCGGCAGGACTGACTGACCGGCAGGACTGACTGACAGACGGACTGACGGATGGACCCATGCACGGACAGATTGACGGGGAGATAGACAAGAAAAAATACACGAGCCACATACTAAGTTGCTATTCCGTTGTTCTCAAACACAGGAATGACTTGTTCTAGTGTGAAAAAAAAATTATATTCTGATTGTCTTTTAGATTGTTCGCAACTTTCGAAAGCCCTTGATAGTTGCCTCACCTAAACTACTCCTCAGATCATCGGTAAGTAGTATATTGCGTATATATCTTGGTCGCATGTGAGGAGAGGAGAGAGTTTTCCATTTTGACTCTACCAAGCATCGCAGCATTTCTCCGGATACTCCGGTTTCCTCCTGCAGTAACACTGGGCCCAAGAGTGGAGTTCCTTACTTGACCACTAGTGTGAATAGCTTAGTTATAGCTGGTTGGGTTGTCCAGTGTAAATGATGGTGGGATTATCACTGTGCTATAAGAACAATAAAATAAATTTCCCCCGCTATACATAACCTTGTCTTTCCTTTCATATTACTTTCACTTCCTTGTTCTCTGTAGGAATACAATCTTTATTTGTTCTCTGTGGTAAGATAATCTAGCGAAACAAACTCATTACCCTACGTTTCTTCTCATAAGGATGCAGTGTCCAAGTTAACTGAAATGATGCCGGGAACGTACTTTCATCCAGTTCTGGGAGACACACAAGTTGATCCGAAGAATGTGAAACGAGTTGTATTTTGTTCGGGAAAATATTACTATACTTTAATCAAAGAAAGGCAAAAGAAAAATGTTGCAGACACGGCTCTAGTTCGTCTTGAGGTATAGTAAACAAACCGTCATGAACATTTTGCCCGCGAAAGCAACATTAACATTTCGTTACAACGCGCAACATCTTATATACTTTGACGATGTTGCACGTTGCAACGAAACGTTAGTAAATTTATTTAAATATATTTCAAATCATCTTCATGGCCTGTCATTTAACAATTTTCAGCTGACCTCTTATCTTTATCCTTCGTTTACGTTTTTCGCCTGGAAAAAAAATCCATCGCAACGTTAGCATGTGGAGTTGGAACATTTTTATATGTGAAACTCTTATAATAATTACCAATGTCCAGCAAAAAACACGAAGTAGAACCATAAAGAAATAACAGTAAACTGTTATTTCTTTATGGTTATATATGTTAAAGGGTATATAATATGTTAAGCAGTAAACATATTATATACCCTAATGACGTAATATTATAATTTCTGAAGATGTTGCTAAGTTGACAACGAAACGTCAGATTAAACTTTATTTATTTATGGATCTACTTTGTGTTTTTTGCTGGGCACTGGTATTTATTATAAGATTACGTTTTCCCCCTGGGGAATCTCTTCCGAATGTGAAACTCTCATTACATGGAATTTGAACTTTTTTATGTATAAAACTCCTGATTCCCGCGTGAAATGGCCGAAGCCTTTGCATTTAAACCTTGGCATATTTAACCCATTCATGCATTACTTTTTTTATTTTTTGTTCTTTGTTAAATTTTTGTTTTTGTTTTTTTTCTTTTACTTGTTCCGTTGTAATTTGCTGTTGCACGACAACCGTATGCGTGAAAAGTCTAAAACATGTCGTTTGAGATGGTGAACAATAAGTCAGAAACGACTTCGAGTGTTTCGTAATGGCATTAAAACACAAAAAAGCTCGTTAGTCTAGAGGAGCGATAACCCAGAGATGTTTATTAGCTGTCGAATGTTTTCTTACCATGATACAACATTTCTATTTTAGAAATCCTCATCGCGAAGGTGCTAGTTCATTTTTCAGTTGAATTCGGCAGTGTCAGATTATCATAAAAAATTTCTGTTCATGTATCTCTTAGGATGATTCTGAAATAGAATTGAAACACTGCACATCCTCTCATGGATAAGCGTTT
Organism: Heliopora coerulea; assembly: GCA_030142905.1. Lineage (NCBI taxonomy): Eukaryota > Metazoa > Cnidaria > Anthozoa > Scleralcyonacea > Helioporidae > Heliopora > Heliopora coerulea. Next base: position 2,248,522 of record JASJOG010000031.1, on the reverse strand, counting down.
AGTTGTCGCGAGAATATCTCGTGCACTTAAGTTGGATAAAAGCTCGCCTCTAATCCCTGTGGACTCGATAGCCCAACAGGTAGAGCGGCGGATCGGTATCCCGAAGGTGCGAGTTCAAATCCCGCTCGAGTCAACATTTTTCAGTTGACTTCGGCAGTGTCAGACTATCTTGAAAAAAATTTCTCATCATGATACAACATGATGAACGAGTTTTTGATTTGATTTCTCAGCCGATCATGATTTTAATAAAATGTTCAGAAGACTCGTTGGAAAAATGAACTGTCGTGGTTTAATGTTTACCAAGGTGTGCAAATTGTATTCATCATAACGTTTGCTTTGAAGATGCGTGATGTTACTAAAGTCCGACTTGCTTATATGATAGTTTAAACAGTTCAGGATTAAAACTTTTGCAATTTTTAGCGGGACACACACTCAAACCAGGTTGAGAATCATTCAGACAGACACTTTGACGGCTCTGGGGAGAAAACGAAATTCAAAAAGCCTTAGTTTTATCAGTACGAAGCTGTTTGTAGTGCCATATGTCGGTGTGTCTTGACACATGAACTTGATGTCATTTCGAAGGCTTATCAAATTTACTAAAGATCCTCATACAAATTCTTATTGCACGTGGCGATCCCTAAAGATCTTGGTAAACCTTATTGGCTATGAAGATTTCTGTGGTTTGATTGGGCATCAAAATTCAACTTTTATGTGACTCTATGCGTTTTTCTCTAATTCAAACGTACACTTGGAGTTAAGCTTTATTATAATAACGACTGCATTATTTGTTGTTCTCCATTCTTTAGGCATTGACACCATTTCCCGTTGAAGAGATAAAGACAGAGATTCAAAAATATCCAAACGCTGATGGTTAGTAGGCTAACATTGATAAGTTGTCCAAGTGAAATTCACATTTGAAATTCATGCCATTTAAACGATCATGACACAATCGTCCTCACGGTGACATCTCGTGAGTGTGGTTTTAAGACATTTCCTAAGCAATTATTATGAGCACATATGTCTTCTACAGTATGCAAAACGTAAAGTAGAGATACAGTTTTATAAATAATGAGGATTTGGGGTAGAGGTCACAATAAAGAATAAAGCCGAGGTTTCAGCCCAACAATTTAAACTCTTGGGAATGAAAGTCGTTGCAAATCAACTTGCTTCAATTTGTGGTGACGTACCTGGTGAACACGACCGAACGAGTGCGTAAGTTGATGAAACTAAAAGAACCTTGAACTAGCTTGAACTTTACAGCAACTCAAGGCAAGCTGATCCAGGTAGGACTAGGCCCATATCGACCTCAAATATTCGATACAATCGACAGCAAATGTCTTTAATAGGTATCGATAGTTGCGAGATACCAATAAATTTTATGCTACACTTGATTACCGAGCCTATACATTCCTTTGATTAGCACAAAAGGAGGTTCACTGTACTGGGTAAGGAGGTGTGTGTTGATGGAAAGATGAACAATGGGGAGTTCATCGTTAGTTTAACGTTCTTGAACCTTCGTTGAATTCTTTAAATCCATTACATTTTTGGCCTATCTCTGCTGTAACTGTGCTAGCTGAAAGCAAATCCGTAAACAGAAATTATCTAGGGAAATAATTTAATGAGCATTTTAACCGTTAAGCCATAGTTAAAACCGATCATAGCCGAGGAATGAAAATAGAAGGTTCAAGAGTTCAGCTCCCACTGGGAGTACGACCGTTCCTGAGGCCTCATTTTCACGTTTAATAAAATTTAATTAGTGATGGTTAGAGTAGTATATGTTTTTTGTAAAAGATAGCACGTTTACAAAGCTTGTTATCCGATAAGCCTTGTGTATTGTCAAAAAATCGTAAATGTGACAACGTGAACGTGAATGTGATTGTGATACAGCCATAGTATGTATGATCCCCTCGCCCACCGCGCGAAGCGCGGTGCGAGGGTACTAATCTCGACGTGCGTGGAGTCCTTTTACACGCGTGGTGACTAGGGAGAAAAATTTTCGCATTGTGTATTAATGTTTATATATATATTTAGTAGAAACTTAGTCGAGTACTATTGCAAATGCTGCATTCTGATTGGCTACGCTACTCGCTATCTATTCGTCGATAGATAGCGAGTAGCGAAAATGGCTTCCGCCTCTCGTTTTTGTGAAGTTTCTGAAGACGAAATAGATTGCCTACTTGAAAGTGCAATCCCAGAGAAGACGAAAAATGTTCTTTGCAAAGTGTTTCTACTAAAACAATTAGATTATGAGCTCGAGATTTCTATGAGGTGATAGTGAGGTGATAGGGTGAGATTTCTATCACCTCATAGAAATCTCGAGCGCATAATCTAATTGTTATATATATATATATATAGGTATATATCCATGGATTCCGGTCACTCAAGAATGGCCGTGTGCAAGCTCGGGGACTGGTATGTTGTTGACCAAACCTTAGGTTACTTAGGTCCGTATTGAAGCAAATCGGTTTGGTCTCGATCTTTTTTCCGTTTTATGGATCTCTCAGACGTTGTTTACATCATTTGAACACTGAAGCCAGTAAATGATTTAAGACCGGCAAACGAAATGGCTTTCTTGGTGCTTGTGGCTGGTTTCACTTTTGGAGACCATATTAGTATCTGGACAGTTTATGACTTGAAACAGTTGTTCTCAAAGTTAGCTCCTTGGAATATGCAGTGGCCAACTGTTCATTTGTTGCAGCAACGCTTTATGTTGGTTCTTCCTGATAAATATGAACAAAAAACGTAAGGGAACTCGCTTGCTGTCAGGACATTTGGTAAGCGAGTAATTGTAAACGACATTCTTCGCTGAAGTTGAATAGATGCTGATTTGTATAAATCTGGAGACTTTTCACGTTCTGGTAACCACTCACCTGAGCTACACAATCGCGGGAAAGTCTGAATCGAGTAGCTTTGAAATACAAGTTCTGCGAACGGACTTGTTTTGAGCAGCTTTCAAAAGTGGCGTCCCGACTTCATTCTTCCCCTAGGGAGACTTGTACCAAATATAATCGCCTGGATCTAACTGGTGTTTATTGGTAAAGTAGAATGAAGATTCTGGTTCATTCATCTCTGAAGGATGATGGCTTTTGAATATTTTTTAGTATTTAACCGGACAGAGTTCATGGTCAGTTGTTTGAGAGGTGGGATAAAACACTCATCGAGAAGACTTGTCCAGGCCGCAACAGACTTGGATGTTCTCTCCGCTTTCCACTTCCTCGTTCAGGATTGTTCTTCGTAGTAAATGTCGCCCCACTGAAGACGTCGGGATGTATTTCTGGCTCGAAACAAAAACTGCAAGGTAAACAGCCACCTGGTAACACGCTCCAAAGCTACTTGTTTTTGGTCACGAAACTATCCTTCGGCGAAACAGGCTTGTGGATGATGAACTTTACCGTATTCGACCAATAGTGCTTTCATCAGGATTTAAAAAACCTCTCAAGAAAGTTTAAAAGTTTAAAGCAGTCGTCTTTTGGCAAATTCACCGTTGAATCCTTTGGGTTAAGGTGCCGCTGAATGCTTAGTTGAAAATACGGAAGAGTCGTAGGTTTGTACGCTACGCCATTTTTCTTTCTTACGAAAGTTTTGCAGTGGAAAAAAGTATGTATTTTACTTTTCTCTACTCGTTCTTCTTTTGACCAAAACTTGCACAACGTTTGCTTGTCGTACTTTGTTGTATGTTATGTATTTTTCTAATTTTTGGTCAGTAACAAAAATTCAGAACTCGCTCATGTTTTCTTTATTTCGTCGGTTTTGTAATTCGTTTCATCTTCGTCACCAAAGTCTTGTACCTCCGGATGAATACTTAGCATAAATCGTCATCATAGCACTTCTTAATACACATTTGGAACCAATTTTGAGATTACGTAGAATTTACCAGTTTTTTTAGACAAAAAAAGTCAAAAAAATTTTTTTAATCATGAAAGAAGGAATGGGTGAATCTCAGCAATGACTACCTTAAAAAACTTGTAGAAAGCATGCCAAATCGCTGCCGAAAAGTTATTAAAAGTCGTGGATATCCTATGGACTATTAAATGTTGCGTGTTTAGGACAATCCTAAAAACTTTTAATAAAACTTGAGTGTTTGTACCATCTCTTTCTAATCAAATAAAAAGAATTATGACACTTTGTCGTTTTCGTTTTGTTAAGGGAGGGCTCTTTTTTTTTGGCAACCCCCTGTATTTGTCGTGTTTTATCCTGTTATGGCTATTCACATTCGAATTTTGAGCTGGGCATTAATATTCATCCTACGACTTATTACCAGAGTTTTATACAGGTAGTTTGATTTTAAGTTAGACCTAAATTTTTAGTTGGGTACTGTACCAAGGTATTCAACTGAATGATATATGGATATTAGCACTACTCCAAGTGAATGAACCAATACTTGGTAAGTAGAGAAAAACTCTACTTGACTGTGGCTGGGATTCAGACCCACGACCTTTGAGTGTGGCTGGGATTCAGACCTATGACCTTCTGTTTTACAGCCATGGTCATTAAAGTTTTTCTCTACTTACCCAATATGGGTTCATTCACTTGGAGTAGTGCTAGTATCCTTGTTCTTCCCCCAAGTACATAGTCCCTTGTACAGTAACTGAATGACATATTTTCTATTTATGTCACAATTTTTTAACATTTTTAGATATTTTGCTTCTGTGCAGTACAGGACAGGAAAGCCAGTTCCAGGTGTGTACTACATTACATAATAAATTATTATACAATAACTGCTTTTAATGTTTTTTATGGAAGTCAAAAAACATTACAAAACTAATTGATCTTGCTGTAATAGATGTAGTGGCTGTCATTGTTGTGTTAAAATGTAGCACACCTCATCCTTTGTGGGTAGGGCATATTGTACAAATTGTTTTAAGTTATGCAGTTTGATAAACAGAATCTTGTGGCAGTGGGAGGTTGGTGCCTTAATGTATTGTATATACAACCATAAGCATTTTCTCATACAGTTATATTTATTGTTGCAACTAGTCAGTGTTAAGCTGAGTTCATGTCGTCATTATCAAATTTTTATGTTTGTGTACTTGCATCAAGCTTTGTCTAAAACTAGAATTAGATACTGCACAAAACTGAACCATTCTGGTGAAGTATAACCATGATCTTCACTTTTAAAAGCTTGGTCCTGATAGTACAACCAATAGACATCTGCTTTGCATTCCCAGCCATCAAATTTTGTTACTGTAAAAGGACGGGAATCCTGTGAGCACATCAATCTGTGCAGTTAATTCTGCCTGTTAATGAATCTTTCATGATTGATCCATTGCACAAATGCATCCTCAATCTATTAACTGAATAAAAAGGTTATATGTAGCAAAAGGAAAGGAAAGTGCTGTGGGCATCCAATGAACCAACATACCATGTGAAATAGCTTTTGTTGTCACCATTCTTTTTGAGCCTTACTTTATTCATTTTATGATTTTCTTACACACATTATGTTAATTCTTATTAGGAAGCATTACAACTGACCCACCTTTTGATGTTGATATGACAACTAAAATGAGAGATCCATTCCCTTTGAAGAAGGTTTGGAACATTATTGCCAATTAATTTGCTGCATGTTTTGAGAAGTGGCTGTTTGTGGATACCCAGATTTTGACCTAATATTCTGTTATGCACTAACATCACAAAAACCACCTGATGACCATAAAACAAATCTTGGGAAAGGAAGGAAGTTTGCCATCTATTATTCCTTGAAGTCTTAATTGTGAATTGTTTTTCAATTAAATATTTTGATATCTTTGAAGTGGATTGAGGAAAATTTTGAAGAGATCAAAGTAAATGGTTCAAAAACCTTGTTTGAAAGCCAGCAAACAAAGGCAAGCTAAAACATATTTTTGTTTTATTACACATAATTGTAACCTACTAATGTTAGAAGATTCTGTTGTTTAATTAGAAATTCTGTTGGGCAGCATTGCCTTTAACATATACGCTCAAGGATAATTTCAGAAGCACGATTCAGTACTCAGCCTTTGTATTTTCTGCCAGTAGATTAAAGTTTATGGACCTGGAGAAAATGCCTCTGATGGCAACTCTGAAACATGGCTTTGGCAGATTGTAAGTTTTAACCACAGCGTATGATATTGTACTGTGAAGCTTCACACCCACAAGAAGAATGTTTTGGGTTCCAGACCCACTTCTTGTGCTCTGTTGGCTGTGCAATAAATGGGCAGCTAGGCTGCTGGAAGGATAGGTCTGGAACTGGACCAAGTGTTAGTGTAATCCTCCATAACTCAGGGATGCTTCAACAGCTAAGCAGGTCAATTTTTCATAAGCTTATAGCCAGTGTTGTGACAACTCTACCCAAGTCAAGTCAATTTAAGTGTCCGATCAATTCGAGTCACACAACAAGATCAGTCTAGTCCAGTCAGCTTATAAAGTTGCCATTACATGTAGTCCCAAATATGAGTTGCAAGGAATATAAAAATCAGTAAAATCATCTAGTGTTACCTAAAGTCTCTTAGTGAAGTCAAACTAGAATCAATTCAATTATGGCAAAGATTTGCTGAGTCAAATTTGAAGTGGGTCATTTGAGGTAACTGGCTCAACTGAAGTTGAGTCTTTTTTCATAAAGGAATTGCCTCAAGTCACCAAAAATTGAAACTTCAATCAACTCAAATCCAAGTCGATGATTTGAGTTTTACAGTAGTATCATCTTTACAGCTTTTATCAAGGCTTTTTACAAGAGGTGGATTCCAGTGACTTGAACCATTAAACCACTCTTGTTTTCTTGTTATCATTAAGTTACCACAGTAAATCCCAGACAAGGCCCAATAATGTTCTGAAATCCCCAGATTTATGGAAACAGCCTATTTCTACATTATAAATCAAAGTCACACAACTAGAGCATGTACAGTAAGTCAACTTTATTATTAATGTGATATGTTTATGTGAACATTTTTTTAAGGATGGTAAAGCAAATCTAGATTGCAGCAGTGTTAAACACACACTAACCAAGAGTGATGTAATTTTAATCCCATCAGAAACCAAGTAAGAAATCACTTGTAGTTTGTTGCCAGTAAACATGCTTATTAACAATACCCTTACCTCCTTATCATTGTGCACCATAGTGTATTAATCCGATAATTTGCCTCCAGTGATATACATTTATGAACTATACTCCCACAGGTAGATATTATATAAGTTACTTATGTTTATGAAGGCCATGTTAATGTACAGATATATCTCTGACATTACTTTAAACATTGATCTATGTCTATATCTCTCATTTACCTTTCTGCAGATATTCCTGCAAGCGGGAGTCAGATTCATTCACAATTTCTGTCACCATGGATCCACAAGTCAAAATAAAATAAAGATATTTTAGCTGCTCACCAACATGAACATCAATGACCTTAGCACATTAATTTTCATTCATCCCTGATAGTTACAATCCCAAGGAATGTATATTTTGTAGTTTGCTCTCAGTGTTTTTCATCACTGCACTCATTTTGCTTTGCAAAACAGTGGTCTGTTGGCTAATTCAATCAATATTGTTATAAAAGATGTAATGGGTACCAAGTTTGTAAAATGTAACTCAATTTTCATTTCCAAGCCTCTTTTTGGCAACTTGCAGCTGTTACTGGTTTATGTCTCCCAAAAATGTAACAATTTACAATTACAGTTACCCAGAAAAGAAGCAATTATTAATGACTAGTTATTTGGGAGTAAATCCAAACCAGTAAAAAATAATAAGTTTTAAATCTACCATACGGCTACCGAAGCCTGACGGTAATGAATGGGTTTTCCTTAAACGTTTTTGCCGCAACAAAGGGTTACTATTTTAAATATGTGAAGATGAATCATAAATAAAGAGCTATAAAAATAAATGCGGCAGAATGAACTAACTATATGAATTAAATATGAGCTATTATCCGGCGAAAGTTCATCCTCATATCGACATACAACTAGACAACACACGCATTGAATATACCTTTGGTTTTCCAAGGAAAAAACCAAGAGACTCGCCAATAAATTTTCAATATAGATAACGCACCAATCAGTCATTTAGGATTAACTATCCTTCATCTTTTGGTATTGTAGTTGAAGTATTCGCCGGATGACGATGGTTTCTAGTACAATTGAGCCAAGGTACCAAAGCGGTGCGTAGTCGAACGTTATAAGACCCATAAAGTGATACCTCGTGTATCCTTTGTAATCCCAAGGGCAAGCTCCAAGTTGACGAAGAATATACCCTGTTGAAAACTCCCAAAGGTAGGTCCACGAAAGATATACGAGTCCGCGTAAAATCAGAGGTACTTTCGTGTGTAAAGTTAAGAACATCTTCTCAATGGCGAGCATGGAGAGAGCGTAAATAGGAAAAGACCACATGGAAGTACAGCCATGTAACGTCCAACCGTAGTTATAAGAGCTGTCCAAAACGTACCAGAGTGCCGTGAAGGTTACTTCGGTGAAGAAGCCTAACATTCCGTAGAAAAATAAACGCGATACCAAGGGTATACCCGAGTCCGAATGCTGGCTGATTTCAGGACTGGTTTCGGACATTTTTTGGCGATCTTATAGTTCATAGGAAATCCATGTGCTCACTTAAACATGTCAGTCTCAGTTGCTAAGTTATCTTTATTAATGGAGAGAATGCATTGTCTAGCATGCTGGCTTCCAAAGTTATACCCCCCCTCCACCAGCCACCTGTAAGTAAACATTATTGGTAAAAAAACTAGCTCGTGGCGATATGGAGGGGGGGGTTGGGTATACGGAAGAAGGAAACGGCAGAACGTTTAATTAGCCCTAAATTTAGCTTCATAATTTGACCTGTTTACTTTTGTAAGTTTTCAGGCTAAAGTACTTGCACAATCTTAGCACGTACATTAATGAGACTTTGCTATATAGGATGCAAAGAGGAAAACTTTTTAAAAAGAGGCGTTCCCCTGAGAGGAATCATTTTGGGGGTAGATTGTTGTTCTTGTTGACGTTAACCTACAAGGGGCAAGGCTGCAGTTTAGAACTGTTCTGGATAACCCCAGACTATTCAGCTTTGTGGGGCACACCCCCCTTAATGAGTTGATCGCCAGCTTAGTTAATTCACTAACCCTTTCATGCATGCGGTTGTCATAGAACTATAAATTACAACAATAGAACAGATAAAAGAAAAAAGAAAAAAAAAAGTGGGATCAAGGGCTAGAGTGCACTTAAGTATTTTACTACAGCTACTTTCAGAAAATTTTATTCAACAGAGTAGGTTGCTTGCCTGTTAATAGGTTAAATTGGTGAAAGTAATTGCATTACCACAATTTTCTTCAACTTACATTTCCCCAATAGCTTTAGCACTTAACCAAAAATACTTCATCTTGTATTATAATTTCTGATCTAATTGTAGTAATAGGAAGGAGTTGCTGCCAGGTCAGGAGTGAAGGGCTAACACAAGAGCATGCAGTTTATAGAGAGAATGGTAAATGCACTCGTCCATGGCTCAGAATTACTTCTTCCAGTAACTTGTCAACAGTGACATGCATACAGTTTCATTAGGAGGCCAAATCTAAAAGCTGAAAGTCCAGTTAGTCAAAACCCAGGTATTTAGTGAATTAGTTCTTTTGTGGGACTCACTTCATCAGGATGATTTATATTTTAACAAAATAAATATAAAACAGGTTTTCCCTATCAGTATTATGCCTTTGAATGGCATATTGAATAGGAAAAGGTATTATTATACTTAAAAAGACAAAAACTCAAACTAATATATTTATTGTGAAAACTTCTTTGTTTCTTCCTTCCTATTTCCAAATCCAGATGGTACAATGTTTAGTGCTGCTCCCATCGGTTCATATCTGTAATCAATTAATCGCTGTCAACAATCGATTAATATCGATTAATTGTATTGAATAAATTAAATCATGACACATCCGCAGTGGTTTGCCCCTTCAAAGAAAGGGGTGTGTTTTAATGTTCTTAAAGTTTTGAAATTTTCCCAGCAGAAAAACTGAAGAAAAAAACGTATATAATATAATTATATAAACACTGAGAAATAGGCTAAATAAAGAAATATGCACTTCGACTGTCTACATGTTGTTTTTGTTTAAAAATAACTGCATCAACAATGGCTGGCTTAAGTGCTGCACGCTTCTTCTTTGACCACAATTGACTGCAATGAGAGTGCAGGAATGCTATCTCTTTGCATTTTTTAATTTCAGAAAGAAAGTTCAGGTGAATATCATGCTGTGTGTGGTTGTTGTCGATGATCCGATTATTTTTAAGAATAATTGATTGCCAAAAAATAATTGATTAGTCGATTAATCGATTAATCAGGAGCAGCATTAACAATGTTCATAGGTTCAATTTTTTTTAACTTGAGAATACAAAATTTTGCTTTTACAAGTGACTTACACAAATAGCCAGCTGGTAGTACCCAGTAAAATTATACCATTATCCTTTTTTGATTCATATGTACAGGTAATAAATAATTTTTATTCGTTACACACTTTATTTATCATATTACTCACAAGGTGTCAAGAGTTACGTTATCTAATAGTACACAGTTGTAAAAATGAGTATGAAAGGGTACTATAATCTAATGTGGCTCAATCACTTGCAGTTGATTTACCTTTCTTCTTTTCTGCCTTTTTTGCTGAGGGTTTAGCAAGTAATGAGGGGTCAAGTTTATCATGAGGTACACCTTTGGTTGAGAAGAGTCTTTCAGCTCGTTGCTGCAAAGTCCCACCACATTTCAGACCTAAGGCTATCAATGCAGACTTCAGAACATCTAGACCTAAGACTTCAAGTTCTTCTTTGGATTGATAATTGTCCAAATCCAAAGGTAGTGACACCTGAAAAAACAACACATGAACTTGTAAATATTAATAGTTCCAGGTCTTTTATTACTGGTAATTAGAATGATCATACACTAGAGGTAGTGTTTGATCTGATTTCCAAACACCAAGATGTGAGTAGGAAAACAAGTAAGTAGCTGAATTTTTTTTGACAAACTTTGAGGTGTTTGGAAGTCAAATTAAATGCAACTTAATACCAGTGTATGTCAGAGCTTTTCAAAAGAATACAAATTTAAGGAGAAAATTGGGTTTTCAGTTGACATTCATAGTGATGCATTTTGAAAAGCTTTGTTTGAGTTGCTTATTCTTCTTAATCTGAAGTTTCTGGGAAACTTTGAAGCCTTTTCTTTCACGTCAAAAAGTAGAGTAGTAAAAAAAAGTTAGTGTTCAAAGTGTCATTCAGGATAATTACTAGAACACTCAGTCACACAACTTACAGAGCTGGTAGGCTTTTTCTCTTCAATGTTTGACTTTGTTTCATTGAAATCCACCACAGCCACCTTTTCTTCTTCATGACCTATATTTTGATATTCTTCAATATTTTTCAATTTTGTTGCACATCTCTCATTATCTGTGTCACCACTTGAAGAAGGAACTGAACTTGTAGTGGATGTTGCACAACTTGTTCTTTCTGATGTCAAACAACACTGTTCCTTATGTGTTTCTGGTGATCTTGGATTTTCTTGACTGTCAGACAATTCTGCCTCAGATGATTGACCCAAAACAGAGCTAGAAATTCCACTGGAACATTCAGATCCCAAGTTGTGGCCCTCAGCAACAGATGAGCATGATGATCCAATATCACTTTCATTGTCACTATCACTGCTTAGGTCTTCACCTATTCCTAACCTACAGAAAATAGTAATTGGTTTCTAATGTCATTTCTAACTGGAGGTTGAAGTTTATTTGACACAGGGTTCATACAAAGACACAAATGTATTTTATCAATCAAGTGTAACCCTGTCAGTTTATGTTTAAGGGTGGTCAGGAACAAAAACAGCTTTAGGATTGTCAAAGTCATTGCCTCATGGGTTTTAAGGACAGATTTTCATAGAAGATTTGATTTCTGAGAATTTTTGACTGCTAAATTTGAAGATGTTCAGGACAAGTGATAATCATGCAAACACACAATAAGAATGACAGCCCTAAAATCATTTGAGTTTTCTTTACCAGAGCTTCTGTTTTTTTGAGTGAGTTTTCTTGGTCTTCTCACTAGCTTTTCTTTTCCCCAATGATGAACTGGAGGGACTTTCAGTTCCTGATTTTAAACCTTAAAACAAAACAAATCATCCATAAGGTGTTTTGAAGACACTATGCTTGCAGGATCAGGAGTGGATATCATATGTAAGCACATATTCTGCCAATACTTGGCTCAGCCAGTCAATTCACATTACCATAAAACCTAAGATATGTAACTATGAAATCGTCCCTGCTCTTTCAACATACTTTTATTTCCTCTGCGAAGTTTGCTTCACTTTTTGATTATTTACTCACATTGCTAGTATGTCATATTGTTGTATAATATTTGCACAATAGCTTGTTCATAAATTGTCAGCAGTTTTTCTTTCATATGCAACATTAAAAATTAAGTCAGTGATTATTATAACTATTACAATTATTAACATCTGATTATGATTTGACTCCTAGCATTTTAGTTCACCTTTCAGAACCATTACAAAACCAGATGCTGTATAAGTATCACTTATAACATTCACTTTAAGTAAATTCTTATGAACATGGAAGAGTTACATATCAATTTCAGTAACTAAATGCACAGTTAAAAAAAAACAAGTATGTGTTACCTTTCTGAAGTGCATCTTCCACACTGTCAATATTTTCTTGCAGTTGTGATGTGTATACTGAGCTATCCTCAAAAACATGTCTTGGAGTAGATGCAAGCTTTTCAAGTCTTTTCTGCTTTAACCTTGCTTTCTCTTGTTCCTTATCTGACTGCTTTGCTAACCAATCAGCAATTCTAAAAATTATTATGGATGGTAATTATTGCAAAAATAAAAAAAAATGCTTGCAATAATATTAACTCAGGTAATAGCCAGAATAAAACATAATGGCATGACAAAATAGTTATAATGGTCAGATGTTATTGAGAAGCTTGGGTCCAGCTGTCTGGTAACTTGACTCTCTTCAATTTCTGTGTCTTTGGCTGAGTGTGATCCTCTTCAAATAGCAGCTGCTGTGTAAAAAACTAATATCACTGACTAAGGTCTTGATTACATGAAAGTGAGCTGGCCCAGCTAACAGGCTAGCCCTGTAGCCAGGAACAATTGTCTTTTGATATTACATGAAATGAGCTGGCCTGCTTGTTGAACTGGATTGTTGTTTGAATTTACTATGTGTGCATGTTGCCAGGCTCACTCGTTTTGATTATTATTACGTGAGGTGAGCTGGCTCGTTTGCCAAGCTGGCCCAGTGAATGGGATGGATCATTGCCATGTAATCGCATTATTTAGTGGTTTTATCATTGTTTGGCAGGCTAGCCTGTTTAGCAAGTTAGTACAGTAGCTGGGCCAGCTTGTCTTGTGATCAGGACAAAATACCCATTGGCAATCCCAACTAGTAATTTTACTCACTTTTTTTCATCATTTACGTCACGCATACGTCTTCCACTCAGATCTCGGCAAGCTTCTCGATTGGTTGTTTTCTCAATTTGAGCGCCGATTGCTCGTAACATCGACCCAAATCCCCCCTTACCTTAACCGATAGCGTCAAGCAATGCCCACCGCTCGAGTAGCGGTTTGAGCACTCTGGTCCCTTATCGATCCAAGTTCGTTCCGAGCTGCACAGACCATTACCTCACCATGTAGTATATCTTTTATGTTCCTTTTTATCTCTTCCAACTCTATATCACTTAACCACTTTTTCTTCAGGATCTGATTAGGTTGGTCCATTAGTCTCTGTTCAGTCACTTGGAACATGCTTCGTTCCATCCATAGTCTCCGCATTCTTTTTCGATATCCTATCTTTCCAGGTTTACTTAGGTAGAAGCATTCCATTACTGTTCTATTATCGATCTGCGACCACTTTCTCCCTCTTGCAGTAGTTTGATGACGACCGGGCCCACGCTGCGTCTCCATGGGACACCTGCCGGGCGAGAAACCTTCACATGCAGTTCCGGTCTTCTTCACGCCAATGTTTGAATGAATTTCACTAGACATGTCACTCATGATGAGGATTGTGTTGGTAAGGTGCCACAACTACCAGTGTTGTTATCGAGAAACCATTTCTAGATAAGTTTGTCTGAACAGACTCAAAGGGGCCTATCTACCCTTAAAATTTAGGTGAGCTACCCTGCACTGGATACCATCCCAGTATTTCAGATTCCGCAGCCGGAATCATTGTTCGTATGTCCTCCATTAGGTGGGTTGTCTTCCCCGTACTGAAGGGCCCCATCTGCCCTGGTTTGTGATTAGAGTTTTCCTTCTCCTAGGTGAGTTGCCGGCCAAGGCTGCGAGCCCCACCTACCTGGAGCACTAGTTTTAAGGCGCTAGATATTCCTACCTTTCGTCCCTTCTACTATTAGTTCTAAACGGTTCCGCCACGAGAAGGCCAGGAGCTGGGCTTGGCTGTCAGAGGCGATAACATGACGCAGGCCTTTTTTGGGGCTTTTTGTAGACTAAAGCTCGCTCAATTTCTTCAGCCACCCCGACGCTAACAACCTTTGATGTTAGTGCCGGGGTGGCTGTAGTTATTATTATCAACTGAAAGGTTGCGGAACATTTTACCTGTACGTCATAGCTTCAACGAGGACAGGTTTGGATTCTTGAAGAGCATATTCCCTGGCAGCCTTAGTCACGTTGTATACGGCGAAAACGTCATTACCATCCACTCTTATTGATTGTATGCCGTAACCACGGCCACGACAAGCTGACAAAACATAGATAAGAACAACGGCCTGATACGAATAAAGTGGCACTTGTACAACGCCAGTGGTATTGGCAAGGGTCATCCTGACACGAAGATCATGGTGATTTAGTTCAAATGAATGTGTTAAAATGTTCTTTATGTAACAAAAACGCATACAATGCTTATTTCTTATCACTCCATGTCTATCCACACTACATGACCGTCACACCGCACTTCATCGCATTGCATCACATCACCAGATCACATCACGCCACACTGTTCCCATCATTCCATATTGCCCTTCATAACATCAGAACACGACACACCACACTGCATCGCATCGCCAGATCATGTACCATACTTATTACACCATACCACCTTGCACCACATAGCATTGCATCTCATCACTTGATCACATCACACCACAACCACACCATTCCACACTGCACTAAATCACGACACCGCATCGCATGACATCACACCATACTTTTCATACCATACCACACTGCATAACATCGCATCTTACGACACTACACCACTCACCCCGCTAGTTTACAATAAAAATTGGAAGGTTTAACTCTTTCCCGGCAATGTAAGACTTCTATTATTTCACTCAGGCTAACGCCAGACGATTTTACTCGTCAAAGGGGGAGCTCTCGCTTCGAAAGAGTTAATGTACCATTCAGGGTGTACTCCACGGGGAAAGTAAAATATTGCCGACGACCTTACCTATTCCGTCACCTCGATATTGATCCACAGTCGGGGTAGAAATCGCGTATCCGTTGTTTCGGCTACAAATTGGGAAATTGATATGACAATTTAACGATTTTCTTATGGTGCCACGTTAGTAGAATGACTTCACTTTGAACTTATATTTGATTTGTGTGAATAATTTTGCCAGTCATCAAACGTTAGTCAATCAAAAGATGCTAATTGCGCGACTGGGGTCTGAAAAACAGCGTTTGAGTGGGTATTGCGAGTGGCGTAAGTACAGGGATACTGAAAAACGGAGAAGGAGTGTTTCTCAGACATTAAATACGAAGCGACAGCCAGCCATTTCAAATCCGATGAAGCACGTGCGATGAGCTTTAAATGATTTCTAAAACGAAACACTTCAACTCTAATAGACGAAGAAAGTTTGACAATTAGCGTTTTCTGAACCGAAGAAAATTGACGAGTAAAGCTAGTGAAATGCATAGCAGTTCTATAGATACGACCCGGTTATGATTTTCCTTTGTGTTTTCCTCATAAACTGTTTATGAGCTGTACGATTTCATATCCACATGAACTATTCTCCATTTTCATAACCTTGCATGCAATCTGTAATCTGATTGATCAATTATCTTTGGTTTCCTATTCTGTGTTTTTGGAGAGAAAGCAAGTATAACTCATTCTACTCCTTCAATTCTCCTCCAAGGGGAAGCAGACAGGCGACTTTTTTCGCTGCAAGTTCGTATTGTGCACGTGCTCACTGTCAATCCTGCCAAATAAATTTCCTCCACGCGAAAAAAAAAAACCCAACCGGAAAACGGTCTTCAATGAACGAACAAACAGACGAAAAAAACAAATAACCTACCATAAAAACAACACTGGAACTTCTAAAGTAGCAGCAAAATTAAATGCTGCATGTGCATCTCCTTCGCTGGCGGCTCCTTCGCCAAAATAACACGCAACACACTGCTTTTTTCCAGCGCGTTTAAAAGCATATGCCGCACCTGGCGCTAAATAACACAAAAACAAAAGGTAATCATTCATGACGGAGTTATGCCTCTCATCATTTATAAAACTAAGATCCACGTTCCTCTCTCGGACTAGTGTGCACAGTTGTCAAAACCTAACTGGGCTTTAAACAACGGGGTTGTTCCGGTTTGATTTATGAGACGGGAGAAAAGCGTGAAAAAACACGAGCCGTTAGGCAAATGTTTTTTTATCATTTGTGCTTCATTAATGTTCAATAACTGTGATTATGCAAGCTATTCTTGGAATTACATTCATTATGTGTTGACACGAGACAATCAATTATGGAAGTGTTCCAACTCTTCATCATATTACGAACAGGTCACAAGTAATGGGTGACAATTCTGGCACACACTTTTACTGGTCTTGAAAGAAATTTCACTCCTTGCCCTTGAGAGGATTGTAGTTGCATGATTTCAGGCAACAGGAAGAAAACGGTCATCTAATTCCATCTTCATTTAATCCACATGATCACTTCTTGCTTTCCATCTGCCTGATTCTTCCATTTAGAAAATTAAGTCAGTGCTTAATTTTGCGTGGGCCTCCACCCATGGCTACTGATCGTACCGTACCACTGACCTCTATTGTGTACAGGTACATTATATAGGTCAGTGTACCATGGGAATTTATGTACTTGACCGCAATCCTTTGCGTGCAGTAAACATAGTATCTTAATCATCCCGAAGTACGGGACAATAGGGTTTCAAAAAGATTAAACTTGAAAAGGAGAAACGTTGATGACTCTACAGCTGTTTCTGGGCAAATTTAAGTTTGCAATGCATCATGGTTAAAAGCGCAGTCACTATCTATTTTCAGTGTGAAGTAATAAATCCAAATGCAAAAAGACAAACAAAACATGTTCTCAAGGGGCAAATTAGTGAGGTAATTAGCCTTTTCTGGTCCATACTCATCTTTGGTATTTTACCCTGGCTTACACCAGACAATTTTAATCAAGGGGAGACCTCTCAGACAAGAAAAGGTCAAAGAGATAATCATTAAAAGTGGAATCATAATTTATGATTTAGGTTTTGCCACCATCTTGCATAGTCTAGTTTACCCACCTTGTGGCATCTGGGTGGCAAGTGGTGAGGATATAGTGACAAAATTTAACTTCTTTGAACCATAATGCACTGGCATCTGACGGCCTTTGCCATGGTCCATTTCATTGCCAAAACACTGGTTCATGAATTCGTCAAGAGTGAAACCACGCCACATTATTACACCAGCTTCACGATACTGACCAAATACCAAATCCTCAGAATCTAGTGCCAGTGCTGAGCCAAAGTGGGTTGCTTCTTCACCATAATTGGTCATGTAAAAAGAGATTCTCCCCTAACAGTTTTCAAAATAAACTTTATCAGAATTCTCCTTTAACAGTGTAAGTGAATTTAAGTTATTTATACCAACCACCTTCAAATTAGGCCCCATAAAAAATGACAGTTTATAAATCCTTCCCAAATAAGACTATCATTAAACTTACTTGGCGTTGTGACTCATATAAAATCCTATCCATAGTGCTTAGCAAGGTCATTTTTCTGTAAACTTTCTCAATCACTTCCCTACCTAACTGTAAAAATGAAAGAAATTTCAAATATTTTACATGCTCTGGTCTTCTCTAAGTAAATATGCAAATACTACAATGCATTATTTCACATGCATGGTCTCAACATCATTCTTCAGATTTCTGATTCACAAAAATAATTCAAAGAATATAGCAAAAAGCTAAATAGAATTCAAGCAAATGAAATTGAGGATATGCATGCAAGCTAAACTTACCTTGGTTTCTTGTTTTATCCATCATATTAAGGCTTTGTTTCATTTCTAGACCCTGTTGCATGAACCTCATGATGGCTTATTTAGCAGATACACGTATATCCCAAGCAAGAAAACAACATCAATGACATTCATTCACTGAACAACCAAACTTACTATCTACTTACCAAAAACACCATGAGATGGATACCAGATATTCAGATAATAAAATTCAAATTTAGTAATTGAAACATGATAAGGCTGCTCACACATGAGGACTTATAACTTGCCAAAGGTAAGGCCCCTTGGATCCATTAATGAATCAGTATAAATTATTTAGTAGTTATTTTTAAAGGAGGACAACAAATTCTCCTAGATGAAGCAACTTTTTTAACAGTAGAGCTCAACCTGATCAATAGACCTGTTGTATATTCAACACCTTCAGATGCCACATGGCTAGCCAATACATATGGTCACCCCCCTGCCAAGTCTTTATTCTTTTTTAATTAAAATGAATTCTAATTGACATTAACAAAGCTTTGCTCCTTTGAAATCATAAAATAAACCATAAGTAAACGTTTTGAGCTTTCACTGTGGTGCTTTTTTTATGTGTATTAGATCTAAATCTCCAAGGACACTTGCCCGATTTTGCTGAGAAGTGAAGACATTTTTTCTTTAGGGGGTACATTGCTCTTTTTTGATGGTTTTTCTTGAAGAGTGTAGCAGGTGTTTCCTCTTTAACATAGATCATGGGGTAAAAGTCAGCCATAGTATGCCTTTTTATACTATACTTTTTCAAAAAAGTGATGTTACTCATTCATATTACATTTCAGCTTAATAAAACCTTTGGTCGATGGAGAGCAAAGCGTGCTTGGCTAAACAAAAGACCTCCACTCATTATGCGATGAAGTATCAAATACAAGTTGGTCTTCTTCCTCCGATTTCTACGAATTATTAACGTTTCGTTAATAATTCACGAAGAAAAAACAAAAGAAATACATAATTAATCAGTATTTAGAAATCGGAGGAAGATTACAGCTGAATTTTTCCAACTTTCGGCTGGATTTTCGCCTAAAATACTGGTTCGTTTGAGAAGTAATTTCAAACACTCTTTTAGTGTTCTTCCTCCAATTTTTAGATACCTCGAAACTCGTTAAAAAAGCTCGGCTTCGCCTCGTTTTTCAACTCATTTCTCAGTATCTAGAAATCGGAGGAAGAACACCAACTCGTACTTGAAATATTACTTCAAGTCTCACCTAGAAAAGTGTAGAAGATACTTTTTCCAAGTAATGTTTCAGAATTTAACAGGGGGGTTTCGACCATGTGTATCGGCTAGTTAAACAAGTAGAACTTACGTTCTAAACCAGTTACAAAACTATTCAACGAAGCACAGGCTGAAACAGTCATGAACGTTCTTTCTGCTCTTCTTACCGTTGGCTCATTCTCGGCCTTCGCTATTTTGCCATCACGATCCATAACACGATAAACAGGAATATGCTCTTCGCTGTTGGCCGACACGAACTCCATCGTTTCTGTGTACTTCGATTTCGAGCCAGGGAAATGGGGCACGTCGTCATCGATATTTAAGGGAGTCGTTACGGTCGCGTAACACTGACCACCAAAACATAATCACAAAACGTGATTTTGCGAGTCACATAACAAAATAAAGAACAGAAATATATGTATAAATCTACCTTCGGTCCTAACGCGATATTTCGCAAGTATTTCCACGTGGCGGTCGTTCTGAATGAGTGATAACGTAGGCTCCTCGCTGCGAGCGCCATGTTCAATGTTTTGGTTCACTTTTGAAACCAAGAATGTTTGGGCTGGGAAGGGTAAGGAAGGGGTTGTGCCCAATCTCCTGCACTTTTTTTCCCTCAGTGAATAAGCGATACTTTTCGATTGATGTGTGCCCAGTTTTTCCTTCACTTTTATATTCCTTGTGTTTTCCTATTATTAACACTTTTAGGTTATAAACAATTAAAGCTCTGCTGACAATCGCTATGAACAAATTTGCTTTTTTGTACTGACGTGTTTTAATGAACCGGGGGGTAGAAGGTCAGACATTCGGATGGCGTTCAACTACAAAGCACGCAGTTGATGTTCAGAACAGTTCAATAGCAGGCTTCGTAGGCGAAGAAAATGGCGTCCGAAACATCGGCGTGTTTGCGCTGCATGAGCTGTGAACTTGGCCTTTTAAATAAAACAGACGGTTCTGCTAGTTTCTCCCAAGGTACACATTTAATATAACGTGGCATTAAACCGACTGTGGTCTCAACCCGAAGAATTATAATGCATATCAATTTTTGGCTTTTGAATCTTATAATAATTCCTTTCATATCTTATTTTTCTCACATCACGTTCGTAGGCAGAACTTCAGCTATGGTTGGTGCTTATGGACCGGCAGAAGTACGGATTAATAAAGAGATGGTCGACAGAGCGACGGTAGAAGTGGTGTATCGGGTGAAGACAGGAGTCCCAGGTTTGTTTGGTGACAGTATAGTGTAAATAACTGACTGGGCTGTAGTGAAACCCCGTACACATGACTAAATTTTCTTTGACAAGTTGAATTTGTTCTCGTGCATGACACTAGTTCGAAAGTTTTTATAATAGCTGGCATGCCAGCTTTTTAGCAGGGCCTCTTCAGTCTTGTCAAGGAAAAATGTTGTTGTGTGTATGGGGGTTCAAGCTACCTTTCCATTTTAATGTGATTTTTCCACCTTTTAATATATACGCATTGGCATATACAAATCTGCTTATGACTTTCTGGGGATTGCTACATGATCAGAGTCTTAAAAAACTGTGACTGAAAGTCATGTCCCAATCCCTGTCTGCATTCATACCTATGGGAATCTACCAGTTATTTCTGGCCATCATCATATTTGCCATATCCATATGCATATCAATACAAAATTAATGCAAACTTAGCTTAACTCATTAGGGGCAGGGATCATTCCTTTGATGAGTAAAATTGCCTGGCATTACCCAGAGTGAAATGTTAAAGTGTACCCTTTATGGGTTAACAGTAGTTCTTACCCACAAGAAGAGGAAGATGGTAATAGATAGAGGGGTTATGGGTTCTTGCCAATGTTTGATTATTTTTCAAATAATTTATAATGCCAGATATATTCTACATGAAATATCATTTTAACAAGTAACCATGTAATATGCATGACCAATTGCTGGGAGTGCTGAATTACATAACATGAAACCTTAGAAATATTTGTCAGCCCCACATGGGGATCTGGTCTGTAGCCTCTGCATGGCCAATGAGATACTCCAACCATTGATTAACACTACCTGGACAATAGCCTCATTGTGATGGTAATTCTGTGATGATTTTATGAAAAACTAGGAGGGGATTTAAACAGGGCATGAAGGGCTCATGAACTTCTTTTTCTCTGAGAGCTTATTTGTTAAACAGATTTTGAACTAGATTCTTGACAGTGAAAATGCTGTTTTTACTATTCAAAATATTGTTTTTTTGCTGAGAAATTTATCCTCATGATGGAACAGTGCTTCATCCACTGCATAATAAAATAATTTGCATGACTACGTTTTAGGGTTTCAATCACATCACTATTTGCATGAAGTATTTTGGTGATGTTCACAATCTGCCTTCAGATCAGCATCAAAGTGATTGATACCAGCTGTAATAGGTGTTAATTGCTATGGAGATCCTGATAGTTTTGGACAACATAAACAAACCTCAATCCCTTTTCCTGTTACCTTTTTGCATCTAAACAAGGTTCCGGCCTGATAGTTTATACCAGTATTAATGTTTGTGTTCTAGATTCACATGATTGTAATTAAACTATTAGTTTAATTTAGAATAAAAACAGCTACGATTTTTTTTTCTTCTGTATTTTAAAACCTTCTACTAGACACTCTTTCCATTCACTCCTTTCCAGGATTCATGGATCCGGCCCTGGAAACAATCATTATCGTAAGGTGGATTCATAATTAGATTGCATGATGTAAGACTGTAGGCTTGCCATGTTGTTTATCCACCATTGCCCTTAGTGCTGTATTTGGCCATCCCTGGGTTATTATGTAATGACTAGATATCAAAGGTTTCTCATTCCTTTTCAAATAGGATGTGCTGAGAAAGCCATGGAAAGGTTAATAAGAAACACTTGTGATGCCACTTTACTAACCTCCATGCATCCCAGATCTGCTATGACAATTATTGTACAAGAACTTCATGATGATGGATCCGTATCCTTGACGTAGAACAACTGATTAATGTGTCTATGGAGTATTGTGAATTTAGCCAGACTTATCTGATTCTTTCTGTTTAAATCTATCCACAGTTAATCAAATTACAATACATCTCATTCTTATAACAAGGTTCTGCAGAATAAACCGGCTAAGCATCCAGTTAACAGGTCACATTTTGGAAGGACAAGAGGTCCAAGATTAACTTTCATCCATATGTTTCCAAAGTTTTGCACTGTTGAGAGTAGTGCACTATTGATGCCTTGGGAACAACCTTCACAGGAGCCACACCCATCATGAACTCAAAAAATAGAAATTATGCCAACAATTGTGTGACATTATTTGGGGGATATATTATCACAGTAGTCTTTGAAATGTCCCTATATTTCTTGATATATAACTGGTGGAATTGTGGTAGAACACATGCCACTGACCATTGACTGGGATTCAATTCAGGCTTGAGGCAATTAGCTGTGACCAACATAACTATTAGTTATGTTGGTCTCACATGATGGAGTTGTTGTCCAGCTTTACTATGACGAACATCACAGGTTTTCTGTGGGCATTCCGATGTCTTCTGGTGCTCCATTTTACTCTTGTAGTAACATGGACCCATGAGGGTTGGCCCTTAGGCCCTGGGCAAGTGAGGAAATATATTTGTTCAAACCTTTGATATTTTTTATGTTTCCTCAAATGTTTCCCAGTTTGTCCACCATGGAGACATTGCTGTGGAAGTAGAGGATGTTTCTCAATGAGTTCAGTAAAGTTTTTTGCTTCCAGCCAGCTTCTGTTTTGGAGACAATATTTCTTTGTTAGCACATCTGAGCAACAATGTTGCCTCATAGCCCGGAGTCTTGCTGTATACACCTCGCAGTACCGTATTTATTCCAATAGATGCCCTGGGCGTTTATTAAAAATTTGAGCTCTAAAGGGGGGCATTTATTGGAGAGGCGTTTATTAGTGAGGGACGTTTATTTCAAAATTTAATATTTCAACCTCAAAAATAGAAAATATTCACACGATTTCACGCAAGTGTTCACACAATGTCAATTTCACCGTCATCGTTAGTAATAAAAGATTGAATGTTCATTAACCCTTTCATACATGATATTTTTATTCTTTTGTTCTTTGTTTTCTTTTGTTTTTTGCTTTGTTCTTTCAACAATAGAACTAATGTTCTATTGTTGTAATTTGTTGTTGTACAACAACGGTATGCATGAAAAGGTTAACTACGCTCTCAACATCAGAATGAGCGATTAAAAACAAACATTTTTTCCCACAATTCAACATTGAAATTTTCACTCAATTTCTATGTCATCGCACATCAGACTCAAAAAACAGTTCGTCATCTCCGTCCTCAAAATCCGAATCAGCAACGACCTTGAAAGGATCGAGCCCAACGTGTTCTTGCAGGACTGAAAGTTGAGACTGGAGCTGTCTCGCTCTAGTTTCACACAGCTGGTCTTCCTTGAAACAGTGAATGAAATGATCTTCAGATCCGTCGACTGAAAGGTTAAGCGCGCAGGTTTTCAAAGATTTCACAATTTCACAAACGGGCCCATTTGGTTTACTGGGATGCGTTTCTTGGAAGGGGGACGTTCATTGGAGGGGGGCGTTTATTAAATATTTTATGAGTAGAGGGAGAGTTTATTGGAGAGAAGCGTTTATTAGATAGTGGGCGTCTATTGGAATAAATACGGTATACACAATTTACACTGCTTGTAAATGTTTCTCGCAAAGTGTTTCTTCATTTTGCCATGTATTGGGAAACAATGCAGGAAACAATTTTCCCGCAACAGTGTTTTCTCGTTTGCCCAAGACCTTACTAAACCTCGAGGGATAACAACTTAACAAGCGGATTGTTATCCCGTGTAAATAAAGACGCTTATGAACTGAGATCAGTGTAGGTTGAGGAACAAACAGTTTCATTAGCCAAAGCATCACAGCTTATGAATATTTGTATGAAAATAAGGGTTAATGACATCATGACTTTTCACCCACCTACATTTAGCACAAAGGGGCCATTGCCCCACTTTTCCTTCCTCATCACATCACTGATTCTTCAGGGTAGACGTGAGTTTTGTTGAATATGTGGAAACATTAAGATTACTGTTTTTGATTGTGGAACTTGGAGATATTCATGGATGATCGTTGTACGATCGTCAAGCTCAAACCTCAGAAAAACCGGCGCATGTGGATCATCCATGTGGAAACGTTATTTGATTTCGTGTTGATTATATTCTTGACGCGTGCTTCTCAGTTACTCTCGTGTGCCATTAATGGTGCTTGCATGGCCATGCTTAACACTGGGTTTCCAATGAAGTATTTGGTAGCTTCGGTTACCTGCGCTATTTTAAGTGATGGTACAATGAAAACGGATCCCACGCTGAAACAAGAAAAGGTAATCGTGAATAAAGAAAGAAATCTGATGAATTTCCAGAACTTTCGGTACGACCTCATCAGCATTTTCCAGTGGTATACTATAAATAGTATACAATATTATCATGTTTAAATAAATGTTATAAATAAATAAATAGACATAATGATTACCGTGTTTATTGTAGGAAGCTGTCGCTGTGTTCACATTAGCCTTTGAAGCTGTCAATCTGGAGGTTTTGACGTCAACTACCAAAGGAGTGTTTACTGCTGCACAGGTAGACTTAAGGCTCGTTCACACGTCGGACGTGTAATACGACGCCGTAATCATACGCGGTAACGTGTGGAAATTAGCGCGACATTATTTTAATGGTATCGTTTGCACTGAACGCGTCCGTAACGCTTTCAATGTGAAAGATGTCATTAAAATGATATGGAGCTAATTTTCAAGTGGTACGGCGTATGGTTACGGCGTAGCGTTACGCGTGCAATGTGTACGAGCCCTTAGGGTTTGTTTACATTGCGATAGTAATCAAACGTATTCACATTTTGTGTAATTTCTCATAATATATGGTTCCCTTAAACCTCTCTCTTTCGCAGAGATTTTCTTTATAGGCCAGGAGGACGTACCTGAATACTACACTCAGGTATCTCCGACGACTATCCGAATTAACATCTGAGTTGGGGTGGGTCTTTGGGGTGGGTCTTTGGGCTGTATGAATTACATTGACCTGCTCAGTTGAATTAAGGGTTCACGCGGGATGCTGGCTGATCACCAAAAGTGAGAGATGCTTGAGATGATAGCCAAACTATTCTGGAAGCATATCAAGGAGTCATAGTCTCTGGCTGGGATACAGTGCAGTAGTCAAAAGTACAAAAATTACTGATAAAGAAGTGACTGGAATTGTTATTTACTTCTTGCTTCAAATTGTGGAAAGTTAAGATGATTATGATGATGATGATGATGTATACGTCTATTTTTTTAAGTATGAAGCTTGCGTGTTGGTTTGTCGTGATGGTGCTCGAAAAATATTTGACTTCTACCGGATGTCTATAAGAAGGAAACTATCAAAGGTGAGTGAACATATTGAATGAAGATCTGATCAGATATTCAAGCCTTTAAATGTCATAACATCGGACTATAAAGTGCAACATAAATCGGAACTAACGTTTCGTTGCATCTCGCATCATCATCAGCGTACTAAAGAATATTTAAATAACAGCGAAATTTTATAAATAAATTAATGTGTCATATTGCAAACAGTGTATCAGCGGAAATGATTAAGAATGAAAAAATTCAAAATAAAGATAAAGGAATGGAGTCAAGATTGTCAGTCAAAGAGGGTCTGACTTTAGCTCACATACAATACGGGCCAAACAGCTCGCCATTTACACATACGAGTGTCAGATTATTTGGGAATCTCAGTCCTTCATGGTAAAAAAACTTGCCGCTTCTACCCCATCCAGTATCTTACAACATCTTTCCGAAACTGGCCATACTGCTTCTCTGGATGACTTTAAATTTCCTCTTAAAATTAAGATTCTCACTTGCGATAAATCTCAAGACTGGAATCAATAGTAGACTTGAATCTTCGTGGACGTGCTGAGGCTTAACTGTTGAAGATTAGCTGCTATATCGGAGAAAATTTTGAAATGGCGTGTTCTACTCTTCTACACCTTTCACTGCTGGAGATCTCCCCGTGACAAGTAAAATCATCTGGTGTTAGCCAGAGTAAAATAGTTGAGTGCGTCATAATTGGAAAAAGGGTTAATATCTGAACTAGATAGCTGTTCCTTTCCGTAAAATACTAAAAACCAACAAAGTAATTAACTTTTAAAAGTCGCCAGAGGAGTTGAGTTCGTGAAAGGGGACGCTGAATGAAAGGATGACTCGTAATACTACAGGGTGCGGCATATGTTCTGCAACAAGGTATCAGTTCAGCTTTTCCCTAAGTTTTCAATCAACACAAAAAAGTACATATTTTTAGAACGTGAACGTGGCCATAGAACGCAAAATTACCATTATTATTCAAAAAAGTCACCCTTGTTCTTTATACAGGCTGTTAAACGCTTTAGGAACCCGTTAACAGCTGCACTCAAGGTTTCCTGCGGTATTTTTGTCCACTCACGCTGAAGGGAGGACTTTAGTGCTTCCAGACTTGTGTGCGCTTTTGCACAGGCATTCGCTTCTAATACTCCCCATATCGAATTGTCGAAGGGGTTAAGATCGGGAGAATAAGGGGGCCATTCTTGTGGAGATATGATGTCAGAAAAATTCTCTCGGCACCACTCAACTGAAGCCTTGGCTCTGTGTGCAGGAGCAGAATCTTGCTGAAAGGTCCAGCGCTTGTCTCTAAATCGTGTTTGACTCCATGGTTTCACTGCATCTTTCAAAATTGTCTCCTTATACAGTATATACTTTTTTGTGTTGATTGAAAACTTAGGGAAAAGCTGAACTGATACCTTGTTGCAGAACATATGCCGCACCCTGTAGATTTTAGTGTAATATTTTCCACCTAATTTGGCTGTTTAAAATTTGAAACTGTTTGCCAGGAAAGCATCCATGAACAAGGCAATGAGTTTGTTTTAGCTTGATGAAATTACCAGCGTAATGACAATTTAACAGGTTGCTGCAAAGCTGAAGCCTACATATCCAGTAACTAACATGTGAATTTATGGTTCATCTATATATTAAAGTATAATAGGTTTGTCACTGGTTTGAAGTTTTGTAATTTTAGTTCAATTTTTTTTCTTCAGGATGTCAAATTTATGGATTTAAATATCGAAAGAAAAAGAGGTGATATTGAGGAAGTTAAATAAACTATTTCTACCGAGGTCCGTACTAGCTACGATGAAGGGTAATTTCTGCAGTGGACGGTCTTCTCATTATGGGCGGTTGACACAGATCGCATTCAGTTATACTGCTTTTCAGAACAGTCAGTCCTATCTACAGTAGCGTTCCAGGACATTTTTGTTGCCTCTCAGAACTCATCGCAGCACTGGAGACGGCGATATAAGAACAAAACCTACAAACAGCATTAGCACCTCGAATGAGTTGATGATTCAAGTACCATAGACAAAGAAAATGAACTCTGTGACCGCCAGTATGGTATTGGGTGATTTCGCTTAAATTTCGCAAACATTTATCTCAGTTTTTCTAAAAAATATGGCTTCGTTTGAGAAGGTGATTTAAACTCGTCGTAAGGAGTGCTTCCTCAGAGTCTGGAGTCCTGTAGTTGATTTAAGAGGGCCAAGGTGTCGAAGCACTTGGCTTCTTTAGCGTACCAACATTACCTATTTTACCAATTATCAGAGTGTGTTTCGCTGCATTTCACCGACAAGTGACGGTTTTTCCTTTCCGACTTACCAACCGATATACGGGAAATATCTGCAGTGGTCGCACCCACCACACCTCCCTGCACGGCGTGACACTGTCTTCCAATGTCAACACGGTTTGAACTTTATTTACAGTTAGTTACGTTTAGGACTCATACAGCAGCTCTCTTCTTCTCCCAAACGTTTCGTTATGCTTACATCAAGCTTTGCAAATACGGCCAGAGATTTGGTATATCTCAAGTATAAGTGCGTACAATTATATTAAAGTGATTAATCTAAGGGGCTTGTCGGATTTCGCCGTGTTTTTATAAGGGGTGACACGTTGCTTCACCGGGGGGTGTTACGTGTTAGGTAACCTAATGGTAACCCAAATACTTTTCTGAGTTTCCCTTGGATAGATCATATTTGTCTATTCAGCCATTTTTTGTCAAATGATGCTATTCATCTTTCCGAGGTGAGACTGTTGGGTGTTCACTGGTCACAATACTTCGCGAACCAGGTCTCATACCCCGATATCCACAATATCGATAGGTATCGAATCGGAACAAGTGGAGCAAACAATAATATCCAGTCCCCAACGGAAGTTGCCGAACAGTAAATACTTGAAAAGCGTTCTCTTTGTTGCTTATATTTGACGAATTCATCATACCTTGGTTTTGTCTATCTCCACAATAGTGACTTTTTGCGATTTTTGTTGGTGAAATCTTGGGATTGTTCAACGTAACAACCTTGAGCATGGGGTCTCAGAACGACGAGGGCTACGAAGAGGACCGGTTTGAGCACGGTGTGGACGAAAATTTTCATTGTCCAATTTGTACGAACATCCTGAAAGAACCAGTGATGTGTGGGAAAAATCAGCATTATTTTTGCACCCCGTGTATTACGAGACATCTGCAAAATTACAAGACATGTCCATCATGCATGGAAAAGTTGACAATAAAAAGCCTGTGCAAGCCACCAAGGATTGTCACGAACTATTTGTCTAATCTCAAAATTCGTTGTGACTATGCAGAAAGAGGTTGTGGCGAATTAGTACAGTTGAACTTTCTTAAAAGTCACGTTGCTAGCTGCGGTTTTTGCCCTGTCCAGTGCTCAAACGAAAGGTGCTTAATGGTCATAAACAAATACGATCGGATAGAGCACGAAACCCGAGCTTGTATGTTTCGAAAGGTGAAGTGTGAAGATTGTGCTAAAATGAAAAAACAGTTGAACAAAATGAGGTTATGTTTGGCTGAGGTAACGAGTCGATTAGAAACAGTGGAGAACGTGAAATATCAAATGCATTACCTGAAAGAGGATGTGACCGAAGAAATGAAAGAACTGATTGCTGAAGTGAAAGACGAAATCAGGAACGAGATAAAACTATCTATTCAAGAAGTTGAATTCGTCGCGAGAGATGATATAATCATTGCTGGGGGATTGGGGCTGTCATCAGTTGAAGAGTTTCATTGGTCAAATAGAGTTTGGCTACCGAAAGAAGAAATGAATGAATCTCGTTGGGGCGCATCTTCAGTTGTTTACAAAGATAAGATGATTGTTAGTGGTGGAGAGGATGGAGAGGATGATGTTCCTACTGATGCAATGAGCATAGAAATGATTCAGCTGAAGGACAAATTGCCACAGTGGCATAGTTTTAATGCAAGCCTGCCTCACAAACACCGTGGGCATAAGAGCTTGATTTGTGACGACAAAATGTTAGTCATTGGTGGGTGTGGTACCAGTGATGGTACAGTTTACAACCATATCTATCAATTGGATCTTGTTTACCCATTCTCCTCCAAATTAATATCCCGTTTGTCACAACCAAGGTGTTTCCATGCTATAGAATGTTTTGATGAGAAGATTTTGATTTTTGGAGGAAAGGCAAGCAACCATTATGAAGACTGTTTAGATAGTGTGGTCATGTATGATGTTACTGAGAATGAATGCAAAGAAATTGAGCCCTTACCTTTTCCTGTTTATGGTATGGCAACTGTCAGGTGGAATGACAATGTTATAGTTCTTGGTGGAGTTGATCAGCAGTATGAGCCATTAAACACTGTAATCATGTATAACATAACAACAGGTGAAAGTAAAATGTTACCATGCATGAAATGCAAAAGGGATGGATGTACAGCAGTAATTTCAGGAAAATTGATTGTTGTTATGGGAGGATATAACAGAGAAGATGGAGAACTTGATTCAGCAGAATGTTTCAGTTTTAATAATTATTCATGGGAGGAGTTGCCACCCATGAATCAACGTAGGTGGTATGCAACTGCTGTGACTAAACCTTGGTTGGGCTAATTGGTTGTAGTGCACACAAACATGTGTACAACATCTTAACTAGTGATACATATGATACTTAATTTGGAAATTGGTTAACAAAAGAATAATGGAACCCACAATGAAACATTTTGAAGGAATATATGAATGAATAGGTAGATTAATTAGTGGGCATATAAATAGACAGATGAATAAGTAGATAAATTGATAGATAAACAGATGAATAATATCAATAGGTAAATATAGTAAGTTTTTAACCTGTTAAGGGGCAAGGGCATACTTAAATATTTTACTTTGGCTAATGCTAGATGATTTTACTTGTTGAAGGGATGAGCCCTGTGGCTTGCAATTTCATGTACTGCTCTTCCCAGCAAACTATGAAACCAACAATTTCTTTTTAGATGATCAATGAATGTTTTTTAAACCCTAACACCAGAAGAATGATTTCTTAGTCATCTTAGCTTTTCCCATCTGTGTCTCAGAAATTGTTATTCTGAGGTTAGGGTTTGACAATCGTTTATCAATCATCTAAGGTATCTTCAATCTCCCAAATCTACAACATATCAACCACAATTCTTTTGTTGTATACGTAGCAGTGATATTTTCAATCATAAGTCAGCTCTAAGTCCATCACATTTCTGTGTCTTGATGTCAAGATCAATGATCAGGTGAACCAACCAGAGTATGTTTTTGTAGGTTTCTCATCCAAAAATTGTTCAGACACAAGAGGAGACTAAAACTAACACATTTTTACCTTTCCCACATACCTTGCAGGGGTAGAGTAATTGGCTTGTTATTCTGTTCATCCACCACACAAAGGTCTTGGTACCAGGTTCATGAGGCATCTGCCCCCTGAGAACACTTCTTGTACCACAGATTAAAAATCATTTAAAAATTGCTTGATATACATCTTCAGCACTAACAGGGAACAAAGAAATTTCCCAAAATCTCCCCTGAAAGAGTGTTTATTGTCAAAAGTTACTTTTTATTATTTAGGAATTGTCTGCTCAACATAAAATTCCTACTGACACAAAATGCATCTTTAGTTTCGTTGTGAATAGACTGAGCTTTCCTAAGGCCTGATCTACATTGCAGGATAGTTGCATACAATTGTTCTATCTTATCTATAATATAGTCACAATAGTCTTGACTGAGGACCAATAACAACATTTGCGGGAGAATATCTAGCAGGAATTGTGCTCCTAACACACATTGTGAAGATGTCTTCCCTTGCTTAGTAAGATCATCTGGTGTTAGGCACGGTGAAATGATAGGAGACTGATCCTGCCAGGACAGAGTTATATTGAGTTTCTGACTTAGTTACAATTTTGATGAATTACGTTGCAAATTTGGAAAACCAGGAACATTTAGAAAGTTTCTTAGAATTGTTTCCAAGTTCTTGTCGAAGGTTCCACACTTCATGTTCAGTGCTGCACCGCTTGACACTGAGCGGGAAGTAAGGAAAATAAAACAAAATTGCAACTAAGTTTAAACCTCAAAGTAGGATCACTTGAAATAGCTTCACAAAAAGTTTCATTTTTTTTGAGGTTGTACACTGGACAACGAAGCTGAGTTTTCCTGCTTGCCAACCTAGCTTTGCTGTCAACCATAGGTGATGTTACACGGGACGATTTTTAACGCAACAATGTTGTACAAAAATTCTGGCATGGCAAACGAGACAATTTTCTGTGCAACATGTTGCACATCAGAAGTGTTCCACTGAACGATTTTCTTAATTGAAATTACGCAACATCGACCTCCCAGGCTTCGGCGTAGTTTCACTTTCCACGATTAAAACAAATAAACATGGGTAAACAAAGCCTAAATCACTCCATTCGTCAGATTTTGACCATGCACGTAACAAGATCGGCTTTAAAAAGGAAAAAAGGACTGTAAAACTTCCATTGTGGCGATGTTTTATTTTCCTTTTCACGCTTTTCTTACCTCGGCATCGAAGCTCTTACCATTTAGTTCACATTCCTGCATTTACTGGCTGTTTTTCCGGGTAAATGCAACAAATAATGCAAGGGATTCTGGGAGATTGTTGCGATAAAAATCGTCGGCTATGCTGTTACACGAATCAATTGTACAGCAATTGACGCAACAATGTTGCGAGAATTTGAAGTTAGTTCAAAGTTGTGCAACATGTTGCCGCAGTCATTGTTGCGTTAAAAATCGCTCGCAAACACCATGATACACGTAACGATTTTTTGTGCAACATTGCTGCGTTTAAAATCGTCGTTAAAAATCTTTCCGTGAAACATCACCTAACTGATGGCGAATTCGCCAAAGAAGTCTTGGTCTTCCTCAACGCCTATGTTCGTTTGTTGTCTTCATAAATCAGAAAATGTAAATTTGATATAAAAACTCACGCAGAAATAAATAGGAAGAAAAAAAAATTGAATGTCATTTACCTGCAAGCGCCTTTTTCATTAAAACTTGGTCTTGCACACTAATGGTCTTGCATTAACCCAGCTCAGAGTACGAGAGGTTTTCCCACATGAAAGACAACAGAAAAGCGTTTTCCTAAACTGCTTGAGCTTGTAAATCCGAACTTCTCGGGTCACTTGTTCCCTTCACCTATGCGGTACATACACAAACTGAAAGCTTTTGTTTCCTTTAACAGTTTAACTATGCGGTACAGTATATACATGTTAAAGCTTTGACTCCTCATGGTGAGGCAAAAAATGAACACTTTTAACCATGACTTGAAACCAGAAGTATTTACACATCGTAAACCTATATAATGACTTATAGCGTACTACCAGCTCCTTACTGGTATAAAATCTCACGTACATGGATTGCCACGATTTTTTTTCTGGCAAGGTAGTGAATGGGTTACACTATTCTTCAGAAATATCTAAATTCAAATCCTCGTCTAGATTTTCCGTAATTCCGGCCAAAATTTGACCATGTTTAGCTTATACGTTAAATACAAGTTTTCATCTACTGGTCTTTAATTTTACTTTCTGTGTATAAATTTTATACAGTAATACCATAATTACCTCTCTTTCTTTCATTTGTTCTTATGCAGGGAAATTGCCAATTTTTCCCTATTTAACAAACGTGAGCAAACTTCAAAATAGTAAGAAAATTTAAACAATACAGGCTGCATTTTGGAATCAAAAACTTAGGGCCATTTCATCCGTTTCAAGCTATTTTCTATTTGTTTTATAATAACCAAACTCGCTCGTGTTTTCATTTCGCTTCTCTCGAGTCCAACAACATCCTACGTGTTTATATCACATATAAACACGGAAAACAATTTCATATTCCTTTATCCCTTTGGCCCTTTATCCGCCAAGGAAGAACGTTTAGTTAGCTCGAGCTAACCAAAGAAATTGCGAATTAACGAACAATTTTATCACAACTGCAAGAGAACCGTTGAAAAGATAAGAAGCCACGGTGGACCATTTATGACGACAACAACGTTAACCGAGAAATTAAGTTTCGCATGGACTGGTGACTTCGATTTATTAAAGCAATTCGTAAGTGAAGATTTAAAACTTGATGGAACTTGGTCACAGCCTGGAGGGGACAAAAAGCTGTTTACTTTCGAAGATTCAACGATAATATGGAGAAAGAATAACAACTTGTTGTCTTTTGATGGAGAAAAGGCGAGTAATGTTATTAAAGAGTTATGTAAACTGATATGTACGGATAATTCAAACGTGCCTACTTCAGACTTTTGGCAATCAAGCAAATCGTCTGTCTGTACGGACATCGAGAATCTTAAACTTGGTCAGCAGGTAAATGGCGAAGCAATTCAAACATTATCGGATTCTATTCTTCATATGACGTCCGTAATCTCTCAACTTCAAGATTTTGTGGAAAAGAATAAAAAAGATTTGGGCGATATAACCTTGGTACAGCCAACAACAACAATAATGAAAGAGCATAATGAATATGGAAATCAAGTTAATATCTACAACGCAAGTAACGCTGATGCTATTAATCCTACTGAGCCAGACGAATTGACAAATTCTGTCCTGAACAACCGGGATAATAATCGTTCATCGACTAACTTGTCAGCTGACAAAAATGCCATGAATTCGAGTGAAGGGGTAAAATATACTAAACAACTTAATGGTTCTACTGAGATTGATTCCAAAACTTTGGTAGAAGAGTGTCCAAATGATGAGATAGTTTTTCATCCTGTGTCAGTCCATGACTTTAAAGTTGACGAAACTACAGGGTGTATCAAAAAAACTGCAAACTCTTTTGAAATCAGATGAAAGTTGCATAATTTAGCAGTAATTGATCCCAAGGGTGCGTAAACACAATTCATGCTTGGGGATGTCGAATTTCGTACTGTGTGGTTATTCTAATAACAAGGAAAATTAAAACGTATTTTCAAATCCCAGAAGCATGATTCGTTGCACAGGCATTGAAATGCTATTTGCAGTATCTACTTATGCAAATTATTGTGTTTGCAGTTTTTTTGATACACCCTGTATAGTGGAAGATCATCAAGCAACATACGCAAACGTAGTGGCATCTCATCCTCCTCTTAATAATACTTGTAAAAATATTCCAAAATCTAAAAGGGAAAATAAATCCGGAAATGCTCCGCGGAATATACAATGTAAGACTGGTGGGTCACCTGAAGAAATTCATGATGGCTTTATCCGAGTTGAGCGTAAGCGTAACAAAATCAAGAAATATTTCTTAACTGGAATCGCCGAAAACGTGAAAGAGAATCAAATTTTATCGTATCTTTAGCAACGAAATATAACCCCTACGTATATCTCTATGTTTCGAAGTCGACGCAGAGGAACAATTTCAGCTAGAATCCATATTCCATCGGGTTCTTGCGCACTGGTGCAGAAAGGAAACTTTTGGCCAAAATTCGTGAGTTGTAAGCCATGGCGATCAAGAGAATATGATGGTAAAACCGTTGAGGAGAAAGTAAACGTGACCCTGGATGGGATTTGTTCACCTTATGTATAATAGTTTATGCAATACCAGTTAGAATTTCTTCTCGAAACCGGAAATATATCCCACTCCCGTTTAGATTAAGGAATAATTGGCGTAATTTTAGTAATTCTATTAATTCTACCAATTTAGCATCGACGAGGCAGCAAATCCCTTGCAGGAAGAGGCAATCAAACTACCACAATTTAATTTCAGTTCCTCTTACCGAGCGGCCAACTTCCAATAACAAAGTTGAATCTGTTTATTCAAGAGTTACTCTCCCTACCTTGTTTCTTTCTAACACAAGGTCCCTTGTCAATAAACTGGAAGATCTTGAAGTCGTCATTAATGAGAACCATACGGATATCGTTTGTATGACTGAAACTTGGTTGACGAATAACGTTCCGAACTCGCTGATAGAAATTGAAAATTATTCGCTAGCTCGGAAGGACAGAAGTGCGGAAAAGCGTGGCGGGGGTGTCTGTGCATATATTAAATCCTCTATTGCTTTTAAACCCATCGACGAACTTAATGATTCTTTATTTGAAAGTCTTTGGCTATACTTACGACCGAACAGACTACCGCGTGGGTTTCCTTGCCTGATAATTGGTATTATTTATCATCCACCACAAGAAGACGATTCCTTATTTACAGAACACCTAATTTCATCGCTCGATGTTGGCTTGACCAAATACCCTAATGCCGGGATTATGCTAGTTTGGGACTTCAGTCACTTCAGTTACTGGCACATATGTAATCATTTTAATTTGCGGCAAATGGTTAAAAACCCAACACGTGGTGATGCAATCCTAGATTTAATTTTTACCAACTTGTTCCATCGCTATACTTCTCCAAAAATCCTGCCTGACATTGGTTTGAGTGACCATAATTCAGTAATTATTCGGCCAGTAAAATCCGTTCGTAAGATGAAAGCTGAATTAGTATTCAAAAGAACAGTAAACCCACATTTGAAATATAGTTTTGGGAGATGGCTGGTATCTACTGACTGGTCATTTATTCAAGATCTTCCAACGTGTACACAAAAACTTTCTGCATTCCAAACATTGCTAAGTTATGCTGTTGATGCCTTTTTTCCATTACGGAAAATTAAACAACATCCAACAGACAAACCTTGGATTACACCTGAGTTAAAAACTCTTATCCAACAACGACAGCAAGCAATGTCCAAGGACCCACTAGTTTTCAAAAACTTGAGAAATAAAGTAAACAGGTTATGCAATCGGCTTCGGAGTTCTTTCTTTGCAAGTAAAGTTGAAAACTGCGAGAATGCAGCTTCGTGGTGGAAATCCATTAAACAGCTTGCAGGTTTTCCCAGGAAAAAACCAATAACTAGCCCCATCGTCTTGGGGAAAGAAATTCATTCTGTGGAACTCGCATCCAAAATTAATCAAAATTTTCTACATACTATTATTTCTTTATCGCCATTGTCGAAATTAGAAAATGTAGAAATTGATTCTGCAGCGAGAAACGAAATTGTGCGTAAATATTTTATCTCTCCGGAAGATGTTTATTTGAAGCTTAGTAACCTCAAACGTGCTAAAGCTCCAGGACCCGATAACATTCCAAGTTGGATTTTGAAGGATTTTGCCATGGAACTGTCCTCACCAGTTGCTGACATTTTTAACGCGTCAATCGAAGAAACCTGCGTTCCAGATTCTTGGAAGGAAGCGAACGTTATTCCGATCCCAAAAGTAGATGTGATCAAAGACATTGAAAACGACTTAAGACCAATATCTCTTACGCCGATTCTTTCAAAAACTATGGAACATTTTATCGCTGAATGGATTATGTCAGGAATTAAGCATCTTATTGACAGAAAGCAATTTGGATCACTCTCTGGTTTATCCACCACCTACGCACTTTTGTCCTTTGTTCACCATCTATACAACGTTACCGATCAACCTAACCAGTGTGCACGAATTCTCCTTTTAGATTTTAGTAAGGCTTTTGATAGGATAGATCATAATATTCTTTTAAACAAAATGAATCAAATGGGTATCGACCACACACTAATTGAGTGGGTAAAAAACTTTCTTTCTGGAAGGAAACAGCGAGTGAAGATTGGAAATGTCATTTCGAGTTTTGAAGCAGTAAATGGGGGCGTTCCCCAAGGGACGGTCCTTGGTCCAATTCTATTTCTAATAATGATTAACGACCTGCTGGAGGAGTGGGAAGACAGATGAAAATATGTCGACGATTCGTCACTTTCAGAAACCATTACCAGAAACCATGAATCATTATTGCAGACTACTTTGAATGATATCAATCACTGGTGTATGTGCAATAATATGTCCCTAAATCCTCGTAAGTGCAAGGAGATCCTTGTTTGTTTTTGGAAAATTAAACCCAATTTTCCACCGATGACTGTTGATGGCCAACCTATTGACTTGGTAAAGTATGCGAAATTAGTTGGTGTAATTTTTAGCGATGACCTAAAGTGGAACGAGCACGTTACTTATATCGTGAAGAAGTCTTCAAAACGACTTTATTTGTTAAGACTCCTTAAACGAGCTCGTGCTGACCCTAAAACATTATTAACTGTATATGTAATGTGTAAGACCAATTCTGGAGTTTTGAATCCAGTCAAGAGCCTTGAAAATAATTAATCCAACACTGCCATATAGCGATGCTTTAACAGTGTTTGATATTCCAACCTTAGCTACAAGACGCGAATACTCATGTTCAAGTTTTTTCAATAAAAATGTTCTCTTGCAGTCTTCGCCTTTGTCTGATTTAATTCAAATTAAAAATTCTCTTAGCTACGATTTACGGACTTCTAATAAACTTGCAACAATTAAATGTAGGACTGAACGTTTTAGAAGATCTTTTATTCCGTCATGTTTGAAGAATTACAATGAACATTGATCACGTATGTACTCTTAACATTTTTATATGTTCTCTTTTGTAATTATAGGTATAAATTTCTTACTATTTTTACCATTTGTAAATCATATATAACTAACATTTGTAATTCTATTTTACTATCTTATTTTACTATCTCATATAGGTGTAAATTTCTTACTATTTTTACCATTTGTAAATCATATTTAACTAACATTTGTAATTCTATTCCACTATCTCATTGTAAACAATCGACGTATTTCAACCCTTATGGGTTGCAAAGTCTATTTTTAATTAATAAATTCACAAATTCAAAAATAATTAAATGTGCTCTCAAGTTTGTGGAGGAGAGTTTGTAAAAGTTCCGATGGCCTACGACTCCTTCTCTTCAAAACTTCTTCAAACCCAACTTCAGTTTTCGGGAACATGATCTGGTCAATCACCGTCTGTCAATGTCTAATACACAGCAGCGAACGCTTCCCCCTGACAGTAGGAACTGGTCGTACGGTGTCTCGATCACCTTATATCCACAGTCGGCCAGCTTCTGTCTCAGTTCTTCACTGAATTTATTGCCAATAATAATGTGTTCTCCATTGTCTTCAAAGTTGACGGAATTGCATGCAAAGTACATGCTGTCCTCCCGCGAAACCGCAATGGTTTTGTCATCTCCAACATTCAAGATTTTCCTTACACTTTCTTCAGAAAAAGCCTCGGGGTTATACATCAAATGTCCCCGAGTTAAGCTCATCAACGCAGTGTCGATGTGGTAGAAATACGGATTGACTAACTCCATGTGGTGAAGGCGATCTCGAGGAATGGATAACACGTTCCGCATATAGTCGAAGGCCTTGAAGGAACTACGGAAGCCATAAGCCACGAAGAAGTTTTGGCCGTCATGGGTTGGCATGAAGTCACCACATCCTTCAATCTCCACCCCATCGTCTTCCGGGTTGATGACTTCGAAGCCACGTTCTTTGAAGAACTGGATGTAATGTTGTGACTCAGGTCGGCGAGGGACAGCCCCAAAATTAGCCACTACAGCTTTGTCACCATGGATTACCCCAGCGTTAGCTGTAAAGACCATATCCACCAAACCAGGCTGAGGCTCAATCAGGTGCACCTTGACATTCTTGTCAATCAAGGTTTTGTAGAAGTTTTCCCACTGGAACATGGCCACTGATTGGTCTACTGGAGTCTTCATCTTCATGTGAGCGTTCAGAAGATGATGTTTCACATTAAAATACGTCGGCCTGCACATCATCAAGGTCTTGTACCAACCCGATGCCACTGTTTTGGTAGCTGCCATTATCCTGTAGTCTGTGTACCTGGAAAAGTTCAAAATATGGATAAAAGGATCAATAATGATTCCACAGAAAAACAGGGGTATGTCTGAGGTCTTGACATCTCTTCAGATTAGGTTAATGGGCCAGAGTATTGCCACAACTGTGCACATGATTTCTTTGCTTTCCAAGGGTTCTTACTTGTGATGGCTTAAGATTTGAAGGCATAAATTTGGTAGGGACTAAATATTTGGGGCAAAAACAGAGGCCCAGGGCAATGCCAAGTCTGAGAACACCCACTTTAGTTCCTGCAACTGTGTACTGTTACAAGGAAATTTGCGTGAACAGTCCCTTGCTTCATGGGGTGGCCAGTCTTTTCAGACGAAAAACCATAAACCTGATGACAAATCACTTGTCCCAAAGCCCCTCTTGCATAGCCTTCCACCTCTACCAGCACAAAAAAGTCTAGTGCTTATTGAAAATGTTTAGCCATTCAATTATACAATGCACCTAACCATCATATGTGGTTACAAACCTCTCTAAATATTCTAGTGTATGTAAAGGCCCACAGTTATTCATCGAACCTTGGCCCAATGGTGGACCTTTGATGAGGAAATCTGTATCTGTCACTATTATCTATACCTATATCAGTATACCTATATCAGTATATTATGTTTCTCTTTCACTTTACACACAGATCCATGCTTTGAACTTATTTTAGGTGGTGGACTGACAAAAAGAGGTTCAGACTGGCAAAAACTTGTATTCATATGAAACTTTCTTCATAAAAACTCCAAATCCCTAGTGAGGCAAAGAGCATAAACATCATGGACAAAAACATCAGGCTGCACTTGGTCACAGGTTCATCTTGGTCTAATATGAATACTCCAGAAAATATCTGCCAGGTGCCAATCTAAGTTTGTACCATGAAAAGGGCAAATGAGAAATGAGGTTAGGTAGCATTTGATCAAAGAACTAGGACTACAACTCAATGACATAAAAATTGAATACTGCACAGATAGTGTTTTTTAAGGTAAAAAATTCAAAGGTTGTTAACTGCCATGACTAAACTCAAAGAATTCCAACATTTCAAGCAAAGGCCATTTGTCAAAGAAGGAAACGTGTTCTGTTTTTTCCTGTTTTTTTTTTTTTCTTTCTCTGACAAAGAACCTTTCCTCAAAACATTGGAATTTTTTGCGATCAGTCACAGCAGTTACCAACCATTGAACTTTTTACCTTAACCTAGGAATCTACAGACTGGTTTATTTAATGTGCTCCCACACAAATCCAAGATGGCAACAATTTCTCTTGACAAATCTTATCACTGTATACTGTATATGTTGGGTGGTGCTTGTGGCATAGCAAGGGCCAGGTGTGGGTAGAGGGAGGAATTGCCCCTGGGTGCTGAAATAAGGGGGACCAAAATGTGATGTCATGCAAATTGTTATATGAATATCAAAAAACATAAAACTAGTGCTCACCACCACAATAGGTGATGCCTAATGCCAGACAATTTTATTTGTCAAGGGGAGATGTCATAGATAATGAAGGGTAAAAGACAGAAGGTCTCTTCATGAAATATGTTTTCCTCGCAATTTGGCCAAAACAAGCATGAGAAGAAACTGCTTCTAATATTACAATAATAGGGAAATAACTTACCATCACTTAAATACTCAAATAATCAATGATTAACATAAAAATAGACGACATATCAAGACTAGCAGAATGGCAGTACATGTCTACCATCTATATGAACCAGTACACAAATTTAACCTTCGCTCACCATCTGAGTCTTTGTAGCTCAATGGTTAGAGCGTCTCACCGGCGATCAGGTTACGGGTTCGATTCCCGTCAGGGACTCAGAAAGTTTTTCTGAGAGAACAGCTTGAGAGCGTGCGTATTAACATAATTACCAAGCTACCACAAACACTGGCAAATTAGTTTACATCACATGACGTCTCATCCAATCTATTAGATTTAATTGGCACCGTTTGAGATCAATACAAAACGGCTTCTCGGTGTGAATCTCGTAAACCTTAAAACTGTTCGCCTAGCACGTGTCTGACAAGAAGTCTGGCATCGCCGAAGCGAAACACGGCCTATTGCAATTCGTTTTCGAACCCCATGTCCGATACCCCACATAAAGGAGGCCAACACGTAAATTTCGGGAAATCTATTATCGTTCATTCGCCAACATTTACAAAAGCGCCATAAAAGTGTAGTTACAAAACTCCGTCCAAAAATAATTCGCACAGCGAATGTGATTTTATCCATGTTAGATAATCACTAAAAGCCTTCAGGGAGGATTGATTTCTTTCTTGGATATTGTTAAACAAATACTAGCTGTCAATCGCACAAGCTTCCTCGAGTGACGCGAAAACTGCAGTAGTTTCTCGTTTGAAAACAGTCAAGAAAAATGAAGAAATCATAGATACGCTGTCAATGTGGCTGCCAAATAGCGTCACAACGTCCTTTCAGCAAAAATTAAAAATTTACAGGCACGTTTCAAATATTGAACGTTACTCCTCGTGAGTTAAAATCAGTTGTTTGCTAAACAATAAACTACGTTCATTTGCATAAAGTTTTATTCAGATCATGTGAGGTTTGGGTTGGGGGTCTGAATTATTATAAATCCAAGTTCTTTACTCATATGACTCATCAAAGTTGTAAAACGAAAGCGAAAGACCATGATGTAGAATTAAAATTGTCACTAATTATATAGTAAAGACTTGTATTAAACAATCAAACCACAAGTGCAAGTAACATGGAAAATATTTATACCAACCACTCGTCCAAATGAACGTCAATTTTTTTAGGGGGGTATTGGCTTATATAGTTCTTCGTCTTTTACTCTTAGAAGAAGTCCTTTGAGATCTTGTGTCAACATAAGGTTATAGGAGCAAGGCTACCAGCACTCTTGCCAGATGGGTAGCCTGCAAACCAGCCCAAGCTACCTTAACAAGTAGCCCAAAAATAGCCCAATTATTTTTCGCACAAAATAGCCCAAATTTGCATCAAAATAAGTAAAAACTAGCCCGATTCTTATTAAAAATATTTAAATCGAAACCAAATTACACAGTCCACAGTGAAATATCCACCACCTTTTGAAAGTGGTCAAAAACCCGCAACCCGCAACCTCCCGAAATTTCTCGCAACCAGGCTTCTAAACCAGCCCAATCACAGAATAATACCAGAAGTCCCACTCGCTAAGAAACTTGTCACACTTTTAAACTGCGCATGTCCGCATCCGCCATGTTCTTGTAGGGTATACTCAGCGCATTTCAACTACAAACAATATGGCGAAAACCAAAGTTGGCTCACTAAAGCTGCTGTATTTGGAAAATTAGGAGGACGATTTTCATTACATCTCTGAATCTATTGAAGAGGAGGTAAGTGATTACTTTTTTTATTAGTTTGGTAATGTATAAACGATTTTTTCGAGTAGAATTTAGCTTGTGTTCACCGGCACCTCAGTCGCTCTCAGCCCTTAATACGGTTCTTTCCAGGGCCCTGGAAAACTCCTGGAAAAACAGCTGTTTTCTGGGTACTCCTGTAATTCTCCTGGAATCCTCCTGGAATTTTGTAAAGAATTTGAACCTGGATAATCCAGACCTGCCAATTCGTACATTCACAAAAGTTCCTTTTTTCATACACAAAATAGATTTGTTTGCTTTTGTCCTTGCTTTTCTGTCAAATCCAAATTAAATCGAGTCGTGAGTTTATTATTGCTTAATTCTTATATTGAAACCAACAAAATAATGTTGTACTGTTGTCATAAGGAAGATTACATTCTTGCTCTTTTTGCCAAAGAAGAAAACTAGGGGTTGGATCCTGGAAAAGTAGCATTGCTACCCTGGAAAACTCCTGGAATTTTGTGATCTTTCATCAGTATGAACCCTGTTTAATATTGATACTAGGAAAATTCAGAATATGAAGTTTTTTATGGACTGGTTTTTTATAACTTTTCCTTTATATAGTGACATGGTCACAGATGGTAATGAAAGTCCTGTTTCAGTGTGTGTTTAAAACTTACAATGTACTAGTCAATATGGAGGCAAAGGCTGGAATTTCATTTGGAGAATTGTAGTGTTGGCCAGGTTAGTCTTTGGTGTCTTATAGTTTATCTACATTCCTATCTCAACTACAAGGTCATTCAGATTAACCCAGTATGATGCAAGCACACAGAGGATTACCTTCTGATGAGAATTCAAACTGTAGAAAGAAACATTTAAAACATGGAAGTGCCTTTCAGGGACACTTTATAAAGACAAAAATGATTTTTATGAGCTATATGGTTGTTATATGTATAACATAAATTATTTCTAAAATTTAAATTGTATTATAATGCAATGGCAAAGACTGGGAAACCTGAATAAGTAGTTTTCTGAATTCTAATAATGAACAGCATTTCTAAAGGATCATTGCCACCCACTGTTAAATAAACATACATTGATGTTACTGGTAGAGATTGTAAATTTAATGAAATGTACACTTCCCAAAAACCAAGTGCTGTTGTTATTTTTTTTTTAATTTCTTATTTTTCGTACTGTAAGTTGTAAGACAGAAAGCCATCATTTTTAAAATCAATTTTATTGTTATAGAGTAAGATGTCAAATGTAGTTGCTGGCAATGCTTGCATGGTCTTACCTGCACATGGAAATCAACCATAGCATGTTTAACCCATTGAGGGACAAGGGCACACTTTACTGTTTTATTCTGGCTAACTGCAAACAATTTTATTCACCTAAGTGATGAGCCCTGATGCACCCTTGCACCTGAATGGGTTAATAGACAATCTTAGGCAATGTTTACACTTGGTGCCCAATTGTATTTTGGATGGGTACTTTAATGAACACTCCTATTATGCTGGAATAAAATATATAAATTACAACTGCCATTATAGTTTGTTATTTACATACTACACATGTAGACTTTCACCTCATTCAACCAAATTATTTAACTTAAATTGTGCACTGTATGCTGTCGATGATTAAAGTTTAGGCCTTTCCAAGCATTACAAACAAATACATACGCATAAATTCTGAGTAGAAACTGTAAGCCAAAGTCTACGTACCATATGTACATTATCAAACTTCACTAGGGTCGGTTACTTCTCCCGAAACTCTTTTAAGATATTGAAAGATGATTCAATCTTTACTGAAAGGCATAAATAGTTTTATAGGTAGATGTTCTTTAACTGATTTACTGTAGCTTCAAAGATTTCTTAGCTCCTAATAATGTAACGCAGTGTATGCACACATTCAGCGAGTTTTAATCATTTCAAGTCAAACATTTAACACATATAACAACGGCTGTTAGGTAACTT
The DNA here is from genome assembly GCA_030142905.1 of Heliopora coerulea. NCBI lineage: Eukaryota > Metazoa > Cnidaria > Anthozoa > Scleralcyonacea > Helioporidae > Heliopora > Heliopora coerulea. Next base: position 2,203,808 of record JASJOG010000031.1, on the reverse strand, counting down.
TTATAAACTGTACTAGTTAATAGAAACCGTAGTGTGATTGTAAAAATGTAGTGTAAATGTAGTTCAAATTATTTGAATAAATTTCCGATTACTAGACTATTAATGTGGTGAATCACCGAGAGACAAGGATTGTTAAACTGCCTAATTGTGATCAGTTTTAGCGTAGTATTTGGAAATTTTTTAACAAAAACAGTCAGTTTGCCTTCGCTTTAACCGGCCTCGGTGGTAGAATCGCCATCCGACGTCTAAAATTTAGCCAGATCCCTTCAAACTGAACTACTCCATATCGTTTCCTTCTGAAAATGACTCAGTTATACCATTGTGGTTATACCCTCCAAGAACATGGTGGCCGTTCAACTTCCTGTGTGCGCGAGGCAACATGCGCGAGGACATGTACATCAAAGGTACCGACACTGAGTGGGACTTCTGGTATTATTTTGTGTCATGGCGTCGCGCATCAGAACGAGGCTCAGGACGGACATTATAAAGTCAAAATGGCGGATGGGCTATCAGTAGCTAGTGTTTCGGAGCATAAATGGACAAAAAGCCTGGGAAATGTCCCCTTCTTGAGCCAAGCAATCATCGAAACATGGGCCAAAGATGTCAATCTTTCTAAAAGACTCCTTATAAAAGGATACAGTAATTCTGTTTAGCTGTACGTTCACGATGTTGAAGGTAAGACGAAGTTGCCATCTTGTTTTCTAAATTTTTATTAGTTAAACGACTGTACTTATAAACTTATTTACATTTCTTAAATGAAAAGTAACAATATTTGAACCTTTTTCCTTTTATCAGTTAAAAAAGTAGATAAAGGATGACTTGTTAAAGCAAAATGTTTCCCTTCGATGCGAAAAACTGAATCGCCATACAGTATTATGGTAAGTTTGCATGTATCTCAGGGTCAAATACAGTAAATTAAAAATCAAATATGCCTTATTTTAACGTGGTAGCTATCCAGAATGACATAATATTTTCTAATAGTAATCAAATAATCCTAAGTTTTAACTGTTAATTTTTTAACTTTTGATTTTTGTTTACATTGTTAGATTAATCTAAGTCCATCAGTCAAGAACAAAATTTCCAGCACTTCACGTACATGTAAAGCTGGAACTAGCACGTGTAGTCATATCATTGGTCTCTTATATCTCCTAGTACACTATAGTAATCTTCAACTTAAAACTGTCCCACCACCCATGTCCAAAACAAGCAGACCTCAGATGTGGCATATTCCACAGCGGTCCAATGATTTGAAATCAGAAGCAGTAGATAGCTTAACAGTGACCAAGATAATTCCACCCACCATGAAAAAGGCTTCAGCAAAAAGAAAAAAGAAAATTAAACCAAAAGCAGTGAAGAGAAGGAATACAGAAGGTGTCAAGTCAACTTTGTATTGTTCTATTGAGCAGCCTTTGCCAGTGGAGCCATTTTTATCCTCATTGGCACATAATCTTTTGGTCAACTCATCTAAGTGTCAGATGCTGGACATTTTGAAAAGTGCAGATACAAGTGGGACTGTTGAAAGTAATTTTGGTTTTGTACCAAAGGGGTGTGTATTGTCATATCAACAACCGCTAGTATCACCATCTACATCTGATATAATATAGGACAATACATACCCCACATATCCTGATTTCAGTTTGCCAGCTATTAAGAGGGATTACAATGCTGTGCTAACCTGTGGTGAACTTGATTTATATCAGGGCAGCATCATATCACAATCTGGAGTAAAACAGCTGGAAGAAGCAACGAGAAATCAATCAGATAACACTGAGTGGCACAAGATGAGAAAACAGAGACTAACTTCTTCAAATTTTCATCAGGTATGTGTGCGAAGGAAGGATCATTTCTCATTAGCAGAAAGTCTTTTGAATAAAAAAGACATCAAGACAGCAACCATGAGATATGGAATTGAAAAAGAGCCAGAAGCTGCAAAAGCTTATGCATCTTTCTCTTCCAACAACGTATACAGATGTGGATCTGTTGTTAATCCAAGCTGCCATTACCTTGGAACATCCCCAGAGAGAAAAGTGTGCGACCCAACAGCAAACCCAGTCTATGGCCTTTTAGAAATAAAGTGTCCAAACAAAGACTCCTATACAGAAGTAGAGTATCTGAAAATGGGCAGAGGAGTGTACAAGCTAAAGAAAACACACATGTATTACTACCAAGTTGTGGGACAAATGGCACTAACTGGCTCACTGTTGTGTGACTTTTTTGTGTGGTGCCAATCACAAAACGTTCATCGATAGTCTAAAACTACATATTGATGGCTTGTCTCAAAGCATAGGTGTTTTGTAACGTTTTTAATAATAATAAGATTTAAAATTTACTTGAAACATTGGGCAATCAAGGAATTAGCGTTATAGGCGCCCGGGACTCCTCAGTCCAGCCCCCATTGCCAACTTAAAAATAACAAAAATGAATGATGGTAAAGAAGGAATGACAACATTCATAGACATAAAAATCTAAGGGGGGGATTCGATTTATACTTACAAACCCATGAGATGTTGTATTTGCCCCTTCGTTTTTGAACTACCTTCTACATTCCAGGAAAGATTTAAAAGATTCCCTTCCCTAAGATATTTCGGATGAAATCTTTGAATCGTTAAAATATTGAACCATGTCACAACATTGAAACGAGCGGAACGTGTTGTAAGCATTTGGGGGTGGGGGTGGGGAATTACCCTCTTAAGGAACTTAGCGAAATAAAGCAACCCGTTCCGTCTAACGAAACTCCTTCTACGGCCGTGCTGAATTTGGACAGCACCTACTGCTTCTAAATGTCAAACGGTGCCATGTCTTATATATACCTTAAAGCCTTGCCATGGTAAGATCTATATCTAGTTGGTCAGTCTGGTAGTTTCCGAGTCAGGCCAGATCATCGAATCATTCCCAAGAATTCGCCTCAATCTGCACACTACTTTCACATAATTTTTGGTTTTAAAAATGCATGCTGGATCACGTCAGATTGGTTTAACTCTTCAGCCTCTGCCGTGTAAGACTTGTATGTTATTTCACTCTCTGGCTATCGCCAGACGATTTTCTCGTCAAGGGGAAAGCTTTCGCACTGAAAGTGTCTGAGTCACTGGTGCGAAGCGTTTGGAACTTTAAAATCGACTTGAACGACGGTGACCTTTAAAACATCGGCATTTAAAGAAACTACGGTTTATCGACCACCGTGCTTAATAATTGTAGCTTGTTTGCGACTCCTAAATGCTCCAGTTATTCTTAAACGTCGTCCAGAAGACGTGAAAATGGTCTGGGTGGGGTTGCGTGCGGAACGACGACGGTGTCGAGAATGCACTTGAGATAGAAAATTATTCATTCTCTTTGTTTTGCATGAAGAATTCTTTTGTTTCAAGGACGTCGTCGTTGAAGTTGACGTCGTAGATCCTAAGGTCCATATTCTCGGACTCGAACAATGGAAAGGTCTTACCTTTTGAAACACTAATGGAATTACCAGGCGGGAATAGTAGTCGTAGGATGAATATTAATGCCCAGCTCAAAATTCGAACGTGAATAGCCATAACAGGATAAAGCACGACAAATAACAAAACATGTTAGTTTAAACAAGCTTTACTGACGTTTCGTTGCTAACGCGCAACATTTTCAAAGTAATATAGATGATGGATAAGGTAAGGTTATAAATACGATATTTACAGGGTGTGAAAATTAATTAGCCAATGAGAGAGGAGAAAAGGTGTGAGGAAAGTAGAAGAGGAAGAGCGGAAGGAGAGAAGACTAATTAAAATAAGGCAAGCGGAACAGACCTGATGTTTTCATTAAGGACAGGCTTAAATTTATCAATGAGTAAACTCTCCCGAATGAGTAACTCAAGGGGCGAGTTACCGGACGAAATAATAGAAAAGTCATCGGCGGAGATGGTGTGATGAGAAGCTTTGGTGTGGGAAAGGATGCTAGACAGGCTAGTGTAAGATCTTTTCTTCCCCGTTAAAGGCGAGATTCCTAGGTGTTCAGAGATGCGTGTGTGTAGAAGGCGTCGAGTTTGCCCTATATACGATGCTCCGCAGCATCGACACGTGTATTGATAAACAACATGCGATCTCATTAGTTTAGGAATACTATCCTTGAAACGGAAGAAACTAGACAGACGTTTGTTAGACTTAAAGATAACCCGTAGCTCAACTTGAGGAAAACAGGAGAGAAGTTTTGTTAACTGTGAACGGATTTGGAGGCAATGTTTCCCCGTAAATGGCACAGAAAAATAAATGATACGTTTCGAAACATCGTAATTTTTAGCGGAAACTGAAAAACCTTTATCAAGAAATTTACCAAGACAAAGGTCAAAGAAGGGAGTAGGATACCCATTGTTAGTGAGAAAATTTTTCAGCTTGATGACTTCCGAATAAAAGATGTGGTAGGAGGAGCATATCTTAAAATATCTGTCGAGAAGGGTGTAGAGATGTCCACGTTTAAATGAAAGTGGGATAAAGCTGTCAAAATTAGTAAAAAGTCCCGAAAAAGTAGGTTTACGATAAACCGAAGTGGAAAAACCGTTGTTACGTTCAATCAAAACGTCAAGAAATGGAAGAGTATTATTTACCTCAGTCTCGCTGGAAAATTTAATGCTGTTGTGCTGTGAATTTAAATAATCTAAAAAGGGCTTAACGTGATCGGGACAGCGAAATATAACAAAGCAATCATCAACATAACGTCGATAAATTAACGGTTTAAAATCTCTAGGGCAGTTATCCAGCCAGACCTTTTCATGATAACATAAGAAAGTGTTGGCAAATGAAGGACCTAAGGGGGAATCCCAAAGCCACACCATCAACCTGTTCGTAGAGATGGCCATTAAAAAGAAAGTGACAATTTTTAACGGCAAAATAAAGAAGTTTCCGAAATTGTGCGTGTGAGAAGCCCGAAAATTGTGTAGAAGAAGAGAAGAGCCTATTAATTATAATATCAATTGTTTCATCAATGGGGATATTGGTGAAAAGGGATGAGATGTCAAAGCTTGCCATAAAGACCTTGTTGGTGTCAAGATCAAGATTGCGAAGCTCATCAACAAAAGAAAAAATGTCAGTGATTGTATACTGACCTACAGAGATCTCACGCAAGTAAGAGACAAGATATTTAGCAAGATTATAGGAATGGGTGCCCAAGGCAGAAAGAATAGATCTTAGAGGGAGGTTAACTTTATGTACCTTAGGCAGTCCATATAATATACCGGGTCTGGAGCCTGTTGAACAGAGTTTTTCATACAGCTCATCGGTGATAGCGTTTTCTCTTTTTAATTCTTTGAGGAAATTTCGGAGCTTGTTCTCTTGGTTTAGGATAGCTTTGATCGGATCGGATGTCAACAACTTGAACTTTCTACTTATGTTAAAGTAGCAACTTGAACGTCCTACTAATCTCCGGACGAAGGGCCTTCGCTCGAAATGTCGAGAAGCTTGTTTTCTATATCTTAGATAGTGTATAACCTCAAGAACGCCGCTGTTTTACATAAAGTTAACCTCCCTCTAAGACCAATTCTTTCTGCCTTGGGCACTTATTCCTATAATCTTGCTAAATATCTTGTCTCTTACTTGCGTGAAATCTCTGTAGGTCAGTATACAATCACTGACACTTTCTTTTGTTGAAGAGCTTCCCAATCTTGATCTTGACACCAACAAGGTCTTTATGGCAAGCTTTGACATCTCATCCTTTTTCACCAATATCCCCATTGATGAAACAATTGATATTATAATTAATAGGCTCTTCTCTTCTACACAATTTTCGGGCTTCTCACACGCACAATTTCGGAAACTTATTTATTTTGCTGTTAAAGATTGTCACTTTCTTTTTAATGGCCGTCTCTACGAACAGGTTGATGGTGTGGCTTTGGGGTCCCCCCTTTGGGGTCCCACTTCGGTTTATCGTAAACCTACTTTTTCGGGACTTTTTACTAATTTTGACAGCTTTATCCCACTTTCATTTAAACGTGGACTTCTCTACACCCTTCTCGACAGATATTTTAAGATATGCTCCTCCTACCACATCTTTTATTCGGAAGTCATCAAGCTGAAAAATTTTCTCACTAACAATGGGTATCCTACTCCCTTCTTTGACCTTTGTCTTGGTAAATTTCTTGATAAAGTTTTTTTCAGTTTCCGCTAAAAATTACGATGTTTCGAAACGTATCATTTATTTTTCTATGCCATTTACGGGGAAACATTGCCTCCAAATCCGTTCACAGTTAACAAAACTTCTCTCCTGTTATCCTCAAGTTGAGCTACGGGTTATCTTTAAGTCTAACAAACGTCTGTCTAGTTTCTTCCGTTTCAAGGATAGTATTCCTAAATTAATGAGATCGCATGTTGTTTATCAATACACGTGTCGATGCTGCGGAGCATCGTATATAGGGCAAACTCGACGCCTTCTACACACACGCATCTCTGAACACCTAGGAATCTCGCCTTTAACGGGGAAGAAAAGATCTTACACTAGCCTGTCTAGCATCCTTTCCCACACCAAAGCTTCTCATCACACCATCTCCGCCGATGACTTTTCTATTATTTCGTCCGGTAACTCGCCCCTTGAGTTACTCATTCGGGAGAGTTTACTCATTGATAAATTTAAGCCTGTCCTTAATGAAAACATCAGGTCTGTTCCGCTTGCCTTATTTTAATTAGTCTTCTCTCCTTCCGCTCTTCCTCTTCTACTTTCCTCACACCTTTTCTCCTCTCTCATTGGCTAATTAATTTTTACACCTTGTAAATATCGTATTTATAACCTTACCTTATCCATCATCTATATTACTTTGAAAATGTTGCGCGTTAGCAACGAAACGTCAGTAAAGCTTGTTTAAACTAACATGTTTTGTTATTTGTCGTGCTTTATCCTGTTATGGCTATTCACGTTCGAATTTTGAGCTGGGCATTAATATTCATCCTACGATTAATGGAATTCTCCTTCCGTTGACATTAAGTAGGCAAATCAGTTTTGTAGTTTGAATCAGCCAGTAATTTATCTGAATTTCATTACCAATAAATACTTGGGGGCAGTGCTGTAGAACTAAATTTATAAGTAGGGGGGTTTCCTGGCCGAACAAAGGTGAACTCATAATTTCGAATATCAATGACATCATAAGTATTATTGGACTTCATTATATGGGATATTTGTGCCTGCGATCATCACAACTAGAACAATTCGTGGGGTTCGGGTGAGAAGTGGAGGCTTCAACAACTCACGACAGCTGGATTTTACTTCTTTTTACTTCCAAATTCTTTTGGTTTGGATTTGGGGTTTGGTTTGGGTTTGTGGTTTGGTCGGTTTCCTCCAAGTCGTCGAATTCTTCGCTGGCTGCTGACCCACATCTGAATCTTCAGACGGATGTTTTTTCGCTCTCTTCGCCTTCGGCATAAAAACATCCAGAATAGACGCATTTTCCACTTTCTTTGACATTTGGAGAGAAGATTTATTTCGAAGAAAGCATAATTCACCCGAGTATATGTATTGAATCAATCTGAAATTATGTAAGTATCAGTGGTAAATATCCATTAGCCATACCACGCATTTTCGGCGCCCGCACTGTTTCTCCTAAGTTGAGAATTGTATTGTACTTTGTGTAAGTTTAAACTAATGTCGATCGAAGGATGATGCTGCATCTATTTTAGTAAATAGTCAATTTTAATTTTTAATGGTGTTATGTTTTTTAACCCTTCTAAATAACTAGGGGGGCTCAGTTCCCCATGGTTGGAGGAAGGGGTCTCTGCACACAAGCACCCCCCTCTTCTACACCACTGCTTGGGGGTATTACACACACTACACCTCCTGCTTCCCAACGGCCCTGGCCATAAGCGGAATCGCATCCAGCAGGAGTTGGACTACAAACCATTTAACTACTTGTGATACTGTATTAAACTTGACTCCAATGTTTTCTAGTAACAAAGGTTGTTAATGCTTGTTTCTGAAAGATTATTAATTGTCTACTCAGATTAAATACAAATCTTGAAAGAAAACATCAAACACAAATAGCTGTGAAAACCATGCTGCTTCTGGTTTATGAACTGACCTTCCTCATAATGGTGACCATATTCTTTTATAGTATTCAATCTGTTATTTTGCCCTCATTTAGGTTGAGCTTATACAACATACCAAACCCTAGGATCCAAGACCCTGGGTTCTCACTTGACATACACACTGTTGTTGTTCTTGTTGAGATCTTATGATTTGTGAAGCTGAACCCACATAACTTAACTGTAACATGGAATTATGGTAAATAACTTATCCAAATCAGTGTTTGTTTCAATTGACAACCTTAACGTAATGTAATAAGTATTGACGAGGTTAGACTATTGAAAGGTATTTAAATTGACAACCTTTATGAATAAGGTCATGAGGTCAACCATAAATAATTAAATAGCATTTGAGCCAGCTTAACTGCTCAGTGGGTGAGATCAGGACAAACTTTTGTTCTGTCTTAAAGTTGTTTTACCATTTGTAGATGGACTGTTATTGTTCTCAGACATTAAAGTGAAATGTTTTTAAGATATTTCTCAGTGAAGGTCCTCCAATAACAGACACCATTTTTGACTGACTGACACTCCATAGCAACACCTGTGAGTGAATGCAGGCACTTGCAAACATTCCAAACATTCTTATGGCATTAACAATGATCATGATGCTTAATAATTATACAGACAATAAAGCTGCTTTGTCGTTGCCAGAGCACTTATCAACTGCAATTGATTCTTTAAGTCATATGTGGCCATAGCAAATTGTGTTAAATAACATTTACAAATGGTATACTATGTTACATGCAATGATTTTTCATTGAACATACGTTAACTCATTAAGAAGCAGGGGTCATCCCTTTTGACAAATAAAATTGTCTGGCATTAGCCAGAGGAAAATACTGAAGTGCATCCCTGCCTCTTAATGGGTTAAAATTCAATGTTAAATCAACCTTACACCCAGTAGAACTGCAAGTGCAATGCATTTTTTAATAGTTACACCAAGTAACTTCCACCATGTAACTTGTTGCAAGATGATTTGACTAATTAGCCATCAAAACACATAATCATACCATTCATGTCCTCAGCTGCCTTTCACATGAGTTGTAAAAAACCTTTGTTTCCATTGATGCCAATGATCTCTAACACATCAGGACCTGCCAACTTAACATCACATGATCAGCCACTGGGAAAAATGTTACCCCAACACTGCCTTGTTAGCTGGTAAATTTTTTCATTCACTACACATCAGTGTGTTGCCCTCACAGGCCCTCTGATTCCTCTTCATAAAGGTCTACAAATGTATGGTTATCACTTGCTATAAATAAATCACTTGTATTCTTGGCCCATAGTAGCAGCATCACTAAAACTGTTACCATGTGAACCTAGGAACACAGTGAAAAGAGAAAAAAATTACAATTATTTCATCTAGAATAAACACTACAAAATTTAATTTTGCTGGCATATATACACATGTATACATGTATATATTTCTCCTTTCCAGAATTTGTTTTGCTTTATACACATGTATGCACTACATATGTTTATACATACAAAATGATACCCAGGATCATTCAACATGGTTCAACACTTCCTGTTATATTTTATCATGTCAAAACCAACAGTCAATTAAAGGTAGTATTCGCTAATAACGGGGTAAACTCACGTCGTTATTTTACTAAAGTAAAAAGCTAAACCGAAAAGATCCATCTTAAAACTTGATGTTCACGTAAAGACAAGAAAATACACAGTAATCGTGGTAGTATTTCGACTCTATTGCTGGGTCATTGTCAAACCGAATGATTACAAACTTGCTTGTTACGCTATTACTAAGTAAAGGAACCCAGTATTTACTTGTAACGAAGATCTTTTTTTAAGCTTATTCAATGTCGACGTTTTTCTTGGGTACAACGATCGAAAGATATATTTGAAACAATTTAGATGAAGACAAGAATGAAAACACTGTTAATTACCTCTAACTACGACGCCAGAATGCCTAGTTCCCTTTTAGTAGGTCGGGTCTTCTGGGACGTAGTCACCAGAAGCGGTTTGATTCATTTCTTTGTTTGTGCTTCTACTACTCGTGGAACCCTCTCGTCTCCATCGTACAAAATAATAAGCGGACTCAAGCAAAAACAAAAACATTGAAAAAAATCCGAACGCTGCCCCCGCTTGAACAGTTGAGTTATCTCGATCTTTCGCCGCCACCAAACTGGAGGCGATAAGCCACGAAAAAACGGCGATTGCACACAGTACGAAGAAAACGAAAGGTTGAGTGACAACGGCGGGGAGCTTTTCGATGAGGTGAGGAATACCTAGCAGCATATGAATGAATACCATCACCCAACTAAAGACGCCCACAAACACGTAGAACTCATATCTTGGCTCCTCGTCGAACAGGTTGACAGCAGATATCAGAACGAAACCAAGGAATGTGGTTATAAATTCTCCACACTTAAACCTTCCTGGCCAGGTGAAGACGAGCCAGCTGAAGTCGAGACATTTCCATTGTAATGAAGTCGGTTTGGGTGTCTCTGTTGCTTGAGAGTACTGTTCAGGTTGGTCGTCCGCCATCTTGATATGTCTATTACCGTTTCCCCCGGATATTGGGAACAAGGGCGTTAGATGGTCGCCAAAAAGCGGGGTGGGAAGGAGGGTGTAGTACTACCAAAATTGGTCTTTCTAGAATGGTGGTCGATTGTCTCAAAGTTACAAATGCTGCACCTAAAACATTATAGCAAACAGACTGCTAGGAATTTACTGTTTCGGGCTTACCGAGCTAAAACTGATCGTTTTGGATTTAAATCTTCAGAAGGAAATGTGTTTGCGAAAGGTAAGGAATGTTTTGTATTTTTGTAAAACACGTGTCGTCGACACAGGCTGTAGTACGTTGGTTACATCTCCACTTAGGATGTATTGTCGTCATGCAGTGATTACCGTATGATTTAACTTCTGGATGAAATTTTTTAGAGGCCAACGGTAAAGGTGATATTCAAAATAGGATTAGAAACTCAAACCTTCTCAGATTGATCGCAAAGTATAGAGATTATGGTCACAAAAAGGCATTCATTGACCCATTAAATAGACTCCCAAGGTTAGTTCTTGTTCATACTTTTTTATAATTATTTTGAACGAATTTTAGGATTCTAAGAGCTAAAGTGAAAGGGTTTTATCCAAAGTTGAAGAAAAATATTATGATTTGCTCATTGACTGTGAGTGAGGGGGAATATACAATGTCTTCAGTACGTGTATATTAAAAAGCCCACTTGTAGGAATCAGGTAGATTAAGAACCAGTAAGCTAAATTTGCTCTTTAAAGTCCAAAATGTAAGAATCAGTTTTAGACTGAAACTTCAAACAGATCCTTATTTGAAAAATTAGTTAAAATGCTTTTTAAAGTATTTAAGTGTCTTGTTGAGCAGTTAAGTTTTTTCACTTAACTGGTTATGTTATTGGAGGACTTAGAAATGGACCTGTTTGCTTATGATGTAGTAATGGTGCTACTGCAGTTTAGCAGACCCACCTTGCCAAAGTCTGGACTTTTGCTGTCAGCCCAGTAAACAAGGAAATGAGCTTTTGCTGTCAGCCCAGTAAACAAGGAAATGAGCTTTTGGCATGAAATTTAAATGACAAAGCTGAATGTATTTTCACTGCAACACCTAAAATTCTGATAGATTATGGAGACATCTGCAAATTTGAAAAAAGATGAAATACTTTCCAAGGATTTTTACTCCAAAAAAGCTTAATGTTTGAACTACCAGTCAAAAAATGTCAAGATCACTTTCACTGTCAATATCTACCATTATTTCCAGAATGAACCCAAATGCTTAACCTAATCTTAGCCTAAACTCTAACTTCAACCCTAACTCTAGTTCTTTCTCTTCTCTTCTTCTTTTTCCTTCAGCTTTAGTTAAATGTAGATACTAAGGAAATGAATGTTTTCTTTCTTCATGATACACTTTGTCATACTTTGGGCTGCTAAATTTTCTCAAAATAAAATTTTCTTTTCTTGTTTTTGTTATTAACTTAAGTTGTTGTTTTTTTTTTCTAACATTTAGAATCTCACCAGAACTTGAGTTTGACCTTTCAGAATATGGACTGTTTGAGGAGACCACTGAAAACTATAATTTATCAGGTCTGTACTGCCTAAAACTTTTGTGTCTGAGACATCTCCCTTTGACGAGTAAAATAACCAGGCTTTAGCCAGAGTAAAATTAAAAAGTTAGGTATGGACCAGAAAAATCAAGTAACATAACTTTATTCTTAATGATATTATATTTTGCTCAATCAACCTTTTTACATGCTTGCTGTATTATTTTTCTGTAGGAATCTTAAACATACCCACACAGACTAAAGCAACTTTGCCAGAAATCATGCAATACCTTGAAAAAACATATTGTGGATACCTTTCAGTGGAATTGCACCACATTTCTGTAAGTTGTAATATATCTAATAAATATCATGTTTCCTAAGTTGTCTTTTGTTGCTGTGTTTTGTCATCTACAACAGCTTTATTTTCAAATCATTATTACATTCATATATACTTGAGAATTATGATCAGACTGGGGTTTTTTGTTTTTGTATTTCTTGGTTGTTTTTAGGGTTATGCTTGTTATAAGAAGTTCTTTAAACCATAAGGATTACTTAAAGCCCAGCAATGTCTTGATCTTAATCAATCCTCATATAAACATGAAGGCTGGAAAAAATTGAGATCCACTTGTCCAAGGGATAAGTCAAATGTAGGATTTAAGTTATCTGATGTTGAGATTCTCTTGTCCAGCCAACATTATATATGTTCAATTAAACATATGTGTGTTCATTACCATAAAATCATAAAAGTTTTGTTTGATTCATAGAATAAACTTTACATGTCCATAGGATGATTAAAATCAGATTTGTACTCATCCCAAGCCCTGACATCCAAAAGCTTTAGCATTCAGAACTGCTAGCCTTTGAAAAAATTGTAATTGTCTTGAGTGCAGTTTGGCTGACCCTGACAAACCACCAACCTTTTAGTGCTGGTTAGAGTTAAGGGTAAGGATAGGGTTAGCATTTGGGTTAGGTTAGCTGAGCCACAATTGCTTAATTAATTTAGGGATCTACTAAACTGTACTTAACCTGCAAAATCCTGAACACTTCCAGGGCTCTGCCCTTGGTGAGCAGTGCCACCCACACTTACACCAAAGCAGATCCTCCTGCCTGGTGCTCAAAAAGTATCAAATACATGATAAGAAAACATCTAGTGAACTTTTTTTTACTCAAACAATATTATTGACCATTATTTGGTAAAATTTAGCACCACAATATGCATGCAATTACCCACTGGTTGTTCTGTGAAATATGATAGTCCATTCAGAACCAGAATGGACTGTCTGATGACTTTGGGGGGGGTATGAACCCAGGCCTGCAGGTACCTGGCACTCAAATGGTCATGAGCAGAACCCTGCACTTGACTTGTATAATATGATAATTTTGCTACTGTGTTTCATACTGTGTAAACTATAACAAATATGAACTAATACTAAACTTTGAAATTAACTCTGGAAGTAAATTGGCGATTAATTTATTTTTTTTTAATGATATTCTTTCAGGATGAAAAAGAAAAGCTGTGGCTAGCAGATAAAGTTGAGAATAGTGTGTGGTTCTCATTAACCCAAGAGAGAAGAAAGCATTTTGCAAAACTTCTTTTGAAGGCACAAGTTAGTCATTTTGTAGTGTACTTTTAATGGTTTGATAGTTGAACATATAACTGCTGTGTTGGTACAATAAATCTGCACCTAATCAGGGACTGGTTGTACAAAATGGTTTTCCGTATTTAGCTATACATTTAACTGTGTCGTGTATTATCTAAATGGCACATTTTGCCTGTGACATTTTTTCTCCGAAATGCATGCTGACGGCACTTCAGCATAAGATTAATCCAGGGTATCAGGGTCCATCAGAAATGCGTGAAATTGAGTATGGTGGAATGTGAGAAAAAATTTATATCTCTGGATTACATATAACAGTTTTCAAGAAAACACTGTGTTTGCTTTCCCGCCGTTTTTTGTTATGATATAATTTAACTTTTTTGATGAATTTCGTTAGACATTTGATGACTTTGTGGCCAGAAAATTTCCTACAGTGAAGCGATATTGTGGAGCAGGAGCTGAAAGCGCTGTAGCTTTTGTGGAACAGCTGTTTTCATCAGCATCTTATGGTAATTGCTTATTAAACAAGGAACATTCGTAAAAACGAAACAAACTGTTAGGTCCAGTTTATAAGGCCTGCTCGGCTCGGCTCGGCTCGGCTAATAAATTGAGTTGTTTAGCCGTGCCGAGCCAAGCCGTCCCGCACGCCTTCCGAGGCCGTTCCGCGCGGCTCGGCTCAGCTAAAGTTAAGCATATAAACTGAGTTGAGGTGAGCTGTACCGTGCTGACACATGCTACTCCGTCTGATGAGAAACACTGGTTTGAAGTTCTTTCTTGTCCTTTTGGGAAATTAAGGTCAGAGAGCAGCACAGCACGGCACGGCTTTGTAAACCCAAGCCTGCCGAGCCGAACTAGTAAAATATGCCAGCACGGCTCCGCACGGCACAGCTTATAAACTAGGCCTAAACCGTGCCGAGCCGTACTTGCATAATTTGTCAGCTAGTCTCGGTACAACTTGGGTTTATAAAGGTGTTGTTACCGTGCTGCCCTCTCTGGTGCAAAAGGCTGTAACAGTTTGTTGCGTTCAAAGGCTTATTTTTTTCGTTCTTGAATCTAGTTTATAAAACAAACACATTTCCTTTTACCGCTGTCTGTTCAGTTATAGATGCACGAAAGTCGTCACCCGTGGCTGAAACATCAGTGACCCATTCGGCCATCGTCTCTTCGGCTACTTTCTTGTTTTTCGCACGTTCTGACGTCGTTTGTGCGTATATGTAACTGCATCGACAACGTTAAAATAAAACCTAATGGTCACGAATGCAATATGTACTTAAGCATTACACTGTGTATCACGCTATTATGCAATAAGGTTTTTTTGAATTTTTTCCTTGACGTATTTTGCCACTGGGAATTCTTGTTGTCCAAGGACTGTGGCAATAGTTATTTGCCCTCAAACTGGATTTTCATGCTTGAGTGACCGTGCTTTAGTGGATAGGCGGCCATCTTTCCACGTTCCCCTTGAAAGAGATGTTCCACATTATTAAGTAAGTTGTCAGAAGTCGTTAATAAAGCTGATATTATGGGGCGCAAGAAAGATTTAACTTCAGAAGAGAAGACAGTAATCATTAAGCGCTTAGGTGATGGCAAATCGACGCTTGAAATTGCTAAGATGATTGGCAGAGACCATCGTACCGTAAAGAAGTTTATAGCAGATTCCAAGGCAGTTAGGAAACGGTCAGATAAGGGGAAAATGAAAGTTGTTTCAAAACGTAAACTGTTCCTTATTAAGCGAGTGCTGAATAAAAACCCTTTAGGCAACAGCAAAAAGATTTTTGACGACGCTGGTGCTGGAAATGTATCAAGATCAACGAGATGCAGGGTACTCCGCCATCTTGGAAAATGTGTCAAGCCAGACATAAGACCTCCATTAACGAACAGCCACAAAGTGAAACGTGTTGAATGGGCCCAAACATACATGAAAGTGAACTTCCAATTGGTACTGTTTACGGATGAGTGTCGAGCAACTCTTGATGGACCTGATGGGTGGAACAAGGGTTGGGTCGGTAAAGATAGACATCGTCCTCTCAGACTGAGACGCCAGCAAGGAGGTGGAGGAGTAATGTTTTGGGCTGGAATTATTGCTAGTGAGCTGGTTGGACCTTGGCGAGTCCCTGAAGGTGTAAAGTTGACTGCAGAAACTTATATTGACTTTCTAAAAAACAACTTTGAGCCATGGTACAAATGTAAGCCTCTTGCATTAAAAAGGAAGATGATATTCATGCATGATAACGCTCCATCACACGCTGCCAAGAAGACGGAGGAGTATTTGATAAAGGCCGGATTCACAAATGGTCGTCTGATGGAGTGGCCAGCGTCTTCGCCAGATTTGAATCCTATTGAGAACCTATGGAGCATCATTAAGCGACAGGTTTATGCTTCAGGGCAGCAGTTTTCTTCAAAAGATGAACTGTGGGATACTATTTTAACATCGGCGAGAAGTATTCAACCTCCAGAAATTCAGAATCTAACCAATTCAATGGTTCAAAGACTGATTTCGGTTATATCTAACCATGGTGATTACATCGCTAAATAAGCACTGTGTCTTGTAGGGTTGTTATTAAATCGTCATGAAAACACCTTTGTTCTCAGTTTTAAATAAACACATAAACTTCTATTGTTTGTATAACAATTTTTTTCAAGAAACTCTTTTTTTATTCTTATTTTATGGATTTGCATAATAGCGTGACGCAAGAAAAAAGTGCATATTTTGATAAATCGAGAATATCTCTTCAAATACTGCATGAAATACCGCCTAATTTTAAGTATCTATTGGTATATAAATAATGCGAATTTGTCGAAATTTTCACAAGTATCTACTTGTTAGTTTTTGAGATATCAAATTAGTACTGTTTTGCATAATACTGTGGCACACGGTGTATATGTGCAGTAAATTTGCAGTAGCTAATGTTTTCCAAGGTATTTACTGAAAAGATGGTGCTGCCATTATTTGTTTATTTCAGATTATGGCATCGAGCAAATTGTCA
Organism: Heliopora coerulea; assembly: GCA_030142905.1. Taxonomy (NCBI): domain Eukaryota; kingdom Metazoa; phylum Cnidaria; class Anthozoa; order Scleralcyonacea; family Helioporidae; genus Heliopora; species Heliopora coerulea. The sequence continues at coordinate 2,187,177 of JASJOG010000031.1, read as the reverse complement.
TGGGAATGCCTCACAGAGGAAAATTAGAATTACTTGCTTGTTTGCTGGATTTACCACCCGCCCTAATTTTCTCCAAGGTAAGCAACATTTGTCTCCTAGCTGGAGAACTTGTGAATGACCTTAATCATGCAGTGAGTGACTGTATGAATGACCTTAATGTACAAGAAATCGAAACGGGAAAATAGTGAATCTCTTCATTGATTTCTACCTGTTTCAGTTAATCGGCAAACCCGAATTCCCACCAGAATTAGGAAGCGGTGATGTCTCATCACATCTTGGTTAGTATTTGTTCATTGTATATTTGTTTGTTATATTTTGACGTTATGCTAAACTGATATGATGGCTTATCAGATCCAAAATTTAATGCCAGATTTCGGAAAATTTCTTTTCGTATGAAAATTCACCTATGAACCTCGTTTACACTGTCAACGTTTTGGGCACGGCACGACTAATATTTTTGGCACGAGTGATTTTCACGGTGTAAATGGTGTGGACTTCTTTAAATTTGGTACCCTTATCTGAAAATTTAGCCATGCTGAACACCTCTGTTTATGTAGGTCTCGGCGCGAGTAATTTACCGTGCCGAGCCCAAAATTTATTCCGTATCCAAAATGTTACAGTGTAAACGGGTTTTAATGAATTTCTAACTAGGGACCAAACGTTTCAGCTATCTTATCAATGCACTCCAAAGTTGCATTTTTGTTAACGTTGTCTTATCAATTTCAAGAAGAAGATGAAAATAAAACCTATTTGAATCGTGGCCTGAAATTTTGTGATATTCATTTTTCGACCTCTTTGGGTGTTTATCTCGTTGTTGAAGAATTAGCGTGGTATCTCAAACATTTTTGTCTCTCTTTCTTCCAGCCATCTCGACAGACCTACAATATGACGGAGCAAGCCCCTTGCATGTTACCTTGTTACCAAACCCCTCTCACCTGGAAGCAATTGATCCAGTCGTGTGTGGGAAAACGCGGGCAAAACAACTGGCCATGGCCGAAGGTCATTATAGCGATGACCCCGAGAACCATAGTGGGGACAAGGTAATTGAGGTTTTTACGTGAAGTTTTGAATTGACTATGAAGAGAATATTAAGTTTCTCTTATCTGAAAGGCCTCTTAAGGCCTGTCTACACCATGCGAATGTTGCATACGATTCATCACCCTGGCGTATGTGATTACCTTTTAAGAGCACAATTCCTGCTCACCATTAGCTCGTCTGCGTTGCAGTTTGTCCTGAAGACTGTTGCGACTAAATTAGATACATCAAAATGAACAATCGTTTACGACAATCGTGCCGTTTAGTTAAGCCTTTTGGCTCCATCTCGCGATAGGATTGTCACATGATTTTTCGCCCTGGCAAATGAAATTAATTCTTGTGAGCAATACGTCATAAAGATTCCTGCGACTAAATCACATACGTCATAAAGGACAATCGTATTTTCGACATTCGTTCTTTTAAGTACATTGCTGCCAAACATTGGAATAAATTACCAGATGCTGTCAAGATTTTAAGTGACATAACAGTTTTTAAGAAGGCAATTCAACATTGTAATTTTGATTAATTGTTTAATTTATATCTATTATTATAATATTTTTATTGTAGTTATACAGTTAATTATGTTCTCGAAGATTTTAGCCATATGTAGGCTATCTGTAAATTCGAGGGTAAATCAAGTTTTATGTATGTATGTATGTATGTATATGTATATGTATGTCGTGTGGGTGGGGTGTTGAAGGAACACTTTCTACAGGTTTTTTTTTCCATTTGATACCTTGTTCTTGAGATTTTTCAACTTTGTTGGATATGTAAATGAGACGACATTAGATGTCGTTTTTGTAGCACGACATTTTGACTGGTCGGGAAATCAGTTCCTTCTCCGATTATTACTCGTCGAAGACACTTCAAATTTTATACATTGGTTTAACTCATGAAACTCAACAGCTCCACATCAAATCTTGTTATCAGTGTGATGTTTTTAGTTTCCAGACCCCTTGGAAAAGAGGGCTTTCGCTCGAAACGTCCATTCCTCCTTCTCCCAAAGAACCAAACTCTTCGATTTTCTCTGTTTGTAGACTCTCTGCGTACAGATTCATGGAGATGCAGCATTTGTAGCCCAGGTAAGCTTAGCCGTCGGATAAACAGATTCCTGTTTTGGTCCAGGGGTAAATCCTTAAAAAAATTATTAGTCGGGGGATTGGGACGTCCTGATTTGGGGAAAAAAATTGAATTCATTAATTAACAGTTATTCGCCGAAAACGAAGTTAATATTGTTAAATTTTTTTTGAGGGGGGGGGGGGGGGATTATTCAATAATATTCATCGAGCCTAAGGCAAATTGTTTTAGTATAATTGCACTAGTGATCATTTAAAAAAAATGAACGAGTTGTTTTAAAAATTTCGTCATCAACTTTTACAAAAAAAACTGGCATTATGTATCAATGTCGTCACTGATACATTCACTTGCAGGTGATTATCTAGCAATATGGCGTAATTTTCGATAGCCACCCGTGTAATTATACTTCACTGGATAACATCCATTAGGAACTTGTTAAGTTATGGGGTCCCTATTATCCACAAGACTTTCCAGTGCTTTGGATCGCTGCTTTCATTTGTCGAAGTCGGCAGTGGCATACAGTGCTTAAATGTCACGCGGAGCGCCAGCAAAAAATGCCTTCCATTTCCCAGTACAACAATTGATAAGAAATCCTAAGATTACATTATACGCTCTTTTGACCCTCATTTCATTTTACTAGTTTTAATAAGCGCCGCTTTCGAATAAGCGCCATATCAAAAAGTCTTAAAATTTAATAAGCGCCGCGGCGCTTGTTTGAGTAAATACGGTAGTTCGGATTTCGAAAGATTTGTCATATTTTTTTTTCCGATTTAATAAGGGCAAAATTGCCGCTCCTATGGAAGTGCCGTCAGGGGCGCTGCGCCCCGCACCCGTCCCCCCATTCGTACGTCGCTGGAAGTCAGCAATCTTACCCTCAAATTTGTTCGGTAATTTCCTACTTAGGGAATCGTTGCAGAAACGTTTTGCATGGCAAATTTGCCTCACTACAGCATAGGAGGTTCCTTACATTTTATTGTCAATAACCAACTTGGTTTCACTACGCCTCCTGAACAAGGCAGGTAAGATTGTTCGTATTTTTCAAGTGATATCATGCAAATGACATTAACATCGTTAACTATCTTTATTTACTTATACTATTATTGAGTCCATCCGCCGTAACCAACTGTTCTCCGGGGATAGTCTTCGGTGTCAGTGGAGTCAAACGGAACAACAGTTTTCTCCGTTGGAGGGTGCTAGATCAGTTTTAGATACAGACATATATTCCAAAGAAATGCTTTTTGTGAATTACAATATATGTCATTTTCCGAGACCTTAGTCTACCCTCTAACAGACTACGTAGGAGTCTGATGCAGGACCAATACATACAGCTTAATTTAAGATATCCAAGTATTAATTAAATTATCTATCTATTTATTAAATAAATTATCTACAGCACAGATCTCCAAGCTAGCTAGTTCTTAGGCTCACACTAATACACAGAGATTTGCCTTCCATACACCTATGCACACTAAGGTTTCTATTGTTTGGGTCAAACGTTTGTTCGTCGTACTCGATTTAGGGATGTCCCGATGGGATCTCAAGTATCGGTATCGGGGCCCATCAAGGCATTTTTTTAACTAATCGGTATGGGATATTTTGAGTAGAAACCTAATCCGATCCTGTTTCAGCATTACGTCAGTGAAAATTTGATAAGAGCTACTTATTTTGACATATTTTAGTTTGTTTACTTGGTTATTTTGTTTAAAAAAAATAAAAACGTCAAGGAACAGCTTGGATGTAGGGAATTTTTCCCTTAATGCATTGCAGACCTATTCAGTTGTCAAGCATATACACTGGATTGATTTTAGTAACTTTAAAGTACTTTAAAGTGTGCACTATGCAACTGTATTATCTAGGAAAATAGAAGTATCGGATCGGGACTCAGTATCGGCAGATACTCAATATTAAATGACTTGGATCAGGATCGGGGGCAAAAAAAACTTGATCGGGACATCCCTAATTCGATTACGTGCAGATGACACCATATTGCGCAGAGTAAAACACGTAACAGACTGTACCCGCTAACACATCTCATAGCGTTTCTACTGAATGACATATACACCCCCATCAGGCTAACAGTGGGAAAGTTTGACTAACTGTAGTTTTGAAAGATTTTGAAACACTGACCAAGGAAAATATTTCATTCTTACAAAACTTCATCTTGCAAACAGTGAGTTGATATAAGTAAGTAGATAGCACGACAGAAATTAGTGATTAAATTGACTAACTAGACATCTTGTTAAGGCCGGCTCATGCATGTCGATTACGATGAAGGGAAGTCCAGAAATTTTCCCCCTTAAGGTGGTCTTACACTCAAAAAAAAAATCGATTTTGAGTGAAATCTACGAAATTGCAAAAGTTGGAGAAATACAATCTTTAAACCCTTCTTAATCTTGTTTGTATATTTTTTTTGCCGAGAAATACCTAAAAAACCAAGAAATCCGGCATTTTCCAGAACTCTTGCTCCATTTTTCCCTTAGCAACGCCCTTAGCGACGAGAATTTTGCTTTCATTAAGGTGGTCTTACACTAAAAAAAGTCCATTTTGAGTGAAATCTACGAAATTGAAAAAGTTGGAGAAATACTTGAAATAATTGAAAACTTTAACTTTAAAGCTGTTTTCCTCAATTTGTCAAAATGGCTTGATTACTGATATTTCATGCAATAAGTATTCAAATAGTATTCAAGCTATCCTTATCAAACTTTCAGGGCTTATAGTACATGCCTTGCTCTTGGGGATGGACTAAAAGAATCGAATTTTGTTCAATTGCCACAAAATAATGAGGGTTTTAGTGACACAATTTGTACATATTCTCGGCATTCGAAAAGTTTAATCTTGATTATAGCCATACTGTATATAGTAGAGAAATGATTCCAGTTCACACCCTAGGCATTGCTCTGAGTTACAAATTAAAAGTTATTCCAGATTTCTACCATCATTTGTTGTCTAGTTATCATGTTTACAAATGTACCCTCTTTTCTTCATGAGAGGTAGTGTATCTCGGTTACCATAGAAACAATTTGACCAAAAAAAAATTATTTTTATAGTTGCGTAACCCCTCTAAACAACATAATATAGCTAGATTTTCATTTTATTTAAAGTATCAAAAAAAATTTTCTTTGTGTAAGACCACCTTAACTGGGAAAGGTTGGTTTAAGTTTCCATTGTCGACCTATTGGTGAGGGAAGTTTGGGATTAAATTAATCCTCTCAAACAAGGGATAATCATCCTATTACCTTACTAAATCCTATACATCATATTTCGAAACTTGGCTTGTCTAATTGTTCAGCATAAACATGTGCTCTTACTCGCCTTTCAGGTCGTCTCGATATTCTAGTGACATTGCTAAAATGGTCGACTGTCCTGTATTCCATGTGAATGGAGACCATCCAGAGGTTTGTCAGTGGATATAACAAAATACTATTCTCATGTACAATTGAACATTCTGATGTATCTGTTTAACTCACTGAAGTCATTGGGACATATTGTTACTTTAGTGAACGAATCGAAACTAGTGAACTCAATTTCCACATCTGGAATGCTAATTGGCCAATGAAAACTGAAGCCAAGATGGCCGCCCATGGAGGCCAATTTTGGACGTCAGTTTCAATCCCCTACGCGGGCTTGTACGTCAGTTTTAGTCTCCCACGCGACTTTTTACATTTTCTGACGAGTTTTTTCTTTGGAAATACACACAATTCATGTCTTCAAAATATAGAAATAAGTTTAAGAATTTTGATTATATTTCGACAAAGTCAAACCGAGTTACAGGTTATATATTTTCACGAAAATAAATTGCCAAACATACGAGAAACCTGATAAAATGGTCTCGAAAAGTTTCTTGAAGATACTACTAGGTGCACGTTCTTTTTTACCGTTAGATTACCATCTTCAGACAATTTAGTACACTTCTTAGGCCACACGGCAATAATGAATCCTTTTAAATACTCGATTATGTCAAATTGGTCCAGCATTATTTCGTCTAAACACTTTTTCCATGGTTGGGAATGTTTTCGAAGCCGAACCAAACAAGAACTGAAGATTAAAATCGTGCATGGGACTGGAACTGACGATCAAGGCCGCGAAGAGGACTGAAACTGACGTCCAAAATTTCCCTCCATGCGCGGCCATCTTGGCTTCACTTTTTGCCCGAGCGAATGACTGGGAGTTAGCATTCGAGATATGGAAATTGAGTTCACTGGGTCGAAACCAAAAATTATAATATTAGGCCGACATTACATACATCAGTAGGAGCAATGGTAAAAACAGTCAGCAGTTTGAGTCCGCTCTTGTGATCGTGGCGCTAGAAAGGTCTCGCCAGAGGTTCAAGGTCTGTTATCGACGTTCATTTATTTTCAGTTATTCAGAATATCGGTAGTAACCTGTTTAAATTTTTCCATTAGGAAGTAATACGAGCTTGTCATCTTGCAATGGAATATCGAATGGCGTACAGAAAGGACGTCATTGTCGATATGTTGTGTTATCGGAGATGGTAATGTATTGAATGGGTTGTGTATTATTGCTGCGTTCCCATATGTTGTGTTGCTTTTTGCGTTTGGCTGGGTGGGGTGCAGTGAGGTTGAGGGTGGTCGTTGTGTTTCGTTGTATTGCGTAGTGTTTCGTTGTGTTGTGCTATACTGTATTGTGATTGTGTTGTACGTGCATTGTGTTTTACTTCTGTTGTACTTGAGTTTTGTCGTGCTATGTTGCCTTGTGCTGCGTTGTACACGTGTTGAGGGGTGTTGCCTAGTGATGTGTTGTTTTGTGTTGACTTGTGTTTCAAAATTTGCAGCTATTTTAAGTTGTGTACTTAGTGGCAGATTTCTGATTGGACTTCTATTTTAGGGGCCATAATGAGATGGACGAACCCTCTTTCACTCAGCCAACCATGTACAGCGATATTGTTTCGAGAAATCGAGTGCCTGACTTGTACATTAACCAGCTGGCTGAACAAGGGATCGATTTCGAGGACGTAGTTAAAGAACTTAGAGAATACAAAGACTTCTTGTCACACGAAAGCAAAAGGGCAGAGACATTCGAATCAAGTGCTACAAACTTGCGCCGGCAATGGAGTGGCCTGGTGACGGCTCAAAAAGACGTCGTTAGTCATTACGATACAGGTAAGCTTACGAATCACTATATAACGAAGTTTTATGAAATTATCGATTTAACTGTGTAGGAATTCTCTGAGCTTTAACATAGCTCCATAGGGTAATTCGTAGTGAGAGATTGGCTACTAAATATGAATTGGCACGCATGCGGAGACTGATCTTATTGTGTAGTCATTCTAAGGGCCAATTTATAAGGTACGATAGTCGTATACGACAGTGTTGTCGACTCGAGTCGCAGTCGAGTTGCAAAATTTTGTGACTGGCGACTTGACTTGGACTTGCCTCGATTGACTTGAGATTTGACTTAGGACTTGGTGTTTTACCGTTTGAGACTTGCGTCTAACTTGAACCTAAAAATACTGTTATTGCAACCAAACATGCCGCGGAACGCAAGAGAGAGTAGTCGGGAGGACTTTTGACTAAAGACAGTTTTTTTATTACACGGTATTCAACCAAAGACATTTTTTCTTATTACATAGTTTTCGTGCTTGATTGCATGAAGTTAGAAATGAATTTTCGCGCCATTTTTCCACTGGCCCATTGAACTCATTCACACGAGAAGTAACCATGGAGTATGTTTCGAAAGTGAGTTCTTTTGGATTCTGCCGAGACATGGTTTTTAACCATAGCCGAAGTCGTTTGCCGAAATCTTAAATTCCTTAATTTGACCTTAGTGAACTTCTTTTGTAATCACTAGGATTTTATGTGTGGCTACTTGGTTTGGCAATGTAAGAGGACTTCAGACTTGACTAGGGACTTGACTCGAGGGACCTGAGGCTTGCTTGAGACTTGAACTGAGGGACTTGCAGACAAGTCTTGTATACGATTGTTCGTCCTGAGGATGTAATGTCGTCTCAAATGCATAATTCCTGCTTCCGATGTAGCAATACGTGCGAAAGACCCCAGTGAATAAATCTGATACATCAGAACGACCAATCGTATACGACAATCATATGATATAAATGCATCCAAATGAGACACCAACCGTCCTGTCAATGTAAGTGTTAAAAATTTTGGATATTCGCTTCGATCAGTTTCCTTATAACTTGGGAAATTAATCAACCAGAATAAGGGCAACAATATATTTAATTTTCAAAATTCTTCAATCCAGTAATTTTTATTGCAAAAACAGTCTTTCTCGACCACCTCTTCCATTACTGTACACTATCGTACTTTAGTGCAACACCTTCCCCGACTGCAAATTTTTGAAAAACATTCACTGCAGACATGGCCCTAAGATGAAGACCGTACGAACTCGCAACAGTGAAAGTATTTAGCTGGAAATATACGTTTATAACTACATGAAATGTACTAATTTCCCCACAAGGTTGCGACTTGGATACACTACTGTTCGTTGGTGGAAAATCTTGCGAGATCCCTGCGAACATTAGTATTCACCCACACTTACGGAAGACGCATTGCGATTCACGAATGGCAAAACTTAAAGCAGATACCAGCATTGACTGGGCTAGTGCTGAAGCTTTGGCGTTTGGTTCATTACTTTATCAAGGTAGGTTTTGCACTTTGTCACATTGTTAACTTCTTTCTTGCTTTTGGCATGTTAATCGCTTTTTGCTGGTGCAAACAGCATTGTTTGCGTTATCGTGATTTTGGGTATTGACTGATGTTATTCTGAATTTCTCTTGGCCAAAGCTATCTAAATGGAATGTTTGCTGGAAAATTAGTAAATTACTGAATTTTTTGAAGTTAAGCAGTAAAACGTTTACTCATTCACGACGTGGATATTGATCATTTTCAATGGTTAAACCTTTAACCGTGACAGCCTCAGTACATGGCAAGTCTATTAGATGTACGGGGGTCAGTATAGTGTCATTTGGCTTTGCGTTTTGTGTGTAGGTCACAATGTCCGTATCAGCGGTCAAGATGTGGGAAGAGGGACGTTCAGTCAAAGACACGTGATGGTTGTTGACCAGGAAACAGATAAGATGTATATTCCATTCAATCACATGATTCCTAACCAAAGATCGTTTCTTGAAGTAAGATGAAATACCGTCATCTTTCTAATTTTTAATGCCTCTCAAGAACACCCAACTCCATTTTTATGTGGTGTAGTTTAACTACCAAATATTCATTGTATATGATGTGTATAGTCTCCTTTAAAAAGATGTAAACCTATCTAATACCATGCACCTGACCATACAGTTCCTCGATAGAATAAAAATTTGTTCAGTCGGCGGACGATAGTGAACGTTCGTTAAGCTGAAAATCTCAGCAAATGTTTCTGAATCCCAATCGGTAGTTGAACCCGCGATCAAAAGATAGCGGGCTTGATCCCGTGTTCACGTGGCCAAGCTCACGGCAACGGCCTTCATAGCTCAGTCGACATAGCTGTGCTATATATTTGCAGGGTCACCGGTTCCATTCCTAGCCAGAAGTCCGAGAGTTGCGTATTTCGCCGCTGATCGTGATTGGGTTTTAACATGTATAATTACTACACTCGAAAGTTTGCTTTCACTCAATGCATCTTCTTTTTCTAATCGAATTCCATCCTCGTGACAAAATAAAACTTCCTAAGCAAGAATCTGTTCAGTTGCCCCGCGACTTGCGAACATTCGTTAAACTCAGATTCTCAGAAAATGTTTCTTAGTCCATGCAAGGTATGAATCGAAACCGCTATCACAAGATTACAGATTTGATTCTCGATTTTAGCTGAGAAAGATTTTCCGAGAACTTGAGTTTGACGGACTTTTGGACATCATTGTCATAACTCCTAGCTCCCACAAGCGTTGTATTGATGCACAGCGTTCATAAAGTTGATCTTATCAATCAGTTATAGTTATTCCGGGAACCACTGAGTATTCTGATGAAATACAAAACAACGGTAACTCCGAATATTGTCAGCACATTTCTTTTCGCCGACAAAACCCATCGCCAAACCACGGAACTAAAGCGTCAAAAGATTTAGTAATTTTCTATTAATAGCGTATTACTCACTACTCTCGCCTGTAAATATAGCTGTTACCGCTTTCTTCTGTAGCGTTCCTGATGATGACTAAAACTTAGTCGAAACGTAGATGTTCAATAAAAGAAATGTGCTGAAAATATTCGGAGTTACCGTCGTTTTATAGTTATGGTTAATTTTAGAACTTTCTTTCACTTTTTTCCATGATGGTGGTTTTGTTCAGGTTTGCAACAGCCCATTGTCAGAAGAGGCCGTCTTGGGCTTTGAATATGGAATGAGTATTGAGGACCCGAACAACCTGATAATCTGGGAAGCCCAATTTGGGGATTTCTTTAACGGAGCACAGTTAATTATTGACGAGTTTATTTCGTCAGGAGAAAGTAAGTTATTCCGTTTCTCGAAATATTGGTATTTTACAATAATTTATATTAATGCCTTCAGATTGTGCTCTCTATATAGGACAGCAAACGGTACTTTTCTGGTCTATTGGAGTTAGAAAAGAGTTTTTAAAATCTCAGCTAAGGTGTTGGTTTTTTGAAGCGGAGTAGTGATCGTGAAATTAAATGTTCATATTTCTTTGCAGCCAAGTGGCTTTTGCAGAGTGGCTTAGTGTTGTTGCTGCCTCATGGTATGGATGGCACGGGTCCGGATCACTCATCTTGTCGCATGGAACGGTTTCTTCAAGTGAGTGTACTGTATTATCTTCACTAACCATGTTAGCATCTAAATAAAGCCACAAGCCATTCACATCTGAAGAAAACTTGTTGTATTGTATTTACAGGCCTGAGTCTCTATGAGGCATAACTACAGCATTTGAATTCTCAGATAATTAGTGATATGACTACGTTTACCTCCCCACCGCTCGTTTTAAAATTTTTTGGCTATCTCTTTTGAAACGACGTCTTACGTTTTATCAGATAATCAGACTAATTTGCAAACCTCTGTCTGCACCGAATGCTAGTAGTTTTTCTATTCTTTTTTTATTCGTTTTTTGAACAATTACTTCTTTTTTATCGATTTTCTGTTTGTAGCTGAGTGATAGTGAGGAGGATGCTGTTGATGGGGACAGTGTCAACATGCATATCGTCAACCCTACGACTCCAGCACAATATTTTCATCTGTTGCGAAGACAGGTATGTGTCATAAAGTCGTCGCCGGGGGTCACCCATCGTCGCTGTGTTTTATTTAAAAAAAAAAGAATTAGAATGTTGAGCAATTTCAATATGAATCACGTAGGAATTTTAAAGTGGCCTTAAATTGAAGGTGAAACGTTCTCGGTGTCAGCTTAAGAAATGAAATTGGCACCAGATTGTGACTACATAGATTATTTTGTTATATTTTTCACAAAAAGTGTATAATAGGTAATGATCCAACTACAGTACACTAAAGCGTGAGCTGATGGACAGACCGACAGAGTGACGGGCAGACGGTCGGACGGACAGACGGAAGTACAGACGGACGGACAGACGGACGGACAGACGGATGGACAGATGGAGGAAAGACGGACGGACGGACGGACGGACAGGCTAACTGGCAGGGCTGACTGACCGGCAGGACTGACTGACCGGCAGGACTGACTGACCGGCAGGACTGACTGACCGGCAGGACTGACTGACCGGCAGGACTGACTGACCGGCAGGACTGACTGACCGGCAGGACTGACTGACCGGCAGGACTGACTGACCGGCAGGACTGACTGACAGACGGACTGACGGATGGACCCATGCACGGACAGATTGACGGGGAGATAGACAAGAAAAAATACACGAGCCACATACTAAGTTGCTATTCCGTTGTTCTCAAACACAGGAATGACTTGTTCTAGTGTGAAAAAAAATTATATTCTGATTGTCTTTTAGATTGTTCGCAACTTTCGAAAGCCCTTGATAGTTGCCTCACCTAAACTACTCCTCAGATCATCGGTAAGTAGTATATTGCGTATATATCTTGGTCGCATGTGAGGAGAGGAGAGAGTTTTCCATTTTGACTCTACCAAGCATCGCAGCATTTCTCCGGATACTCCGGTTTCCTCCTGCAGTAACACTGGGCCCAAGAGTGGAGTTCCTTACTTGACCACTAGTGTGAATAGCTTAGTTATAGCTGGTTGGGTTGTCCAGTGTAAATGATGGTGGGATTATCACTGTGCTATAAGAACAATAAAATAAATTTCCCCCGCTATACATAACCTTGTCTTTCCTTTCATATTACTTTCACTTCCTTGTTCTCTGTAGGAATACAATCTTTATTTGTTCTCTGTGGTAAGATAATCTAGCGAAACAAACTCATTACCCTACGTTTCTTCTCATAAGGATGCAGTGTCCAAGTTAACTGAAATGATGCCGGGAACGTACTTTCATCCAGTTCTGGGAGACACACAAGTTGATCCGAAGAATGTGAAACGAGTTGTATTTTGTTCGGGAAAATATTACTATACTTTAATCAAAGAAAGGCAAAAGAAAAATGTTGCAGACACGGCTCTAGTTCGTCTTGAGGTATAGTAAACAAACCGTCATGAACATTTTGCCCGCGAAAGCAACATTAACATTTCGTTACAACGCGCAACATCTTATATACTTTGACGATGTTGCACGTTGCAACGAAACGTTAGTAAATTTATTTAAATATATTTCAAATCATCTTCATGGCCTGTCATTTAACAATTTTCAGCTGACCTCTTATCTTTATCCTTCGTTTACGTTTTTCGCCTGGAAAAAAAATCCATCGCAACGTTAGCATGTGGAGTTGGAACATTTTTATATGTGAAACTCTTATAATAATTACCAATGTCCAGCAAAAAACACGAAGTAGAACCATAAAGAAATAACAGTAAACTGTTATTTCTTTATGGTTATATATGTTAAAGGGTATATAATATGTTAAGCAGTAAACATATTATATACCCTAATGACGTAATATTATAATTTCTGAAGATGTTGCTAAGTTGACAACGAAACGTCAGATTAAACTTTATTTATTTATGGATCTACTTTGTGTTTTTTGCTGGGCACTGGTATTTATTATAAGATTACGTTTTCCCCCTGGGGAATCTCTTCCGAATGTGAAACTCTCATTACATGGAATTTGAACTTTTTTATGTATAAAACTCCTGATTCCCGCGTGAAATGGCCGAAGCCTTTGCATTTAAACCTTGGCATATTTAACCCATTCATGCATTACTTTTTTTATTTTTTGTTCTTTGTTAAATTTTTGTTTTTGTTTTTTTTCTTTTACTTGTTCCGTTGTAATTTGCTGTTGCACGACAACCGTATGCGTGAAAAGTCTAAAACATGTCGTTTGAGATGGTGAACAATAAGTCAGAAACGACTTCGAGTGTTTCGTAATGGCATTAAAACACAAAAAAGCTCGTTAGTCTAGAGGAGCGATAACCCAGAGATGTTTATTAGCTGTCGAATGTTTTCTTACCATGATACAACATTTCTATTTTAGAAATCCTCATCGCGAAGGTGCTAGTTCATTTTTCAGTTGAATTCGGCAGTGTCAGATTATCATAAAAAATTTCTGTTCATGTATCTCTTAGGATGATTCTGAAATAGAATTGAAACACTGCACATCCTCTCATGGATAAGCGTTTAGTTGTCGCGAGAATATCTCGTGCACTTAAGTTGGATAAAAGCTCGCCTCTAATCCCTGTGGACTCGATAGCCCAACAGGTAGAGCGGCGGATCGGTATCCCGAAGGTGCGAGTTCAAATCCCGCTCGAGTCAACATTTTTCAGTTGACTTCGGCAGTGTCAGACTATCTTGAAAAAAATTTCTCATCATGATACAACATGATGAACGAGTTTTTGATTTGATTTCTCAGCCGATCATGATTTTAATAAAATGTTCAGAAGACTCGTTGGAAAAATGAACTGTCGTGGTTTAATGTTTACCAAGGTGTGCAAATTGTATTCATCATAACGTTTGCTTTGAAGATGCGTGATGTTACTAAAGTCCGACTTGCTTATATGATAGTTTAAACAGTTCAGGATTAAAACTTTTGCAATTTTTAGCGGGACACACACTCAAACCAGGTTGAGAATCATTCAGACAGACACTTTGACGGCTCTGGGGAGAAAACGAAATTCAAAAAGCCTTAGTTTTATCAGTACGAAGCTGTTTGTAGTGCCATATGTCGGTGTGTCTTGACACATGAACTTGATGTCATTTCGAAGGCTTATCAAATTTACTAAAGATCCTCATACAAATTCTTATTGCACGTGGCGATCCCTAAAGATCTTGGTAAACCTTATTGGCTATGAAGATTTCTGTGGTTTGATTGGGCATCAAAATTCAACTTTTATGTGACTCTATGCGTTTTTCTCTAATTCAAACGTACACTTGGAGTTAAGCTTTATTATAATAACGACTGCATTATTTGTTGTTCTCCATTCTTTAGGCATTGACACCATTTCCCGTTGAAGAGATAAAGACAGAGATTCAAAAATATCCAAACGCTGATGGTTAGTAGGCTAACATTGATAAGTTGTCCAAGTGAAATTCACATTTGAAATTCATGCCATTTAAACGATCATGACACAATCGTCCTCACGGTGACATCTCGTGAGTGTGGTTTTAAGACATTTCCTAAGCAATTATTATGAGCACATATGTCTTCTACAGTATGCAAAACGTAAAGTAGAGATACAGTTTTATAAATAATGAGGATTTGGGGTAGAGGTCACAATAAAGAATAAAGCCGAGGTTTCAGCCCAACAATTTAAACTCTTGGGAATGAAAGTCGTTGCAAATCAACTTGCTTCAATTTGTGGTGACGTACCTGGTGAACACGACCGAACGAGTGCGTAAGTTGATGAAACTAAAAGAACCTTGAACTAGCTTGAACTTTACAGCAACTCAAGGCAAGCTGATCCAGGTAGGACTAGGCCCATATCGACCTCAAATATTCGATACAATCGACAGCAAATGTCTTTAATAGGTATCGATAGTTGCGAGATACCAATAAATTTTATGCTACACTTGATTACCGAGCCTATACATTCCTTTGATTAGCACAAAAGGAGGTTCACTGTACTGGGTAAGGAGGTGTGTGTTGATGGAAAGATGAACAATGGGGAGTTCATCGTTAGTTTAACGTTCTTGAACCTTCGTTGAATTCTTTAAATCCATTACATTTTTGGCCTATCTCTGCTGTAACTGTGCTAGCTGAAAGCAAATCCGTAAACAGAAATTATCTAGGGAAATAATTTAATGAGCATTTTAACCGTTAAGCCATAGTTAAAACCGATCATAGCCGAGGAATGAAAATAGAAGGTTCAAGAGTTCAGCTCCCACTGGGAGTACGACCGTTCCTGAGGCCTCATTTTCACGTTTAATAAAATTTAATTAGTGATGGTTAGAGTAGTATATGTTTTTTGTAAAAGATAGCACGTTTACAAAGCTTGTTATCCGATAAGCCTTGTGTATTGTCAAAAAATCGTAAATGTGACAACGTGAACGTGAATGTGATTGTGATACAGCCATAGTATGTATGATCCCCTCGCCCACCGCGCGAAGCGCGGTGCGAGGGTACTAATCTCGACGTGCGTGGAGTCCTTTTACACGCGTGGTGACTAGGGAGAAAAATTTTCGCATTGTGTATTAATGTTTATATATATATTTAGTAGAAACTTAGTCGAGTACTATTGCAAATGCTGCATTCTGATTGGCTACGCTACTCGCTATCTATTCGTCGATAGATAGCGAGTAGCGAAAATGGCTTCCGCCTCTCGTTTTTGTGAAGTTTCTGAAGACGAAATAGATTGCCTACTTGAAAGTGCAATCCCAGAGAAGACGAAAAATGTTCTTTGCAAAGTGTTTCTACTAAAACAATTAGATTATGAGCTCGAGATTTCTATGAGGTGATAGTGAGGTGATAGGGTGAGATTTCTATCACCTCATAGAAATCTCGAGCGCATAATCTAATTGTTATATATATATATATATATAGGTATATATCCATGGATTCCGGTCACTCAAGAATGGCCGTGTGCAAGCTCGGGGACTGGTATGTTGTTGACCAAACCTTAGGTTACTTAGGTCCGTATTGAAGCAAATCGGTTTGGTCTCGATCTTTTTTCCGTTTTATGGATCTCTCAGACGTTGTTTACATCATTTGAACACTGAAGCCAGTAAATGATTTAAGACCGGCAAACGAAATGGCTTTCTTGGTGCTTGTGGCTGGTTTCACTTTTGGAGACCATATTAGTATCTGGACAGTTTATGACTTGAAACAGTTGTTCTCAAAGTTAGCTCCTTGGAATATGCAGTGGCCAACTGTTCATTTGTTGCAGCAACGCTTTATGTTGGTTCTTCCTGATAAATATGAACAAAAAACGTAAGGGAACTCGCTTGCTGTCAGGACATTTGGTAAGCGAGTAATTGTAAACGACATTCTTCGCTGAAGTTGAATAGATGCTGATTTGTATAAATCTGGAGACTTTTCACGTTCTGGTAACCACTCACCTGAGCTACACAATCGCGGGAAAGTCTGAATCGAGTAGCTTTGAAATACAAGTTCTGCGAACGGACTTGTTTTGAGCAGCTTTCAAAAGTGGCGTCCCGACTTCATTCTTCCCCTAGGGAGACTTGTACCAAATATAATCGCCTGGATCTAACTGGTGTTTATTGGTAAAGTAGAATGAAGATTCTGGTTCATTCATCTCTGAAGGATGATGGCTTTTGAATATTTTTTAGTATTTAACCGGACAGAGTTCATGGTCAGTTGTTTGAGAGGTGGGATAAAACACTCATCGAGAAGACTTGTCCAGGCCGCAACAGACTTGGATGTTCTCTCCGCTTTCCACTTCCTCGTTCAGGATTGTTCTTCGTAGTAAATGTCGCCCCACTGAAGACGTCGGGATGTATTTCTGGCTCGAAACAAAAACTGCAAGGTAAACAGCCACCTGGTAACACGCTCCAAAGCTACTTGTTTTTGGTCACGAAACTATCCTTCGGCGAAACAGGCTTGTGGATGATGAACTTTACCGTATTCGACCAATAGTGCTTTCATCAGGATTTAAAAAACCTCTCAAGAAAGTTTAAAAGTTTAAAGCAGTCGTCTTTTGGCAAATTCACCGTTGAATCCTTTGGGTTAAGGTGCCGCTGAATGCTTAGTTGAAAATACGGAAGAGTCGTAGGTTTGTACGCTACGCCATTTTTCTTTCTTACGAAAGTTTTGCAGTGGAAAAAAGTATGTATTTTACTTTTCTCTACTCGTTCTTCTTTTGACCAAAACTTGCACAACGTTTGCTTGTCGTACTTTGTTGTATGTTATGTATTTTTCTAATTTTTGGTCAGTAACAAAAATTCAGAACTCGCTCATGTTTTCTTTATTTCGTCGGTTTTGTAATTCGTTTCATCTTCGTCACCAAAGTCTTGTACCTCCGGATGAATACTTAGCATAAATCGTCATCATAGCACTTCTTAATACACATTTGGAACCAATTTTGAGATTACGTAGAATTTACCAGTTTTTTTAGACAAAAAAAGTCAAAAAAATTTTTTTAATCATGAGCTGTCCGTAATGCTGGTAACCGACCGGTAACCTTTGAGGATGCTCCAATTTTAAGACGGAAAGCCTGGCTATCTAATAAAAAGTCTTTCTTTAAAGCAACATGAGTGAAAAGTTTGACTGGAAAACGACTCGAAATAACTCAAGATCGCAACTAATACAGGGTCTTGATACGAACATCCATTGTTTAGCAGTAGAATTGTCAGAACGGATCTCTTACCATTCATTAAACCATTTAAGGTTATTCTCACCAAACGTTTTGTTTTAATAAAACTTAATCGAAATTTTAATCATAAATATGACGACAAGCAGTTTAAATATTAGCTATGTAGGTTGTTAATTTGAGGCCGAATTGTGCGTGTTTTTGTTTTTGGGGGCGGAGGTATTATTATTATTTCATTCCGCTTTCCAGTTATAGTAAGGACGGTTTTTCTGACAAGTTGGAAAATTATCAATGTTACTTGGATTCTCGAGTGATATTTTGGATGGGTGGGCGAGGGTTTGTTGCGTACACGAATTTCTAGTATAGCTACTGTATATTACTATACTAATATACTATAGCTATATTACACTATGACTGTAGTATACTAATATACTACTTCCACAGTATACTATTCCTTAATGTTCATAATAGCCGGTTTTGTTTTCTTCAGAATTTGTTTAGGCTTAGCCTATACCGTTTTAATTTCTCTACATTTCATTGGCTTTTATGCATTAACGTAAGCATGACAGATTTGGTAAAAAAGTTTTCAAGTGCTACCTAACTTTCAAAGCATTCTTTATCTTTCGTCCCATTACAGCCTTTGTATGGTGTCAAGAGGAGCATCGTAATATGGGAGCATGGACTTTTGTGGTTCCTCGTTTTGAAAATCTGATTGGCATCAAGGTGGGATTTTTAATGAAAGACAGCAAAAGCATCTCTCGGGTGTTTTTCACTCGGAACCGTCGGTTGAAATTATTTTCTAGCTTCTAGTTCGTTTGATAACAACTTGCATAATGAGTTATTGGAAAATCTGATTATCTTTGAGATTATAACGTTAAATTATTCGAAAACGAGTGTCTCGCCACAAATTCACCCAAATGCCTTGTTTCAAATGACTTTGATCAATAACCTAAAAAATATTCCTAATTTTACAGCCAGTAATCATGCTATGTGACTCAAACAACTGGGTTGTTTGCATATAAAACGAACCGCAATATCTCAAGAACCAAGTGAGGAATGGAATAACTGTAAAGGCCCATCTTTATAACTTAAAAGTTCTTCGGATCATACTTTTTCACTTCATAGACACTTTAGCATTCTATTCCAGAGACTTTTCCTCCTCTTTTATACTTGTTTCATGGCAACATACTCGGATTAAGGTTTTAGTTTTTACAGTTTAATTTTTTATCGCCATTCTATCCCCACCGTGACTTGCTTTCACCACTTTACTCGAGCACACCAGGTACCCTTGTGGGTTTCGGCATGATACTTTTCTGTGAAACCACGTCCACAGTGGCGTAATGGAACTACTGGGAGTTGCTCTAACCCTGACCATAGTCCGTTACGCCACTGCACGTCCAGTTTTGAGTTTATGCCTGGCTCCGTTGTGGAACCGCGGGTTGGAAAGAGAGCTAGCTGTTATGCTGACAGCGAGTCTGATGTTGTAAATTATGAAACAAAACTAAGCTTATATCGTCAATCTTTCTGTTATTTAGCTGCAATACGTTGGACGCAAAATTTTGGCCGCTCCAGCGGTCGGTGTCGGCAAGACCCACGAACAAGAATCAGCATCGTTGTTGAACTCAATCTTTTAACAGGAAATTGGACGTGAATCTTCAGGTAAGTGTTTTGATCCCGGATTTTGAAACTTTGTTCAAAATTGTCGATAACCAGAGATATTTTTGCCTTGAATTTTTAATTAACTGTCGACGGTAATCTGTTGTCAGGTGTAGGAATTATTTAATTTTATTTCGTTTTCTTTTTTCTGCCCTTTTCTTCTCTTCTTGTCTGCTCTCTTTTGTTCTCTTTTGGCCTCTTTTTGTTTCTTTTCTGTCTTCTCTTCCTTCCCCTTTCATTCTGTTATCTCGTCACGTTTTGTCTCGTTTTTTAGTTGTCTTTTCCTATTTTGTGCTATTCTGTTCCATTCTGATCCATTCCATTTTATATTGTTTTATTTTATCATATCTTATATCATGTCATATCTTGTATATCATACATCATATCATATATCGTATATCATATATCATCTATCATATATATCATATCGCAACCTGTTATATCACATACCATATGTATTAATATTACGTTATGTTGTGTTATGTAATGTAATGTCACGTAATGTTATGTCTCGTAATCCAAACACGGAAATTCATTTGGTATTTCTTAATTCCAACTCATCTATTTTTGTTCAGTTGTTAGGCTCTTCGATGTAAAAGTGTCACAGCCAGATGACTGTAAAGGCGAAATTTTCGGGAGTGGTTCGGGTCTCTCCATTTTAGGACACTAATCCTAACTCTAATCTTAATATTAATCTTGACACTAATTTTGATTCTAATCCTGACTCTAATCCTGACACTAATCCTAAACCAAGAGGTAAAAATAGATTGGTTGTTATTTATTTTGCTGGTATCAGAGGTATTGCCTCGTGTAAAGGAAGCCGTGGTGTTGCCGTTGGCGGTTGGGGACTTACAAATGCCACCCTTTATATATGTGTATATATATATGTATGTATGTATGTATGTATATATATATATATATATATATATATATATATATATATATATAAATGATAGATTTTTCAATCGACAACAAAGTGCTCAATACCACAGAGGTAGAGCGATGTTAATATTGTTAATGATAAGGCTTCGTACTGCTACTCACAATTACTTGATAACATCCAACTGACAAATCGGACAAAACGCATCGCAAGGACCAAACGTCGTTTGTTAGACAAAATTGTAGTGTTGCTGTAATTAACTGACGTGGCACATTTACGAAGAAGTCATTCGATTTCAATTCTTTTCCAGCTGAAGGAATTGTGACCTCTTAGGTTTAAGAGAAATGGTTCGTATTGAAGATGGTCACGTGCGCAGAATAATTCCATTATTCTCGCAAAAAATGCCATTTCAAAGTAAATTTTCCCCTCAAGTGACAAGGAACTTCTAAGGAGATATTTTGGTGCTCATTATTCGAAGTTACAGCCGGAATAAAGAATGTGTTGCAAAGAAAGGTATATTTTATCTATCGGGTGTGGGACAAAGGAGCACATGCGTATCTCACCTCTGTGACTGAGGTTCAGTTGTGCAATTATTCGATTAAAGTTACTTTGGTCACATGTGAGAAGTGTGTTGTCCAGTATGACCACAAAGCATCACACGTTTTCGCCGGGTATTCTGGTGTCTTTCTGTAGTAACACTAGACCCATGAAGGGTGGCCCTTACTGGACCTCTAGGAAGAACAGCTTAGGTAGCTGGTAGTGTTTTCCAGTACAAATAAAGACACTTTATCTTTAGCTTCACCACCATGTTGGATTACTTCCTTTGATATGACTGTCATCCAACGTGGCGGCAAAAATTACTATTTACTTTTATCGTGCTAATGGACCTCTGGGTAATGTTTATAACACGAGCGATCGTGTTGTATTTAATATGCTTTTTTCTCGAAAATTCGTCACAGTTATAGCTTAAAGTGACTGAACTCAATGCCAAACTAGTTTCTTTTGACTAATCTTTCATATTTGGAGTTTATTTCGCCGATTTTGACTTGGGAAAAGAAATTCCATGGGAATTGGAATTCCCTTGGGGTTTATTACACCAACTGAAAATCGAATTTTGGCCGATTTTGACTTGGGAAAAGAATTCCCTTGGGATTTATTACAGCAACTGAAAAATCGAATTTTGGCCGATTTTGACTTGGGAAAAGAATTCCCTTGGGAATTATTACATCAACTAAAAAATCGAATTTTGGCCGATTTTGACTTGGGAAAAGAATTCCCTTGGGATTTATTACACCAACTGAAAAATCGTATTTTCGCCGATTTTGACTTGGGAAAAGAATTCCCTTGGGATTTATTACACCAACTGAAAAATCGAATTTTGGCCGATTTTGACTTGGGAAAAGAATTCCCTTGGGAATTATTACATCAACTGAAAAATCGAATTTTGGCCGATTTTTACTTGGGAAAAGAATTCCCTTGGGAATTATTACATCAACTAAAAAATCGAATTTTGGCTGATTTTGACTTGGGAAAAGAATTCCCTTGGGATTTATTACACCAACTGAAAAATCGTATTTTCGCCGATTTTGACTTGGGAAAAGAATTCCCTTGGGAATTATTACAGCAACTGAAAAATCGAATTTTGGCCGATTTTGACTTGGGAAAAGAATTCCCTTGGGAATTAATACATCAACTAAAAAATCGAATTTTGGCTGATTTTGACTTGGGAAAAGAATTCCCTTGGGATTTATTACACCAACTGAAAAATCGTATTTTGGCCGATTTTGACTTGGGAAAAGAATTCCCTTGGGATTTATTACACCAAATGAAAAATCGTATTTTGGCCAATTTTGACTTGGGGAAAGAATTCCCTTGGGATTTATTACACTAACTGCAAATCGAATTTTGGCCGATTTTGACTTGGGAAAAGAATTCCCTTGGGATTTATTACACCAACTGCAAATCGAATTTTGGCCGATTTTGACTCGGGAAAAGAATTCCCTTGGGATTTATTACAGCAACTGAAAAATCGAATTTTGGCCGATTTTGACTTGGGAAAAGAATTCCCTTGGGAATTATTACATCAACTGAAAAATCGAATTTTGGCCGATTTTGACTTGGGAAAAGAATTCCCTTGGGATTTATTACAGCAACTGAAAAATCGTATTTTGGCCAATTTTGACTTGGGAAAAGAATTCCCTTGGGATTTATTACACCAACTGAAAAATCGTATTTTGGCCAATTTTGACTTGGGAAAAGAATTCCCTTGGGATTTATTACACCAACTGAAAAATCGAATTTTGGCCGATTTTGACTTGGGAAAAGAATTCCCTTGGGATTTGTTACACCAACTGAAAAATCAAATTTTGGATGATTTTGACTTGGGAAAAGAATCCCCTTTGGATTTATACAATAACTGGAAAACCGACTGTTGGCAGTTCGGTGTCTACAGAAAAATTAACCAATCATTCTGCAGAATTAAAAATTCTTTTATTTTGATCTGATATATGTGCATGGTCTACTACGACAGACCTGTACTGCTGGGCTAAAGCTATTTTTAATTATCAGCAAAAATATCAAACACAACTCAAAAAATTCCATGCAAGGTCATGGGCGTTTTCTCTTTTTTCGGTTGTAGGTAAGGACCTTCTAGGAGACAGACCGTTGTTGAATTGCCCGTCTTGGCGTTAAACTTTAACGTCAAGTTCGACTTTTTGGTGAGATGGCTGCAGATCAATCTCCGCCACACAATCATAAAACGTATTTATAGTATATACACGAAGGTCACAAAATACCTAGTGAAAAAATGCACTAGTCCAATTTTCTAATTTGTCGCCACGTCGAGCCAAGTTGGTCGACTTTTTCAAACCAGTAATGATGCAAAAAGAGTTCTACTGAACTGAACCTCCGGTAAGTTTGAAGAACAATTCGTGGTCAACTGGCTGGTTGACATCCTTTCTCATGGACAGGAAGATGTAGCCTCCAATAAATTCATGAATACTTTTGATGTCTGCACTGGTGCAAATAAACCGAATCCGCTCTCCTTCGCAGTCGATAATCATTTCTTTCGTTTCCCAGTTCACGTTCCAAGAGCGCATTACACTGTATCGCCAGCTGTTCATTACTTTACCACTTGAGGCGTCTATCTTGGTGATCTTGTTGTCTCCGATGCCCAGGATTTCCTTAAAGAAATACAATAAAGTATAGTTTACCTTTCGAACTGATAATATTTTATTTTTGTTTTTGACATAATATTTGCTTTAAAACGTACACACAAAGTATAAAACAAAACAAACTACAAAAAAGAGTCACCTCGAACACTCAAAATTCGAGCAACAGTAATATTTCGCATTCTATATACTACTCTATACTTGGAACACACACTTTTGTACTAAAATTTGTCCGTTTTTAAAATGGCTAGTTTTTATCCACTGTTCCATGATCTTGACGAATTGCTTTTTACTAGTGGTCAAGGAGGAAAAAAATACCGTTTCAACGCTAGATTTTGTTATTAATGGTGTATCCAGCTTCCAAACCGATATCTAACCCTATACATCGGTAATAAAAGTATATTGATGTCACTGAAACTACCATAATGGCCACCCGATATGCGGGGCGGAGCGCGTGTCGATATACCGACTAAATCACCCTTTAGTCTCAAGAAGCACTTAGAAAATGAACCCACGAAAGCCTGACTCATCCATTCGTTGGGTAACCACTAGACGCCTGACGCCAAATATTTAATGACATAGCAAAACTTATTACTTTATGTTTTAAATATATTTATATCCTCTGAGCTCTTGAATAACGTTGTTTGGCTATGAATATGACGATTTTTTTGAATAGGTTTATTATATTATGCTATCAGCTTATCATCGGGTTACCTCTTTCTTCGAAACCTTGTCACCTCTGAATTTGACGCCATAATGAGTGATGCCAAAGTCAGGTAGCTCTTGCCATTTTCGAATATAGTTCATTTTTGCTTCCATCACAGTCATCAAATTTAGCGAAGAGTGAGCTTCTAAAATCCTGGCAGCGACCTAACAAATATATTACAGATGTGCCACGTGATTATAAATATCACGAATGCAATGTAAAGTCCTCAAAATATGTCAGATCACAAAATCAGACGAAATGAAGGAAGTAAATGTAAGACTGAAGTATGGACACGTCTGATTAAACTGACGAAACAGAGTAAGACGTACAGTAGAGCATGAGACTGTGCAAACGTAACATATTTCTCACAACAATTAAAGAATGATTAATATTTCACCACGAATAAAGCAGGTAAAAGCTTTCTTAACAAATTTAACCTTTCTGAATCCCTATCTTCGTGCATTATCTAGGACTCGACGTTTACTGCTCGCAAAGGATAACGGTCAAGTATACAGGTCTGACCATTGAACTCTAAGAAGACTGGAACGATACCTCGTAGTACCAGGCTTCACGATTGAATGAAGCCGACATGGGGGCAGCCATGTAGGTCAAAAACACGCGTGGGAAAAAGTTGTATTGAACCTTTACTTTTCATTGACAGTTAATTCTGACAAATATGCAGTCCTACCGACATTTTCCTCTACTTACTATGGACAAAAAAAAAAAACTGTCAAAAAATCGGAAAGTTGGGTGATGTTTTTCACAATAAGTTGCGTGTTCTATTGCGTAGGGGACTGGGATGACCGGCAAATTGACCTACAAGTCAGCCTCCATGATGGCTTCAAAATACAGTTTGCAGGTATCGTTCCAGTCTTTTTAGAGTTCAATGGGTCAGACAGGACACCATGTAAACGTTTACCGCGAGCAAAGGTTCGTGGTTAAGTGCGTAAGTCACAATGTTTGTCGCTAAGGTCACTTGTGGGTCTACTTCACTATCGCAATATGTAGCCATTACAAAACAAGTTGCAGTGATGAAATTTGGATACTTTCACACGAAAGTGAGAGAACACCACGTACCTGTTTCGTTTTGTATTTCTTCATTATTCTACTTGGTACAAAATCTTCTGGCTGGATTTGGATCTTTAAATTTAAAAAGGTATTTATGACTGTCAGAACCAGAAGAACAGAAAAAAACGATTGGCACAGTTCTCAACGACATGGGAACGATCGGCATCGACATGGGGTGGACAGGCAGAGGGTGAGCCTGTGCCTAAGCTGTGAAAATGAGTCGGTGTGTTGTAGGGCGGTACCTTGGAAAATCTATACATAGCACGTTTTCCCTCTATACTACAACGAAAAACTACTTTGAAACTTTCAAAACGTATTTAAAATGACTGTGTTTGCGAGGGACAGGGTGAGGGTGATGGTGAACTTAAGAGTAAGGGTAAGCGTGGCGGTGGGTGAAGGTTAATGTGAAAGTGAGGGTGAGTGAGAAGGTTCAAGTTAGGGCAAGGGATTGGCTTAGTAATAAAGGAGTGGTTTAGGTTTTGAGTTAGAATTCGGTTTAGGATAGCTTTTAGCTGAAGATAAGCATATGTACGACTGTCAAATTTTAGGTACTGTACGACTCCGTTACATTGATTGATTGCCACCGAGACCCTCTTATGTATACATCTGTGCAATACATCTGGTCAGCTGATAGTCCATGTTAATAAAAATAATTTTTTGTCGACCGGCCGGCAACGAGGACCGCATGTGCGGTCAAATCCAAATCCACTGCCCTCTAGTTGTTTTATACAGAGGTGACCATAATATGGTTTTCAATGATAGCCATGAAAGCGATCATTGAAAACCAAATATCGGTGGGCAGGGTCCCAAAATTGCAGCTCATCGACCACTCGTTATTTCCAGTGTTGGGCTAAGTCCAAGAGAATAGTGAGTAGTGAAACAGGACTGGGCGTAGTCGCTTTTAGTTGCTCAGTTGCAAGCTACCGTAGTACATAGTTATAACAGCTTCAAACATTTCTTCGATTGCACACCCAATGCTTGAGCGAAGATCGGTCTGACTGAATTATAAAACAAATATATACGTACACCACCAGAAGCAGTTGAATTAGAGAATTTATCTTTGTTGCGCTGCATGTCCAAAAAGGCTTCAATTCCGTGAACTTCCGAGTCGTAAGAGCTGTCTGCCATTGTTTTGCCTTTAGCAGCTAAACGAAATGCGCCCATCCATTTTGCGTATTGCGTCTCCTGAAAAATAAAGCTTCGATTCAGTCATGAAATCACGAACAAGGAACGGCATAAAGTTCAAAACCAACAAAATGAAAACTATGATAAAAAGTAGAGTGCTACGTAGGAGCTGTAATAAGACGTGTTTGAAAAGGCAAATAGGTGAGGGAACTGCCGAAACGTAAAGAGAGGTGATACTAATGTTTCGAGGGAAGCTCCTTCGTCGGAGTGTGTGTCGGGAAAATGAAAACTGTTCACAAATGCCCAATTACCCGTGTTCCCAGCCAACGTACACGTACCAAACGTGCAACAGTTTACCAAAATTGCACACCTATCACCATGACATAGTTAAACCACAACAATAAACAACCTGAGATTTTCTGAAGGGACAGAAGTCCAAAGACTGTTCAAAAAGTATCCCTGCGTCACTGGGCCAAGACTGAGGTTGCATTTTTTTTTTATTTACATTTGTCAGGAATAAAAATGACTCCTTTGTCTTTAGTGCGCTATTCCTATCCCTGGTTATTTCTCTTCTTCCTTATTATCGTCCACGCAGATTGCTTTGACAACACATGTACAACTCTAACAAATGCAAAATTGCTTGAGTGTCTCTGTGCTGCTAATGCAAAATGAAAATGACGTCAGCCGTGTCTCTGTACTCTGAGAGAAAATGAGACTAGTCCAATCAGAGCATGCGTAGGATGCGTGTAATCTTATAAAGCTTCATCCAGTAGCTCAGTTCACTTACACTGGATAGTCCAAGCTCAAGGTCGCTTATTTCTTCGTTGTCTGGAAACTTAAGTTTTATGCAATATTTCTCTTTCTGTACGTTAACCTCGGGGTAGACCTCACAACCTAATGTTAAAGGAAAATTGAAATGTATGACCATCTAAATATACTCAATATGATATTCCACATTAGGCAATAATGGCAGTATTATATTTTCAAAAGGGTCTTTTTAATATAAATTGATATATAATTTTGAAAAACACCACCACTACCCTAATTTAAAACTTTATTTTCGACATGTTTTGAAAGTTCATAAACTTTCTTCTTCAGGCATTTGCTAACAGCTGGAAAGCTAAATGGAAATTAGTGTGTTGACGTCAACTTTTCCCGGAGAGGTACACCAAGAATCGTTTTTGAAATTTCTCTCGTAACTGCGACTACGGTTTCTGATAAATAATGAGGAAAGTCCAGTGCGTAATTCAAAGAAAATTAAACTATAGAGGAAGAGGTATGCATATGAGATAGTGACTAGAACTTGAGATTATGGTAAGATTAAGATGTGATTCAATTGCTGTTTGCTGAACTACGGTTTATCTTAGTTGATGTAATATCCTTCTGCAAGTTTTAACTGAAATTTTGTTCAGGTCATATCCAGAATATTGAAGCAGAATGGTCTCAGAGTTGTTTTTTGACAGTTTTTCGAGGTTTGAGGATGTTTGTAGATTAGGGAATTTTTCAAACCTAGGAAAACTGTGAAAAACTCTGTGGACCCTTCCTCCAATTCAATGTTCTGGATACAGCCTTAACGAAATTTCACTTAAAACTAAAAAAAACAATTCATACAAACAAGATAAACCGGAACTTAGCAAAGAGCAGCATCAAATAATTTTAACATTATTATAATCTTAAATTTTTGTCATTATCTGATATGATGCGCATGGCTTACTTCACAGTTTCACATTCTTTTTTTAAAGTTACACAATCAATTTCCCTCATCTTTTTATCAGAGATCTTTGTCATTGTTACGCGAGGAATTTAAAAAAAGAAACAGTTTTTGTTTATACTTAAACCCAGAAAACTTCGCATCAAATTGCAACTTCCAATTAGCCTTTTCCGTGGTTACCAAATGTCTGACGAAAGAATTCACAAGTGTTTATGATAAAGAGTTTTATAAAGAGTTCATAATAAGACTTGTCGAAATATGACGAAAACAAAGTTGAAAATCAAAACAGTGGTGTTGTTTTTCAGCATTATATTGGCTAACAAAATTCAATCTGAACTAGTTTACATCGCTACATATACAAAGAAGCACTATTAAAAATTGAGCTATACATTGAATACGTGCAGCCTCAACCCGGTCTCAAGATCGAGCTGTGAGTCTAAACTAAGTGACAAAGTTACCTCGAGTGTGTTCAAATGGTTTTAGTTTTTAGAATATAGAAACTTGCCTCAGTAAACGTCGAACGAAACAAAGTCAGACGATGTGCATACAATCGTTAAGAATACCAAAAGTATGAGGTTTATAAAAGCTGGATATTCCATCACAAAGGGGCCTTTACTGCAGATTATTGAGTTCTAGGGCAATTGAGTTCACTCGTTTACTCTTTCGATGTATTCTTGGTTCTTGATCCATTCACGGTTTACAACAAAAACAAAAACGTAGTGATGGACTGTGGCGGTTTTGGTTGCTTCATAGAATTGTTAAAATGATATATCCAAAGATGATTACATGCAACTCTGTTCTCTACATGTTCCTGTACTGTACATGAAAATATCACAACACGATATTTAAAAAAGATAATTTTCTGGACCTACCTCTTAAGTTGACCCTGTGAATTGGTGCGCCGGTCGCTGCTTCGTTGGACTTGTAGTAAGAAAAGTAAGTATCTACAGAGCAAGAAATGCGTCGTTTGAAAAATCAAAAAGTTGCTAGAACTCTTATCATCAGAAATTAATTCCTTGACTCCATTCCGTAGGGAGCGTACTCTGTTGAGACGTTTCGACACGCACGGTAGTAGAAAATTCTCATCTTTGATTAACAACACAGATGTAATATACTTACGAGAAATAAGAAATGTTAAGTACCGTCCCCAATAGAATTTGAAAGGGAATGAGGTCTTACCTCGAAATACACACCAAAACTTCTTCTTATCTTTCATCCCTAACATTTTATGTCTAGAGATAAAGGGAATAAGAAGTAATGAGTCGTGGGACCTGACAGCAGTTGGATAACCAAGGCAATTCCATGCAGAACCACAAAA
The DNA here is from genome assembly GCA_030142905.1 of Heliopora coerulea. Taxonomy (NCBI): domain Eukaryota; kingdom Metazoa; phylum Cnidaria; class Anthozoa; order Scleralcyonacea; family Helioporidae; genus Heliopora; species Heliopora coerulea. The sequence continues at coordinate 2,157,722 of JASJOG010000031.1, read as the reverse complement.
ACAGGTGTACTGTGGTACACACAAGGTAATTATATGTATCATCAGCAGAGTGGAAAAGCTTGTAAGAGCAGATCTATAAGATAAAACATATTCCGAAAAATAGTGTCATCTTGTAAATTCAAGACTCGAGTTATATAAGAGACGAGACAAAGTGAAATGGTTATAATAAAATTACAGCGAAATATCACCATTTTACTTTGTCTCGTCTCTTATATAACTCGAATCTTGAGTTTACAAGATGACACTATTTTTCGGAATATGTTTTATCTTTTACTTTTTAAAGCTGTCGGCTGGTCGTCTACCCTCGGATGTTTTTACAGTTTTCAACTATTGCTTTCTTAAATGACAACCTTTGAAAACGAAGAACCGAAATGCTATCTTGTTTATGTCATTAATATGAAAACCCCATGAAAACCACATGAAAACCAATGGCGGTTCCAAGGGAAGGATTCAGGGGTTTTAAACTCCTCTATGAGCCACAAAATAATACTGGGATTCCTTGCCAGATTCTCCATGTTTACATTTAGTTGTGTACCCCATTTAAGTGATGAAGGAACCACCACCCCCCTTCAAAATGTAGAATAATCAATGGCCTGGTTAACCACTCCCTTCTCAAAAACTTGGAACCACACCTGACCTGGCAATCCCCCTTCTACAAAACCCTTGATCCACCACTGAAAACTGAGGGCCCATTTCTGTATTTAATACATGGATGATTCCCACTACTATAGAAGTTGATTAAACTTTGCTGTAACAGGATCAAATTTGATTATTTCCAAGTTTTTTATGAAAAAGCAGGACAATAATGAATCAATGTTCTGATCACGTAATTCATAACATGTTTGATTACATATTTGATTACAGCACCAATATTGATTACTCACACTAGTGGCCTGGTATTAACAGTGACAAGTACTCAGTAACTGGTAACAGAATATGAGTTTAAAAGACACACTAAGCCAACCTGTATACTTTTTGTTATGCATTAAAAAACTCACTTAATTAGCATCAGCCAGTCACTCAATTCAGGCATCTGATTCAAAGTCTAAGACAAAATAGTAACATGTCAATATTAACCATTGGTCATACAACCTTTGGCCTAAATGCTGGTAGAGCTTCCACATATCTTGTATACAATCTCAAAGGGTTCAATGACATACACTTCAGCCATGCACCCCAACTTATCCTACTCCCACATTATATTGCAGCTGAGCAAGTAGACAATACAATAAAAAACTGTTCCATGCCATAACATCACTGGTGTAGTTGACAAATACTGTGATTTCTAAACTTTGAGAAATTCAAAAAACATACCTTCATGGCAGCTGGTGAGCTTGTTCCTTCCAAAGTCAACTAACAAAAATCCATTCAATTTACAGAAATTAGTCAATAAAATTTGGAAAAGTAATTATTGGAAATGGCTCAGTAAAAATTAACAGAATTCAGCGAGTAGTAGTGTTATTTCAACATTTTCTCTAAATCAAATGTTCTAATTTGACAAATACTTTTCAAGTATGTAAGTAAGTAGGACCAATGATGTATGTTGGACAACTGTCAGTTCTAACTAAACCGTTCTACCAAGAAGTCCAATAAGGGTCACTCCTCAAGGGTCCACTGTCACAAGAGCAAACTGGAATGTCAAGAAAAGACCTGTGGTGCTCAACAGAGTTGGAGAACAATTCTTGCACATGATGATGGTAGCTTTAACCCTTTTACTCATGAACAGCTCCCCTTGAAATGTGAACTTGTCTGCCATTATGCCAGAGTAAAATAGTAGAGTTTGTCCTATGTAGGAAAAGGTTTAAAGAGGTGCATGAAGTTTTTAACCTTTTCCCCCACCAGAGCCCTTCTTATGACCAGTAAATTTATCTGGTACAAGCCATAGTAAAATGGTAAAGTAGGTCCTTGGTAAGGAATAGGTAATTGGTGCAACTACAGTAGTTTCCCCATCATCTCAAACTCTGTCTGGAAATGGAAAATAGTTCATGATAATGGGGGGTCAAAGAAAGAGAAAAATACTACAAATGTTTGTCATCCATGATGCATATCTTTTATTCTGACATGATGTTAAGTAACATCTGTAACTATAAGCAGATACCATTTGAGACTATAAGCAGTTCAGTTGAAGGAAACAAACAAAACTTTAAAAATGTCAACTAATATTAATAATTTTCACCATCTTTCTCTTTCAGTGAGTGATTTTCAATGATTGTTTGATATAGTGGGGATTCGAGATAAGTGAGTTGAAGAAACATGATAGTAAATTACTGAATTCAACAATTCTTATGCAGTAAATGTAAATATTAAAACATTTATGTTTCTTCAACAGATTAATACCTGCAAATCATTCAGAGCACTTGCAATATCATCATCTTGTTCTTGTTTGCTTTTACTCTCCACTGGTGGGGAGGATGAGGCTATATTTACTTGAAACTGTCAAACAAACATGGAAAACATAATATGAGATAAACAAAAAGTGTCTTGGTGAGAACATTACATAACACTGAAATTTCAGTCACATGTTTAATTTAATTTAAGGACAGATAGTTGGGTACAATCCAGCAAAAAAGTCAGCAAGTGTTGTGACATTAGTTGTACCTGTTGTACAGTATTAATATTACAGACTGAAGTGCATAGTCTGCATGCAAGGAATAACCAATCAGCCAGCCCAAAAAAAAACTAGTAAAACAAGTCAAGAAATAAAACATACAAAGAAACAGCTGTTGTCCCAGTTCTATTGTATGTGTTAAAATGTTTAAACCACAAGTTTACCAAACAGGAATAGAAAAGTAAAGTGGTGCCTGAGTCAGATGAAAGTAAATTTTCAAGAGTCAGAATAATTAAATTTAAGACCCAACTGGGACGAAAGGATTGATGGGTAAAAACCAACCTCCAAATACTAATGGGAAGAATCGCTTTGTACCAATATGCAAATGTGTTCAGTAAACTCAACTATATATTATTTCAAAAAACATATGGTAACCAAAATACCACAGTTACATGTATTTCATTGCTTAAAAATTGTCTGAAGAATGAAATAGTTATGAATGAGCCACTTTAAGTTTTCCAAAACTAAATCCTTGTTAAATATCTTTTTGAAGTGCAAACAGAAAATTGCCTTGAACAAAAATTTGCTACAAATTTTGATTGCAATTATAAATACATAAGTTAAAAACCTGTAAGGCAGCAAAAGTCATCACTTCTTCTTCAGTACAATCAACTTCCTCTCCCTGAACTGACCATTTAGCTTGTTCATACAATTGATTGATTCGTACTTCATCAAGCTTAAAAAATACAAGTGTTAAACAAGAATAACATCAATATGTTCTTGTCATTCAAATCTTTAAACAGTTGTCACAAGGCCCATGTAATACTTTAGGTAATTGTTAAATACACAATTACATCACATTCTATAATTACAAAGACAATCAAACTGACAAAGGGGATAGACCAATAATACAAATGTAAACAAATAGTTAAGCACATAAGCAAACAGATAAATAAGGATGATAAATAAAAGCTATAACAAACTACTTAATCAGAAGTATCTTTTTCATGGCATCTAAACTACAAGGTGTTATATAAATTCATAAGGAATGTAAACTTCAACTTACTGCAGGTTTGAGGTCAAAAAATGAATAATACTTGAAACGTAGCATCAAATGTTCATCTTCTTCTACATCCTATGAAACATTGACAAAATTTGACAAACCCTCATAATTAAAAAAAAAAAAGAAAAAATATTGGATATTTGATATAAGAATATTGCAATAGACTGATATTTTGAGCATGAATACTTTGAAGAAACACTATTAAAATTTTCTTTTGTCAGCTGCTCCATGTAATGTATGAAGTAAATTGAAATTACTTTGCTTATTTGCATGATTCACACAATGGAAAATGCATCAAACAACATTTGTGAAGATATTTATGTCTTTTGGTATAAAGATTACTCTTCAGTATAGTTTTATGTGTCTTTTATTATGGATGAATAGAAGTTTTCATTGTATAAGCAACATCCAACACCTATTAGCAGGTATGATTACATAAGGGTGGTCAGTATACACTGCCTTTGCACAGTATGCCAATGTTCTGGGAAGTCTAGAATGCCAATGTATTGATACTGATCTGTGGTCCATAACCCAATATATATTGCTACATAAAGTAACAGTAAGCAAATTACTGCAGAATGTAAATGTGCCTATCAGTGACCATAAGGTACTATAACTACAAAAGCTGCCTAAGGCTGAAAGCTGAGCCTATACATTGCCAGTTATAACACTGGTTTGTAAGGTCAATACGATCTGGGGAGGTACTCGAGTGTTCAGCAGGCAGATTTAACAAAAATGTATGCAAAGTAAATGGTTTGAACCTGGGACAATCGTGATATGTTTGAGGAAGTTCATCATCCAGGTTAGTGTAGTCTTGAGAAAGACTGTTGGTGGAAGTGACTGATGTTTCGACAGCCTTAGCAGCAGTCATCTTCAGAGTCAAGAAGTCACTTCCACCAACAGTCTTTCTCAAGACTACACTAACCTGGACAATCAACTTCCACAAACATGTCACAAAAATGTATGTTTATATGCCATGGTATTTGAATTATGGGGCTTAGAATGTTGGCCCTTTTTGAACCCTTATGCCAGTTACAGTTGCATTACTTACCTGTTCCATGAGTGATCTGGATGAATCAAGCCATCTGTTGGGAGAATTAAATTCAAATAAATACTTTTTAGTCAGTAGCATTGTATCCACAATAATGAACTACCTGGTACACAAATTATTGTTCCTGCTAATGTTTATCTCGTGGAAAGTTAAGGGAAAGAATTGAGTGTTCAAACTGTAGTAATATACTTCTGGTTTTTCATTGATTCTGCCTCTGGCAAAAAGTGTGCACATTAGTCAGAACGGAAAGTGCCATAACTTGTATCAGGAATAAATACATTGTATATTATGTACATGTATAATGAAAGGTGGAATTGATTTCAGGTAAAAAACCCCATTAACCCCCAAGCAAACATCAAGTCTATGTCATTTTATTTCTGATGATGATTTCACATATATGTATCTGTCAAGGGGAGACATCTTGGCTAGCATGGTGGTCACAAACTGATGGTAATATTTTGATTGAAATCTGAAAATTAGACAAAAGGTGTATGATATTCAAAAGGAATATCACGCACACTCACTAGTTAACTATTTTATAATCATTACTTTGCTGTACTTTTTCTCAGATTTTGAACCATGCATGTAACAAAACATCTGGCAGGATGATACATCAGACACACATTAACTGTATGGTACAACTATTTCAACAAATTTCAAACAAATCCCTACAATTTGAACTCACTTGGAGACATGTATTGTGACTAAAGGCTGTCATGAGCATTTTTTCAAAAATTTAAATTTCTTTTTAAAAAGTAAAAATAATTATTTAACCCTTTCACGCCCGCATACGGAAATTTCCACATTATGCTAATGACCCACATTGCCCGCATACAGATTTCTCTGTATTTTCTGATTGCCTTGGTTTAGCCAATCATAGCTCAGCAGGCTTACCATATTAGGAAAAACAGATTGCATCATTGGAAAGAGCGTGAAATTTTAAGTAAACTTTGTTATTGTCGCAAAGAGCCTCGTGGGAAGACTAAATTGTTAAAACGTATTGAAAAGTTACTAATAAATTGAAATGTGAATCAAGCTGTTACACTATATTTCGTATGTAAGATTGATGTTTCAGGATCTTTTTGGTAACTCTGACAGTGAAGAAGAGCTCTACGGATTTGAATTAAGTGATGATGAAGTCGTAGATGGTGCTGACATCAATGAAAGAGATGAAGGTGAACCGATTTGGGCAGAAGATCTTGAATGGTCTAGAGAAGCAAGTTTTGTCAGCCCACCAGATTTCAATCCATTTTTTGGCCCAGTGAATCTTCCAGCAGTTCAAACAGCTTTGGGATTCTTAATGCTATTTTTCAGGGTTGAAGTGCTTCAACACATTGTGGAGCAAACTAATCTCAATGCTTCACAGGAAAATGCTGATAAAGAGGAGAAAGATCCCGACTGGTTTAATGAAGATGGAATGGCAAATGAGCTCAGTGTCGAGAAGCTAAAGCCCTTCTTGGTGTTCAAGTCATGATGAGCATTGTGCAGCTTCCAACACTGCGCAGTTATTGGAACGAACAAGAACCTTTCCTTTACCAAGCAGAAATCACAAAAGTTTTCCCAAGAAACCGATTTCTGGCAATTCTGAGATACCTCCACTTGAATGACAACACAAAGCTTTCTGATCAGTACTTTCTGTGCACAAAAGAAAGTTAGACGACCACAAGTACAGCTAGTTCTTGGTAATGCTGAACATCAATATGTGCAACTTTTACCGAGGTCTAAGGGGAAACAGTGCAAGAATTGCCAGAGGAAGCAAAAAAAGGGAAAAGGCTGCAAATCGTGAAGTAAAACAACCTCGAGAATCACGTTTTGGTTGTGGACAGTGTGGTGTCATTCTCTGCAAAGGGCAATGTTAGAAAGAGTGGCAGAGCCAACCTTTGGATGACTAAAAACAGTTTAAATTTTGTTACTTTTCAACCTTATTTGTTCTTGTTCAAGTTTATTGAGTATATTTGCCTGTGTTTTTACAATTTCAACTAGAAAATATGGAAATTTCAAATTTAAATTTATAATTGGCTAACCTTCAATGGCACCAAGTTCAAATTTTAAACTTAAGGCTCCAGTTCATGCATTCATAATTATTTTAGTAGGGTGCTGATGGTCATTTTATAGTATGTAAATCATTCAAAATTTTATGAGCTACAACTTTTATTTATATACTAAGCGGTTAAATGGTGAGGTTTTTTTGCTATAGATTAAAAACTTGAGTCTGGTATGATATTTGTCGCCGGAAGCATAATTAACTTGGGCAGGGGTAGCGTTGCAGGGTCAAAAAAGTCAGGAGTGAAAGGGTTAAAATAACATTAAAATAAAAGTAAAATATTAAAATTAAATTAACAGGTAAGTAGAATGAAAGTAATATGAAAATAAATTATTAAGTGGACAACAACTGCCATAAACCAAAATACTTTGCATGTCTGCTGGTGAACAATGAAAATAAGAAACTGCAGCATAATTAGTGTAGTTACAGAGGTGGGTTTGTCTACACTTAAAGGCCTTACCACCTGTGGATGGCCAAAAATGACCAGATCTATATTCTAGATTTTATGATGATAGATTATGACCAGCATAGATGATGTTCAATAGAATTCCATGACACAAAATAAAACACAAAATACAAGTTCACAATCACCATGGATGTTTTTAGTTGATCAACCACAACAACAAAGTATTTGACAAGAAGTTATTCCATATTAAAACAAGCCTGAAAATAAGTGTTTGGTAATGGTCTACTGACCAGTACAAAACAATGTTTGACTGGCACTTGTCTCCAGACAATGGGCAAAGTGACCAGCAGGGCAATTTATCAATTTCTTGATTCTTCAATTTTCACTATTTGTTGTTTTGTTTCATCCATTCACCCAGTAATTATATCCACTAATCCAATCTAGTTTTGGGGAGCTGCAGAACAAAATTACATTAAGATCGGTTCCAAGGCATTTTAGCACAGCCTGCAAGCTTTGTGTGAATCAAGTTGTCATTAGTTGCTAGGTATTATGCATTCTACTGCCTAAAAGTCTAAATATAATTTATGCCAAATTCCACAGATTACCCCATCTATAAACGATGAATAATATTACAGATTTGTTTGATGGACAATGACATTTAGTCCCTGAAGCTCCTCTGATGGAGGAAAATGCCAAAGAGTTGGCACATTCGTTCACATACTCTTCAACTTCACATTCAAATTTAATTTTACAAAATTTGTAGGAGAATCTAAACATTGGATTTAAATGTCAGACACAAATTCAAAAAGGTCCAGCACCACCTTTTTCATACCTGACACTGTCAGGCACCCCATGAGAAAGTTATTTTCAGGCTTGAGAACAAGGAAAGCACTGTGGTCCTATTGGTTGCTAATAAAAGTTTTATTAAAGCATTCAAAAATTGACTTAAACTTTGACCAAACTGAGCAAGAGAAGTTTTGAAAGAGATTAAGACAGTAAGGCCTTCAAGATGAATATACATGAATGATGCATACTTCAGTGGTAAAGTGCAACATTAACTTAAAACATTAAAAAACTAAAAAAAAAATTCTCATGGCAGTCTTTGGCAACCACAGACATAAAAAAGTCTGGATAATCATCAATTTCAATAAATGAAAATATAAATACAGAAAAATTAACAGAAAAGTAGACAAATTTTCCAGACTATTTATCAATAAGAGCTGAGTACTCTCAGCAAACTTCATTATTTATTTGATGTATATAAACAGTTGCATTTCTACTATTTAAATACACCATTATCTTAACTGAAATCTTGGAACCCACACAAGGACATTAAATTATTCATCATAAATAAAACCTTAATATATGAATTTAAAATATGGTCTGATAATAATTTAGTGGCTCACTGCTTGTTCTTCTGAACTAGCATTGAATTTGAATAGAAAAGATAGCTTGACTATCATGGTTCTAGTCCCCTCACTGCTTGGGAACATGTTAGTTCTCATGCAAAATACTGCAAGTTAGTGGAGACTTAATCTGTCCATGCTCAAATCAGAGCCACATTATAATTCAATGTAAATATTTTAATGCAACTTAACTTGACAGACAAACATCTATAGTAATGATAAACATTCCTACATGCAAACATGTGTATACATGTTCATGTTAACATCCATGTCCATATACAGCAAGTAGTTTGTCAGAGCACATAAAAAGCCTAATAAGTCCATTATTATTTTATTAGTCAGTGATCACTTGAATTTGACACGGTATAAACAACTTCAACAATATTTACACAGGAAATTGTGGACAACTTTATACTGTTTTTAGAATTTCTTCATTCAGACTTGATCTGAGACATCTGCACACTTTGTCTCAAAAACCAACAAAGGGTAAATTGCTTTTCAGGTAATCATAAATTCAAATTTACCATCTTCCATATGGAATAAAGAAGAGGTAGGTCCTGTCCTACAGAAATCATCTTGGCAAAAACAAGACATAGTGCACAGTTGCAAGAGCACATACTGTGATGAAAGGACTGTTATACAAGTAAACACCTTTCCATACAAAGAGACTCACCAAGTTGATTCAGTACAACAAAGCAATACAGTACTACAAAGATGGAAAACGTGGTTTGTTGTTAACAGCTAAGTACAACCACGAGGAACTGTCAAATATGTCTAGTTGAACCATGTAGACATTATGCTTTCAATTTGATACGTAAATAATTATGGTCTTGACAGACATCTTATCAAGCCTAATCCTCTTCAACAATATTCTATATTATTGGCCTCATATTATGAATCTATATGCATATTTTCATGTACAAATGAACCTGTCAAAGAACAAGTAACCCAGAGACAACTGCAATAAATTACTTCATTATAACGACCATTTATCTGAGAAATTCTCAGCGTTTTTAAAGGATTACTTATCACGGTATCATACAGGCTGGCGATTATTGCTTGCACCTCCCAGACTGACTTTACAAAATGCAGTTAAATTATATCAAAGAAGCATACTGTTGCTGACATCCACTCTAAAGGTTAAATCGACAGCGATCACGCACATGACGCGAAGGGTTTGGTTTTTGTAAACTTTGTCACTGAAATTACACCTTTGTCACAAAATTCGCGTTGTTTTGCTATAGGAAAATGTAATCATGTCCAGTATGGTCTCCACTCCCAAATCAAGCTTTACACTGAGCTGTTTGTACAAATTTTGAATGCCAAAAAGTCTGGTTTTCTTAAACCGCAAATTTCAAAACAGAACCCGATTAACTGGTAGAAAATTGGGTTCTCTGGATGACATTTTCTAAACTATATCTCTAGCATGTTTAACCAAACGACTAATGGAGTCATGTCCACGTAGAACGAGTTAGAACTCAAAAAATTACTATTTTTATTTTATTAGAACTAATTAACTACACTCCTGAACGCTTCTACTGTACTAAGAATAATACACTCACCCTGAATGAAAGACAACTTTTTCGTGTAGCGACTTAGCCTTGAAGAGTGTTTCCATCGTTTCTTGCGACGGAACAGAAGGACTTTTCGAAAATACATGGTTGTCTGAGTCACCACTGTCGAACGAGCGGTGACTTCTTGGTGAACCAGGCGTTGAAGCACTATGCAAACTGCCGTTTAGACTACCCGTTCCTGCTCTGTTTTGTTGTCCGGGAACAGCGAGTCTTCCATCGGAGCTTACTGCAGTCGCAGAGGTCAGTATCTCGTCTGAATTATTGCTGTGAATCGAGCCTTGTGAGTTTCGTCGTTTGGAACTTCGCCGTTGACTTCGTTTGTCCCTCTTATCGCCAATTCGAACCGGAGGTCTGAGAAGGGAGAGTTCTTCTGGATGCCTAATCCCGAAGTTTGTACAAATCTCCGTGACAGCATGGAATACCTTCTTCGAAAAGTCAACGGTAGTATTCGTGAACTGTAGGTCTGGCAATTGGAGGTGAACATTTTTGTGTTTCGGGGTGAACTGGAGTTTCGAATCAGCTTGAACTCCACAAATGTCAAGAGTGACTCGCGAACGGAGCAGCCACGTCTTTCGCTGAGGCCACCATAAAGCGTGATCTGACCAATCTCTTGATACCCCTGGAACGAGACTTTGAAAATCAAAAAACAGACAACGAAGGAATCCCGTTCGGAAAGTTCAACGAGGGGTCAGTGTTTGCGACAACCGCGCCTTCTCTGACACTACAGCCTGATTGCCAAGTGAATCGATTGAACCGTCACGGACGCCTACTTCACACTTTGATTAGGGAAACGAGAAACAAGAAAACAATTCCTAAATGATTAAGGAATCTCCCTCGGTCAAAACAAGCTTAACCGCTTCAAGTGTCGTTAAACGAAAACGGCAATAGCCCTTAACGAACGTCACTTGATCTGGTTTCGAGCGAGTACTTACCAAGTCTGTTAACCAGTTCGACCATCAGGTTGCCTACAAACGTCTGGCCAGTCACTTCCAGCGTCTTCTCTACGTTCAGATCTGATACGTAGATCGTGAGCAACCATTTCTGTTGCCGAGACATCGTTCAACATAAACCCAACAGGCAAATACTCGACCAGAACTGAGATGTTATCACTGTAGAAAACCTAACTCACAAATATTTCACGCAAGGCAAAACACGGTGCAATCCTTCGAGTTTAAGGCACTTAACGAAACCACTTATCCCAGTTAGTTTGGTCCAAACGTGTAAAGATTGTTCTGCTTGGGAAACGGCTAGTTAAAACGCTAATATACTCCGCAGTTCTACGTGGATTCCATCGACTTAGCATAGTCAGAGCGGCCTTCCGGTGGCCGGCTTTAGTCAAAACCACGTGATAGCTTTCCCCAAGATGAGAAATTATGCATTAACCTTCGTCACCGCAAAGAAAACATACGATCGAAATCATAAAACAGCACGCTGCCTGAATGATCAAGCAATTGGACGCGAAGGAATGTAATTTTTAGTCTTTACTTTTGACTGCCTCTTGGAATACAATTCCTGTTTTTATTGTGTGTGTGGCGAGAAGCCGTTGGGTGCGCTGCAAGTCGGAACATACCGAATTAATTAACAACACCCCCTGACGGACAGAGGCAGACAAATATGAAAACAACTTCAAAGAAAATGCCAGAAATTCATCCACGAAGTGAGAATTATGCGTTTCTGAGGAGGAAATTTCATTTACCGAATTTTACTGACAACATCCGCATTTTTGTTGCATGTTGTTGTGGCCAAAGCTGTCTGATGACGGTCACACCCTTCCAAGCGACAAAACCCACCCAGTCACGTAATAAACGATCCTCCCACATTCTTTCTTATCTCATAACGACCAAATTCTTTTGAAGACAGTAGAGTTTTTATCTAGAAGCCGGAAAATGCCACAGGCGGCGTAATTTGACGTAGTGAGGACACCTTTAAGTGTGGTGGCATTCTGAACATTATGTGTTGAGGTTTATTTAGGTCTACGTGAGCTCGTTCATTGTGATTGTTAAAGTTCTTCCTCGGCAGGATGTTTCCCCTTATGACCATAAGGGGAAACATCCTGCCGAGAATGGCGTTAACCAGAGTAAAATAGAGGAAGACTGATCCTGTTGGAAAAGAGTTAATATTAGGATTTCCCAGTTTCTCTAAAGACCTATCCACACGATACGATTGACGCATACGATTCTTCACTTTGGCGCATGCAATTGTCATAAAAGCCTAATTCCAGCTTGCTATTCGCTCGTGAATGTTGCAATTGGTCCTGAAGACTCCTACCACTGGCTCGGATACATCGAAATGTACAATCGTATGCGACAGTCGTATCGTGTAAATGGGTCCTAAGATAGGCATTTTTTTTCTGAAAGAAGGGTTATCTTTAGATTTTTACTATTTTTTCAATCCAGATCAAATATACAACAGTTGTTAATTCAGGGTTAACCGGGTGGAGAATTATATAATAAAGTTTAGCCTCAACTTAAATTAGCCGAGGTTCAGTGAATTATCGAGTTGGCATTTCGGTGGGGGGGACTGAGAGGTTAGCAAACTTTCTTCCATTTTTTATGTTCTTTATAATTTTCGACATATTTTGATTTCTGTTTAAATGAAATAAAATTGTCAAGGCGAGACGTTTATTCATTAGACACTTCAGATGCTTTCCTCATTCCTGGGTCTAAGAGTCACCAAAAATTGCCATACAAGTACATTTTAGTTCACAGCTTGTCATAAATATCGTGAATTTCCGTCCATGTTGATCGGTTACCGCAGTGATCGATAAATGCTGTTTTGTTCGTCTGTACCATTTTTCACAACTTAGTTTTCATTCAAAACTATTTATTTCTTTAAACTTATTTGAAAGCGGTAACCCTTCAATGCACTTAGGCGACTGATTTTCAAAATAAATCTACAAATCCAAGAGCAACAAGGGTGCAACCAGGAATTTCGAAGGGCAGGGGTAAGAGGGAAGTATGAAGGCACTGTCGGGGGAATTTTGATAATTTCGAGCGAAGTAGAATTACGTAGCTTTGGAGAATGAGGATTCTGGGCAAATAACTGTCGCTAACAGGGCACACATAAGATCTCCAACTAAAAGGGCGGGAGTCATGACCCCAACCCACGCTCTAGTTGCTCCCCAGCGGCAAGCCCACCCAGATCAAAACAATGACCCTGACTAGAGTAACCCTTCCCTCCACGATTTCACTCTCGCCTGATTAATATAGTCCAGCGATAATCCCCTCGCCCACCGCGCGAAGCGCGGTGTGAGGGTACTAATCTCGACATGCGTGGAGTCCTGTTACACGCGTGGTGACTGGGGAGAAAAATTTTCGCATTGGGTATCTATCTTTCTATATATATATATATATATATATATATATCCATGGATTCCGGTCACTCAAAAATGCCGTGTGCAAGCTCGGGGACTGGTATATTGTTGACCAAACCATACTTAGGTACCGTATCGAAGCAAATTGATTTGGTCTCGTTATTTTTTCCCTGGTATGGATCTCTCGCAAGTTGTTTACATCATTTGAACACTGAAGCCAGTAAATGATTTAAGACCGGCAAACGAAATGGCTTTCTTGGTGCTTGCGGCTGGTTTCACTTTTGCAGGACATCTTGATTACTGGACAATTTATAACTTGAAAGAACAGTTCTAAAACTCAGCTCTTTGGAATATGCATTGGCCAACTGTTCACATTATGGAGCAACGCTTTGACTTGGTTCTTTCTCATGAATATGAACAAAGACGTTACGGGAACTTGCTCGTTGCCGGGACATTTGCTAAGCGACTCCATGTAAACGTTATTCTTCGCTGTAGTTGAATCGATGTTGATTTGTATGAATCGAGACTTTTCACGTTCTGGTAATCACTTACCTGAGCTACACAATCGCAGGTACGTCTGAATCGAGTAGCTGAAACACGCTGAAAAGCTATTTCTATTTGGAGATCGTACTAGCCTTCGGCGAAAATGTTGTCCGCTTCAGTCTTTCTCACTTCTTGGGTGGCTTGTGGATGATTACCTTTACCTTGTTCGACCAGTAATGCTTTCATCAGGATTTTAACACTTCGCAAGAAATTTTGAAAGTATAAAGCCGTGTTCTTTCTGTAAATTCACCGTTGAAAACTTTGTGTTGAGGTGACGATGAACGCTTCGTTGAAAATACGTAAAAGTTGAAGGTTCGTATGCTACGCCATTTTTGTTTTACGAAAGTTTTACAGTGGGAAAAAGTACGTCTTTTACTTTCCTCTACTCCTTCTTCTTTCGACAAAACTTGCAGAAGGTTTGCTTGTCGTATTTTGTTGTATTTTTGTATTTTCCGATTTTTGGTCAGCAATAAAAATGCTAAACTCTCATGTTTTCTTTGTTCATTTCATCGGTTTCGTAATTCGTTTCATCTTCGTTACCAAAGTCTTTTACCTCCGGATGAATACTTAGCATAAATCTTCACCATAGCACTTCTACTAGAAATTTTAATTAACTTTAAGACAATGTAGGATTTATCGATTTTTTAATACAAAAAAAAAAAACAAAAAATTTTTTTTCAATCATAAGCTATCCGTAATGCTGGTATCCGACCGGTAACCTATGAGAATGCTCCGCTTTTAAGAAGGAAAGTGTTGCCATCAACTAAAATGTCTTTCTTCAAAGTGAAAAAAAGTGATAAGTTTCATCCAAAAACGACACGAAATACGTCAAGATCGCAACTAATACCGGGTCTTGATACGAACATCCATTGTTTAGCAGTAGAATTGTCAGGATGGATCCCATTATTTACAAACCGTTACAGGTTATTCTCTCCAAACGTTTGGTTATAATAAAACAGAGTCAAACTTTTAAACGTAAATATGACGACGAACCGTTTAAATATAAAACAATTTCCAGTTTGGGTTGTTAATATTCGTGTGCAAATGTTCTCTTTTTCTTATATTGCATACCTCTTCCAGTTATAGTAAGGGGGATTTGTCTTTTTGACAATTTTGAAAAATTATCAATGTTACTTGGACTCTCTCGAGATATATTGGCAGGGTGGGCGAGGGGTTGTTGCGTGCACGTATTTCTAGTCAGACTAAAAGCACTCGGAGACTTCTATCCTATCCTGATAAAATCGCCTGGTGTCGGCCATGATAAAATTATCAAGAGTGAAAATGATGGTGGTGATGATGGGTTACAGATTAAAATATTATGTGATAGCTGGTCAAATCATGAAAAACGGGAAATACTCTGGCATATTTTCAATGAAATAAGGAACTTCGGCTCGGCAAAAAATTGCGGGAAAGGTTGTCGAATCCCGATAGCATTGAGAATCAATAAAGAAATGCGCGGCCAGGCAGTTTCTTTCCGGGAAGGGGTTACGCAGCATGCACTCTGTCACAATTGCGGAGTCGCCAAAACCCCAAAGTCAGCAATTTGTGTAAGTACACTATCATTATGCGGCGGTCGATGCCTAAGGATTACCCTGCCGTCGTAATCCAGCCAGATAAATATCTTTTTAGATGATTGGGGGATACCGGATAATCATATGACGCGTATCGTACGCCAGTTCTGATTCGTTGATGCCCCACTGATGTTTTACTGGAGCTTGTGTTGCACGTTCAGTCTTAATGGGGTGGTATTTCTCAATCGACTAAGGGTGCACAGCTAATACTAAATCATATAATAAATGAATGAAAAAGTCGTGCCATGTACATGTGGCCTAACGGTCTCTTCATTTGTGGTTTAGCCATAAACTCTTACAAGACAATGGCGACTCCAAAGGGTTTCTATCTAACTGATGCGAGACGATTATACTCGCCATTATGGAGATCTCCCATCGGGAAAGAGTTGATTATTTTTTATCACTCGTGCGGTGAACGAGTACACCAGAATTTTAAAACAATCGCCGGTGGGTAAATGTCATTATTTTCAAAGACAAAATCAGACTGTAAAGCAAAAAAAAAATGTCGGCGTTTTTTTCGAGAGGTCTGCCGAAGCCAGCTGTTTTTGTTCGACTGTTGTAAGCAGCAATGGAGGGGGGAGCTTCAAAGCCCACTTGCCCCGTATTTCTCCGCCCCTGGAAAACTTAAATTCTGATATTGGCTGATACCAATCACATAACGACTACAAAGATTTTAATTTTAATACCAGGCAGTAACGAAAGCTTTGCCATCGGCTTGCTCATTTTGACACTTGCCATTGCTCCCGAAATCGGTATATCATTTGGGAGGGAAGAAATTGCGTACTCCTCAGTTGACCTCAGCCCAGGCGTATTCAAAATCCAAAACCAAAATAGGACCAAAATCGACCAAAATAGGACTTTTAAGTCCACTTCAACACCTGAACATTTAAAAATCTTCCTGTGCTAATTTCTTCCCGAAACAAAGTTGTTCAGGATCTACATAAAATTTGGAATTGACCAAGTTCCCCCCTTTTCTAGCATTTCATGACACGTTCCGTGGCTGCGGACCGATACTTGAGCAAAACTTGGATGGATTTTGGGCCCGGCTTTCGGATCTCGTCCGGTGAAAAGCAGTTGATAGGGAGTTAACTTTTTCACGACCGCTGGCCCGAAAATAGAACATGCAAGTCCTCTTCAACATTTTGGGCGAAGTAGAAATAAAATAGCCCAGCAAAACACATGAAATATAGGCATAGTGAAGTTTTATTGAATCTAACGTTTTGTTGCAACGTGCAATGGTTTTATTAAAAGTTATCTGCTGGGCCAACATATTTGTGACAAGATTGCGTTTCCCGCCTGGTACTTCGATTGTCGCGATTTTAAATGGAAAGTAGTGTCACGAGAGCTCAGTGACTCGTTAGCGAGGGCTCTCTCTGGCACTTGTCGCTGCGCATGCTTGACGTGGATCGGTCGTATAGGTCACGCAGAAATTTTTGGTGGTATTGTTAGAAATTGTGCGTCTTTCTTAATAATGGTGTTTTGTTAAGTAATTAAAGGTGGGTGTTAATCAAATTTAAGGGAAAATGTGCGACGTAAAAACGGACATATCAGATGTGACAGACCTGATCGTTCGGAACAGTGAGTACACGTGTGTGATTCGACTTCGATTTATGCGTCAATTTATATAAGTAATAAATGTTTCACAAAAGGTTTAGCGTGTGTGAGTGTGATTTGGCAAGCTAATTTTCCACAGTATTAAAAAAGATTAGATTTTAAAAAACACCCAAACACTTCCGATTCCAACAATCACCTAGTGTCTTGCTTTCGCAATCTTTTCGACCACAAACATTCATCGACCATAACACGCTGCAGGAGAGGCTGAAGAGTGAAGGGACATTTAATAACTGGAAATATCTTCGAGTTCTTACAAATATTTCGGCACATTTTTGTCGTGGTTAGCTGGGCATCTTTCACGGTTTCACCAAGTCTTACACTTTAGTCAAGGCCTTTGCACTTGGTCCACCACGGACTTTGCTCTTTCAGCATGCAATCTGATCCACACCATTTTGAAGTAGTTTTGCCGGGGCTGTGGACAATTTATTTGATTTTCTTCGGAAGTAATAGGACTAAGCCCATTCAAACCGATTCCTCTTGTTTAAATATAATCCTCCGGTTTTGTGGTTAATCGAAGTAAGTGATCTATTTCGCCTTACTTTAACACCCAACGTGATATTAGATTTTGTATGAAATGAATCCGAAGTACGATTTCTGACATGAAATCGTGACAAAAATGACATGAAATGAGTGTAAACAGAACAAAGATTAAACCTAAACAAGATAAGCGATAATCACCTTAGGGTAACCAGATGACTCAGGTTCAAGTAATTCAATGATATACGGAAGCCAAAATTCCAGGTAGGTGGTATACTTTGTTTTTCTAGCCAAATTCCCATTGATGTTGATTTCCGGGGCAAAAATGCTAGCAATTACAGGAATGCACAACGGAACTAATCGAGGTCTGGAGGCGCGAGAATTTGTGAAACACCTGTGACCCAAGACAAATTAGATTTTTTTAATTGCAAGCTTCTGTGTTGTCTACCCAAGATTTCATCAGGCAAGAATAACTGTACGGCATTCGAATCCAATAAGCTTGAGTCATTTTGCGGGCTGACTAGCAGGTAAGCTTACACCCCGCGCGCTAATTGCCAAAATAAGGCTAAATTGGATTATAGCTCCACGCCCAAAGCTACAGAAATCCTCAGGCAGGAAAGTTATGCGTAAGAAAGAATGTACATATCTTCGCCTCCACGTAGCACGCCTATTCCTTGAATAGGCCTATTCTTTCGACAGACCTTTTCGAAGAAGTGGTTTCATATCTAGAGAAATTGTCCTCATAGCAACGATATAGATAGAGTTAAGAGTACATAAATCTGGTTGCAGATAAAAGAACTGTAGTGACTAAAGGAAACTGTGCGTTGGTTGGAAAGT
Organism: Heliopora coerulea; assembly: GCA_030142905.1. NCBI lineage: Eukaryota > Metazoa > Cnidaria > Anthozoa > Scleralcyonacea > Helioporidae > Heliopora > Heliopora coerulea. The sequence goes on along the minus strand of JASJOG010000031.1, from coordinate 2,139,275 downwards.
CAGGGAAAATGCATGATTTAAAATGGCCAATAGACAAAATGCGATAACTTTGGGTGAAGCAACTACCTGAAATATACGAAAAGAAACTTCGACGTTTCGAGCGAAGGCCCTTCGTCGGGAAGTTAGTAGATCCTTCGCTCAAAACGTCGAAGTTTCTTTTCGTGTATTTCAGGTAGTTGCTTCACCCAAAGTTATCGCATCTTGTTATCCTCGACTACCTACACTGGCACCCATTGCTCAATAGACAAAGGATTTTCGATGAAGATAGTTTTGTTTTTTGTGCGTGAAAAACGACGATTGAGATGAAAATTGACGTTTCATTACCATGCACTAAAGTAATACGAACAGACTTAGAAGTATACTGCACATGTTCTTTAAATAAGTTGCTCAAAGCTGATAGACCGGTCACTCACTGCACGGATAAATCTGCTGCATAGGCTATCTAGGCTTCGTTCAACGTCTCCCCTTTCTACTAACTATGGTTGAACTGGGCCAGGAAGGTCGAGGGTTCTATTCCTACCGCGGGAATCAGAAAACATCCCCTCCCCAGACAATCAGATTAGGAAGAGTATCTGCGTTCATCAGTACTGACTAGACTCGCACATTTCACCACACGTTGGAGTGCCTAACGGAGATCGCATAAGGTCAAAATCGTTTCTAAACTGAATTCCAACTTGAGTTCATTTCAATGATAAAAGGAAAGATTAAGTCGTTTGACAAGTTTCAACTTAGGATTCGAGAGATATTAACCTTAAATACGCCATGCTGGAAAAAAAAGGCGTGCAAGTTTCTGTTGATTTCAGCACTGTTCCTTAGATATCAGAGATCATCATTTAAATGTACAGATTCTGCACTATCACAAGGAGCATCGTTTGGCACCATACACCATGCTAATAAAGTTACTTAGCGTAAACGTTGGCAAGATTGAAGTAATCTCATCAGTAATATCAGGATAAGTGATTCTTTTATCGTATCAGAGGATAGGAACTGGAAATTTCGAGTTCAGACGAATGGAATGTACTTCTTCAAAATGATCATTTGTTTTTGAAAGACCATGATCAGGATATCTGGTTTGGAAGATCAAGATCAGGACAAAACAAGCAATAGTTGTTTTGATAGAACATGATCTGCTCCTGAAGCTGGTGCCAGCATTCTAGCGCGCCCACAAATAATAAACAATTGGAACCTGCAAATAACATTTCCATTTTTCTGTTTTCCCATGTTAAAAGTCCACATCTTTTGAAACGTACAAGTTGACTCTTAGCAAACCACAGGGGTGTTGTCTTGTTGATTTGTTTCTAAAATATTGCCGGTAACCGTCATGTTTGTTGTTCTACGCCCCCAGGTTAGGGAGCTGTTTTACTTTCCTCCACGATCCAAGGGGTGCCTGACACGAGTTCGCAGCCTGACCAATCATGTATATCTTATCACTGCCCATCGCTTAAACTTCTAGAGGTGTGCAATTATACGCCATGGGTAACACAACTGCGAATTTGCACCTTGTTCGAGTCACCATTAAAGTTATAAGTCGGGCAGAATGCCCGGGCCCAAAGTCATGTCGCAACTCACAAAAATACCAATTCCAGCCCACGCCTTATGACTCAAGTTTACACTTCTGGCATATAACCCACTTTTTTGAGCCTTTCTCGTCGTTTGGGATCTTTCTTTTAAACTCATTTATGTTCTGATATGAAGTTTGCTGAACCAAAATTTTGACTTGACGTTACCATCAACATAAATAGTCTGCGCTACTGAGTTTTTGGATCGGTTTAAAGGGCTTATCGCATGAAGATTAAGTTTGCTTTATTTGAATGCACCCTCGAAGATGTAAGGAAAGACATTTAGAGCTCTTCCACATCGTCTACAAAGTTATTGAGATGTTTAGATTTAATGTATAAACGGGAACATCTGTCGTCTTGTTGACTACACTGCATTGTGACTTATTGGAAAATCATGTGCATCTTCTGAGATTATAGGACGAAATCGCTGGAGACTTTTCACGTGAAGAACTCTGAGGTGATATAATTGCATTAAACACTGAAATGCTGTTATCAACATTGGTTGGCTTTAAACAACGCTCTTGGCATCCAGACTAAAGTTAATTTCTTATAAACACTGAAATGCTATTTGGACCAACTTCAAGTGAAAGTTGCTTTCACCCTATTGCATGCACGCTTGTACACTTCTGGAAATGAATAACGCACGACACAAGAATCAAAAGGCATATAGCACACGACAAATCCCAATTCTAGTGGCATGGTAGCACATTTGTCCTCAAGACTCCCTTCTACATGAAGCAGAACTAACATTTCCTGCGACAATAATGTAGGTGTATTCTCTTTTAACATTTGGCGGAGGAAATCTGGGTGAAAATATGCCCTACCTCTTATTCAGAAAAGTAATATCATCAACTAGTAGAAACAAGAATTTCACATATTACAGACATAAGGGACCTAGGATTTAATGCATCGATATGGCAATACAGTTGTAATGCAACGATGATTAATGTTATGAGATGCGTTCACATGCACAGTTTCAAGTGAGGTGACGATCATTAATCAAAGATACGCATGCTTTACGGTTTGTCACAATAATGTGTCACCGACATAACTTCACAGATTATCTCATTTGCACATCAAACAAATTTAAGTATCTCAAGAGCGAATTGACATTTAAAAGTGCTGTGTAGCACCAAGAGTTCGTTCATATCATCGTTTTTTCCAATCATGTCATGCACATGATCTTCACGAACGTCTACATATCCGTCCGTGATATCACCAAGTTCCCCACGCTGATTGTATGTAACATTCTTTTCATTCAACGTCATTATTAACATATCGTGGCTACTGCATAGGCGGTACGCATGTCGGAAGTGCACTTTAGCTCGCCATCTGAGTCTTGGTAGCTCAATGGTTAAAGCGTCTAACTGGTCATCGGAAGGTTGCGGGTTCAATCCTCGTCTGAGTTCAGATATCGATTTTGTGTGGTATGATCTTGACAAACGTCCACCTATCGCGCGTGATATCATCGATCACTCACATACAGATTGTAACGTTTATTTCAAGAGTTCTTTCAAACAAAAGGAAGCTCACGACAGGCTGCAGGAGCCCTTCAAAAGTGGGCGGCGTCTCTTAAAAGGGGAACCTTGATTATTTCAAGAATGAAGTTTATGAAAAAACCTTGGAATAACTAGCTAGGATCTCCAGAAACCATGATCAGCCGACAATTTTTAGAAGTATAAATTTAACAAACAAGAAAATCTAAAACTAGATGACAAAGTTTAACTATTATAACCATTCAACGTTGTCATCTTGTTTTTAAACCAAATCTTGGATTTTACGAGATGTTTGTTTTCCGATTGCGTTTTGTTTTATACAGCTAAGATGTGTCATGCGCAAATTTACTGTATAAGAAATTAGCTTTGGTTCGAACGCAAAGAACGTTGTTTAAAGCCAACCTATGTTGGTAACAAAGCGATCTACTTCATCAAAACATCTGTGCTTGAGGTGATTATATAACCTTAGAGTTACCCTGTTTTTCAACTTTCTTGTTTTGCCTTTGCTAAAAGGGGATTGCCTTTCCGGTAAACTGGCGCGTTTATCCAAAGAAAGCTACTTTTCAATAAATAGACATAGGTTTTTGAGCCAACGTCATGTTTATCAAATATTTGCTGAGCCTTTGCCTTGGAGGCTCAGAACTTGCTCAAAGCAAGACTGACGTTCGAAAATCTTTACAAGATGTTTGTATACGTCCAAATTTTAACAACGGTTTTGACGTATACGAACACCTTATAAACATTTTAAAACTCCAGTCTTGCTCTGTGCAAGTCCTGAGTATCTAGGCAAAAATTCAGCAGACATCAAAACGTTACCGCATAAACTCGTCTTTGTATTGAGCTTATCGTCATGCCAAGCTACAAAACTCTTAAAGATACTTTTACTGAACTAATCTCATCTTCGATAACAATCTCTTGTTCTGAAAGCAACTTTAAAATTTTACAAGGAACTACAGGAAAATTTAGGTCTAGTTACTGAAAATTACATTAATTACCCCACCGACTTCGTATGTGATTACTGCAATTCGAAGGACAATCTTGATAACAAAAGGGTGAGGTCGTCTCGCTGTTTTCCCCATGTAACGTCAGAGGAAGGGTTCGCTATGCTTGCCCTCGACCAAAGACCTCTGATGCCCTCAACGAACTGTATGTCACTTCAGAGCACTCTCAAACATCATTCAGAAGCTCAAAGAATCTTTAACATGAGGAATGTGCCCCGTTGTCTCTTAGGTGTAGTGTTCCTCTTAAATTCTGGGGAAAACATCCTTATTTTTCAGTCTTTTGAAGAGGAGTGGTTCTCCCTAAATTCCACTCGTGTTTACGTAACACGTTGGAAACGTGGAAATTGGCCTCTATTTTTAAAAAATAGCACTATTATTTACACTGCATATTATGAAAGTGAAGGTACGGCTGAAAACCAGGGAGTAATAAAGTCAAAACACACTTTTTCTGTCAAACACAAGACCGCGATTATGATCAGAATTAAATCCTACGATATGACTTCAACCTTTTCATACATGACTTTTTTTCCTTTTATACTTTGTTCTCTTGATTTTTTGCTTTATTTTCATTAAATCTTTTGTTGTAATGTGTTGTTGTACGACGACCGTGTGCATGGAAAGGTTAAAGACAGCCGTAGTCATGCAACTTTGACGAAGACATAAAGGAGCGTTTATTTTCAACGTATCGTCAATTTACAAGTAACATCATCTGAGCGGTGAACATTTCAACGCATTTTAGCTTAAAATACCGAACAACAGCAGGATGTGACAGGTAGAAATCGAGTGTGGGCAAAGAGTAAGGCAAGAAGTAATAAGGAAGTAGTGTTAAGTATGAAGCAGTCTCTGAGGCTGGAATCGACACCTCTTCCAATTACTTTCTTGTCTTTTTCTTCGCCCACTCTCGATATCCACCAGTCATATCTTTCCACATCCTGCTTTTGTGATAGTTAGGTATTTTTAGCCTATAGGCATTGCAATCTTAATCACTCAGATGACCTTACTTGTGCAGTGACGAAACGTTAGAAATAAAAATTCCTCTATGTCTTCATCAAATTTGCATGACTATGGGTCTCAATAAAGTAAATGGTTTGAACCCGGGAGAATCGTGACATGTTTGTGGAAGTTGATCGTCCAGGTTAGTGTAGTCTTGAGAAAGACTGTTGGTGGAAGTGACTGACGTTTCGACAGCCTTGGCGGCGGTCATCTTCACCTCTTGACTCTGAAGATGACCGCCACCAAGGATGTCGAAACGTCAGTCACGTCCACCAACAGTCTTTCTCAAGACTACACTAACCTGGACGATCAACTTCCACAAACATGTCACTATGGGTCTCTTTAACTGTTTCATGCATGGCTGTCGTAAAACATCAAATTGCAACAATAGAACTAATGAACTAATGAACAATAGAACTAATGAACAATAGAACTATATAATTATTATTTATGTACAGTAATTCGGGTATATTATAGCCAAATACAGAGGTATTTGCCTAAGAAATCAATATAATACAGTGAGGAAGTTAACCTGAGAGTGTAAATATTGGAGCAAAAGCCCTCTGCATTCAAGCGACGGTCTAGCCCTGTAGCGGAGAAGCAGCTATGACCTTCAGTTACCACCAAAGACTCTTGGTTGATTCCTTGCAAATGATCCGGACCGGGTCTTACAGAGAGCTCAGTAAGGTGGGGCAGAAAATTATCTATGGGAAAGGCCATTGCAGGTCAGACCTGTCTCTTGAGATCAGGTACAGCTACTAGTCAAGCTGTAGTCCAGTACCGCCTGTAACAGCAACCACCTGAAGCAACCCGTTCCTGGCCAGAAGACGAACCCTGGGTAGTCCCTGGCAAGCCCGGGAAATCAACTGGTAGGGTTGTGGATGGCGGAGGGTTTTGCTCAAATCTTAAAACTGAGCCTGGGGGAAGGCAACGGGAAACCAACCTCTGTATCTCTTCCCTTGAATCGCCACATGAGTTCGTCTATAGATTCAACTAGCGCAACGGACGTAAAGGATACCAGTCAAGACGATGGTGTCTCGCCCGGCAATGGAGGATATAGTGAGACCTCTAAGGTCCTCACATGTGAAAACTTTACAATGCTCTTCAGAATGCTGGGACATGGAATGTCAAAACTATGAATGTACTGGGCAAACTTGAGAACACTATGAGAGAGGTGCATCGACATGATATGCAGTGTCTAGCATTAACTGAGATGAGATACACTGGACAAGATGACTTCACACAGGATGGAGTTGGAGTTGACCAGGAAAAGGGTGTTGCACTACTTCTAAGTAAGAGGCCACATAGCTAAAAGATAAAAGGTGACTGTAATGACTTCCTGTCAATTTTTGGCTCCAGTTGGCTGCAGAGCAAAGCTTTTTTGCCATCAATCACTTTCAATGTACCACATTTTTCAGTTGGTTCTTGTTGCTCATGTTTGTCATTAGTCAGCAACGCTGGCTTTGTTCGTTGTTCGAGTTCATGAAGGTTGTCTTAAAGCAGTTAGCGTTTCAGACAATGATAGCTATGTATGTACGTCGTCGTATAATTGACCTCTGATGAAGAATACGTCTTGTGCAGGAAGTTCCATTTGTATCCAAGTCACATTGTTGTATTTCTATTTTCAATTTTGAGCGTTCTTTGAGAGAGTCCTAAGAAGGACGTCTGTGTAAGGTTTAGACTGGAGAAACAAAATTTCATTGGCTAACCTGAACAGTTTCTCTGCCAGATTCGTGGCTTTCCTTCGTCAAAGTCCTTTATTTTCCTCTTCGAAATTTTAAACGTCTTTGGATATCTCTCTCTTCTTTCTCGGTTCTGAATAACAAAGAATTAACTTGAAGGTTTTCAAACAACGTGTACACCTCACAGGAAATTTTTCGAAGCAAGTCTTCTGTTTAAGTTGACAGTATACAGTTCAGCCACACACTTGGGTGGAACTTGGCGAAACAAACAGAGTTTATTTTGTCGTTAGAAAAATGCTGAGATAGCTCTACTGCTTAAGCTCTTTGAAAATTAAGACAAGTTGACAAACTTTTACTGCCAAATCATCCAAGGGGTGCGAGCAAGAAAGTGACGATAATGATTTGTAAAGGTTTCGTCTTCCTATTTGTTCTTTAAGCAGTGTTTAGATAGTCGGCGCGTTAACTTCTAGCTACGTTTTATACAGTATTCAACATAAAAGCGTACATTTGCTTCCAATTAAACCCATAACTTCAGGTTTTTAACGCTTGTGTTCTTTCAGATGCCTTTCATGTTTTGAAAACGGTGCGCTGTTGGCGTGTTAAGACGTAACTGCTTGCTAGGATATTTAAGATACCATTTTTTAAATTGATTATTAGTCGGAACTTTCACCAGTTTATTTAAAACACTTCTTATACGTGAAAGCACTTTTTTTCGCTCTGTTTCTCAAGTAGAGACTGATGAATTTTGTTAATTCGAAAAAGAGTAAGCTAAAGAAGACTAAACAATCAAACTTAGGTAAAAACTACTTGAAATTATATTCAGCACGTTCAGTAGTTTTTCAATAAGACCTGCTATCTACAGGCAAACAAGAAAATGTTTCCTTATGTGATGCGAAAGTATACAAGCCTACGAGTCAAAAGCATTGGTTAAATATGAGGATAGATGTGCCAAGCTGAAAACATAAATAACATGAGTTTTTTTAACGGTTTAGTCGTTGACTAAAAGTTAGTCTCTTGCCCCGTAAATCCCAAAGCTTTGCAGTCAAATCCATGACAAAGTACATCACATCTTTCTGCCTCATTTTTTCTCTCCTTCCCTTGCGTTTCTTTTGGTTTTCTCTTCAAATATATCCCTGACAACAAGAAGTGCTCTAATGGAGCACATATTTCGCGCGCCTGGTACCCAGACCCTCGGGCGATAGACCGACAGAATGACAGAAAACCCGATTACTCTGTACCTACTGCGCACGCGCGCAGGGGTTAGAAATGCAAACACTAACCAAATAGAAGGCATTGTAAAGCGCTAAAGAAAAATTCTAGAAACGAGGGAAAAGAACTGGAATCGATCTTCCCATCGAATGTAAGGTTTAGTAACGAGTATCACCGAAATGTTAAGGTTTTAGCGTTTATTAGCGCAGTTTTCAGAGATTTGACCGCGCTATAGCTACTCTAAAAGTAAGCATATATATATGTACCATCGATAAATTTAAAAAATCTAAGCATTAGAGTCTTACGCTTGTTGTTGGTACTTAGAAAACAAACTAAACATACGCACTTTTCGATTTGCGATTTGACATGGCATCTTCAACAACATCCAATGTATTCCAGATTTCTTCCTCGTCACTTTCTTCTATGCTTTCACCCTCTTTGTTGCAATCAATTTTCCGTTTATTGCTCGAATCTCTCGAGCTCGTTGGGTCAGACTCCTGAAGAAACAACCAGAAGAGGTCAATGGTCTTTGATAACTGTCTACAGTGGCGTAGCCAAGGGGAGGGTTCGGAGGGTTCAAACCCCTCCCATAGCTACAACGAACTTGAATTCTAATTCAATGATGAGTTCATGACCGACATCTGACAATATCACAACCTGACGAGCCTTGATATTTGAACCCTGGTAAATCCAACCTAGACCCTGCTTTTTGAGGTTCTGTAAAATAGCTAGAGGATGGAACCCCCCAAAACTGACCTTAGTTCTATAAAATAACTGGAATGAAGCAAAAAGTGCGAAGGCGTCGTAACCTATCTATCCGTATTTTCTTGTACATTAATACTCAGAGATATTCGAAAAACTAGTCGGTGGTCAGCTCAGTAGCTACTTAAAGGAAGAGAACATTTTGACTAAGTATCAATCTGGTTTCAGGGACGAGCTTTCAACTTCATCCTCCCTTCTTGGTACCACAAATTCTTGGTTGATTAACATAGATACGGGTCTAATAAATGGCGTTCTCCTTCTACATCTTAAAAAAGCATTTGACACGGTTGACCATCAGATCATAATTAGAGAAATGTAGCTGTACAGAATTGCTTCAAACTGGTTCATATCGTACTTAAGTGACCGAACACAGGCTAATATAGTTAACAATACAATTTCTTGTTTTAAACCGATTAGCTGCGGTGTTCCTCAGGGGTCCAATCTAGACCCGCTCCTCTTCTTGCTTTATACCAATCACTTACCCAATTGTTTACAATCGTCATCACCGGCTATGTATGCCGATGATAAAAACATTACTGTTTGCGGAGAAACAGGAAAAGGAATTGAAACGAAATCAAATAGTGAGCTTGAGGATGTCCACAAGTGGCTTTTGGCTAACAAGCTAACCCTAAATGTCAATAAAACCGAATATATGATCATAGGATCCAGACAGAGGTTAGCTAAAATTGCAGATGACGTAAAAGTTGATGTAGGAGGTAAAGATGTACAGCGAGTTACATCAACGAAAAGTCTTAGAGTTATTATTGATGACACGATATGTTGGACGGAACAGATCGACAGAAACCATGACCAGCCGACAACTTCAAAAAGTATAAAATAAAACATATTCCGAAGAATAAAGTCATCTTGAGAACTCAAGATATGAGTCAATGCAAGATAAAACTATTGTTGAAACTGTGATATTTCGAAATATCACAGTTTCAACAATAGTTTTATCTTGCATTGACTCATATCTTGAGTTCTCAAGATGACTTTATTCTTCGGAATATGTTTTATTTTATACAGATCGACAGCATTAGTACGAAGGTTTCTAGAGCAATTGGCACTATAAGACGAGCTAAGCCATATGTTAAGAAGAAGTCACTGGAACTAATTTACCAATCTCTGGTTTTGCCCTATTTTGATTATTGCTCTCTAGTTTGGGGTAATTGTAACCAAACACTCAAAGAAAAACTACAGAGGCTACAAAACAGAGCATCAAAGATCATATTCGGGAATTGATATGATGTACGTTCCAAAGACATTCTTTCCAAGTTAGGATGGGAAAATCTTGATGAGCGGAGAATCAACCAAACGCAATAATATGTTTCAAAAGCTCTCCACAAGAAATGTCCGGAAAATATAAATGAAATGTTTAAAATTTCAAAGAACGTAAAATACGATTTAAGGAACAATAACCTTGAACTGATGCTATCAAAACCTAAAACCAATGCAATGAGGAGGAGTTTTAGTTACTCAGCTTCAGAAATCTGGAATAATCACAATATTGATGTAAGGAGGAAAGTTATAAACGAGTTAAATTTTTAGACTTAGCGTAGCAGTAATTCTATAAATGTAAATATAGTTAAATTTTATATGTAAATAGATTCTTATATGTAAATGATAGACATGACATTTTTATTGTCATTAACTTTTATTTATTTTTCTTTATTTTCCTTTTTCTTTTGTGCACACACGGCTCTATGAAAAACAATCGTTTTATGTTGATTAATTTAAGTATAGAAGTAGGTTTGGTTATGGTCGATTAGGCTACCGTGTTAAAATATGATTAAATAAATAAATAAATAAATAAATAAATAAATAAATAAATAAACTCCTGTAAAATGAAGGGAAATACGCTAATAAGTGGTTTTATAAGGTACGGTCGCGAGTCTAAATTACAGTTGCCATAATGGCCAGAAAACTCTGTTCTTATGCGACAAACTGGAGTGGAGTTATACATGTAGGAAGATGGTACATTTTTAGGCTTGTTGAAAATTTGTAATTGCCCAAAGCTGTTCCACATTAAACCCTTCCCAAAAAAATAATTCTGGCTACGCGCCTGACTGTCTACAATCAAGACTTTCAACGAATTAAATGCACGGAATCCTCCGAGCGAAAGTTCTTTTTCCTCCCTGCTGACTCAGTGCAAATCAAAACAATGATTAATGAGTTTCGCGTCGGCGGTGATAAACGACGAGTTTGAGAAGTCAAAAGGGTGAGGAAACTGCCGAACTGGGAGGAATATACCGACGTTTCGAACGAAGGCCCTTTGTTGGAATGAACCGACGAAGGACATTCGTTGGAAACGTCAGTACATTCCTCCCTTCAAATTTGGCAGTTCCCTCACCCTTTTGACTAAGTGAAAGTTTTCTAAGGCCCTATCCGCACAATACGACTGTCGCAAACGATTCCGGGCGTATATTTTACCTCGCAGGCGCACAGTTTCTGCTTACCATTCGCTCACAAATGTTACAACACATCCTGCAGAATCTTGTGACTTAATCTCAGGTATTTGAAGCAAGAATTATATGCGACCATCACACCGTATAGATCAGGTCTAACAGATAATCCCAAAACCTTATCTAGCATGCCGTGTAATATTGGTCAGTATTGACGGCAAACACCATAGAGAGACCAGAGGTTACAATTACGCAAAAAAACTGCGGTTTTTATGCAAATATGACGCCGAGGGACCGAAATTTTGGTCATTAGTCGCGTCCTGGGGGCCTGAATAAAAACGTTAACAGAGAAAACTTAAAGGTGAACAGATCTGATGAGGATTTAATTTGGGGGACCACGTGTGCAAGAATTTGATTTTGCTCAAGCTGAAAGGAAGTTTCGAGAACTTAGGCACCGCAAAAGTGTGAGTGAAAGTGTGAGAATTACTGGACAGTTTGAAAACACTGAATAGCAGGCATGACAATCTCTTCATTCGCACTATTGCGCTCAAATCTTGTATATTGGATAGTGAAGATCTGTGCGTGATTCAAAGTTGAGGACAGAACTGGAAATATGTAGCCGTGACACAGAAGGGGGATGCAACGCATTCCCTTACAAAACTACTGTTAAATTGGGGTAGTTAACTTGCTGAAAATTATTTCGGGTTCGGTTAGAATTAAGGGTAGGATTGAGTTCAGCGGTTTTACAAGCAAAAGCGAAAATATAAAGAAGTATTTATCATACAATATAACTGGAATCGCATAACCAAAAAAAAAAAAAAAAAAAGGAGTCGAACTAAAACAATAATCATACCTTGCTATACTCTTTGGAAAACAGAAGACACTTTAGCCTCGACTTCAAGTAAACCTGGCGGAAAGCGAACGTGAAAGCCGTAATCATGCACGATATTCGAAACAAAATCTACCAATAAGTTAATAACACCTAAGACTTTCCATGAAGGGTTCAAAGATCAATCCAAAGACCTCATACCGGATCCGGATACCAATATCCGGTAAAACGTCGCAACTCCACTGACTCTTAGCCCTAACGCTTCCGCCTAGTTCTATTTCTAAGCTCCAATGGGCCTGCCATTGTCACTCATTTACTCAGCACGATGTCTTCTCTCGACGAGTAAAATCATTTGACGTTAGTTTCGAACTCTTTCCAGACGATAGGTCTCCCATTGACGAGTAAAATCTTTTGGCGTTGGCCAGAGCAAGACAACTGGAGACTAAGTTTCCCTGGAGAGAGTAAAAGGTCGTGGTTTATACCCCCCATCCATGGTCAAGGAAAGTTTTTATCTCCTTAGCGGAAATGGACCCGCCACTGAAACTAAACTGGAGTGATATTCCTTAATGGCGATCCACGTTTGCTACACCCATTCCTGTAAAGGTCTCTATACCTTATGCATAAGTTGTCGGGTGTCAAGATGATGAATTCTCAGAAATCGGTCCAGTCCACATGACGCGACAAACGGCTCGCACTTGTGGCAATAAATATCAGTGATGCTACCAGAAAAAGACTTGAATGATCCGAGATTTTGACCTGCAAAATATAACAATACGTTTATATATATTGTCATATATTGTAATAATGGAAACTTACTGGTAGTCCGATACAAATACTGCGACCTGATTGGCTACCTCAATTGCCAAAAGCTAGCTTACCATTCCTGATATCAATAGTTGACATATCTCCGAATGCATTTCCAACTATGAAGGATCTGAAATTCAAGAATCAGATACAAATAAAAACGTTTAAATAAATTACGGGAAGTAATAATAAAGTGTCACGATCTACGGTCACCAGGAAAGTCAACTGAAAGCTTCAGCGGACTAAGGAAAGCCTCAAATATAGATTTTTTTCGCAAGAAACGTCAGTGGGACGTTTTGGGCGGTGGGACGGTTCAAGGTTGTCAAGTTTCTTTCCGAAACTCCGTCGAAAATATCGATATTCACAGTTTCAATATCAATGAGTCGAAAGGAAAAAAAGCAATTCTTAAGAAAGACCCGCAAATGCGATAATTGATGAGGTCAAAATTGACACGACAATTTGAAGTCGTAGGTCTACGAGGGACTTTTTGCTTCCGCAGGCACTACCGTATCCATGACATCATTCTGCCCATGCCCCCCCCTTACAAAAATTTCACATGTAATTTCATGTATGAAATTGATATTTCACATGTGAATTGTTTCATTTCCATATGTGAAATGAAAATTTCATATGTGAATTTCATTTTTATGTGCGAATGTTCCATTTCATATGTGAAATACATGTCTCGTTGAATTTCACACGTGATTTAGGTATTTCACATGTGAAATGACGTGTGAAATTTTCGTAAGGGCTAATCCCACAGAAGCATATAAAAAGGTAGAAAATTTTACTAATAGCAATCAATTACAAACCACATCACCAATATACGCCCTACTGCTGGGCTTCTGCACGAGTAAGTTGGGTTGCAAGTAACTATATTTCGATTCATACCACGAATTTAGCTATTTCTGGGGGAGGAAAATGCCTGGATTTGTCAGTTAAATACCCCTCAGCCAAAAACAATTGTCTGGATTTACCAGGGTCCTCAAGGGATCAAACATTTTGTCAAACAGTTGCGTTCCCAGAGCATGATGGTTGTTGTAAGTCAATGTTTACAATGTTGCATTGCACAAAAATATAAGTCTTATCATGCCTGTAGAAAAAGAAAAATTTCGTCTTGGTAAGTATAAATTTCAGTTTGGATCAGGCGGTGGCCAAGGCCCGGGGTCCAGGAGAAGAGTCCCTGGTGAGGGGTTAGGGTTGGGAAATTTCAGGAAAAAAAAGAGAGAGAAAGTGGGCATCTGAGTACATGGGCTTATTTAACGTCAAAAGACATGCTTCATGGATTGATACTAACTAGTTATGATGATTTCTTTATAACTTCCGCATAACCGCAATAACCCACCACCTCCGTATTTGCAAACTGATTAATATCTTAATTTCTCTCAAATATGTGGGGGGTTTTCCCCAATCTTTGTACTCTGCGTCTCTGCCGAGCTGGATTTTTCAGTTTGGTCAAGAAAAATTTCGTCTTGGCTCAGCACACCTAGGAGGCTTTTCTAGAGGCATGGGTAGCCAATCATTAGTTTCCTTCACCTCACGTGACGAATAAAAGGAACCAGGATATACCTTTCGTGAGGGGGAACAGATACGCATGTAATGGGTGATTCCTTGAAGCTGACATCCATAACAGGGCGTTTTTGTGCCTTTAAATCGTAAAGCTGTAACTTGTGATAAGCAGTGCCCACAACTATTCTAGGGAGAGATCCAGGTGATGACAAAAAGCCTATGTCCTTCACAAAAACAGGAACACGGAGATCTAACTGATCATTCCTTACCTAGAGGAAAAAGAATGGATAGCTTGCGTCAGCAGTATATATAATTTAACAAGATTTGATCAATTTTTTGTAAAACCTGGGCTTTTCTTAAGCCATACAGAAAATATACTAGCCATACTGAACTTCTTAACTACAGAATAGCCAACTCATAGTAGTAATTTTTAAACTCCATGTAACAAACAAATACTTCTGAAACTTCACTGACCAAAATCATAAAAGATTTCCAAAAAGAAACTGCATGCAAAGGTTCACAAACAGCAAGTCAAAAATCAATGAAGATATGTTGTACTGTACAATTTGAAATTGTTGCTGTACTTTATTTGATAATCACAGTTAACTCAGTTACAACCTAGCAGGGGCAGAGATATAAGGGGGGAAGCCCCTCCCTATTTCTGTGAAAAAAATGCAACATTTGTACTTTAATTGTTAGTGACACTAGATGTCTGGAAGAAGTTTGGTGTAATATCAAGTGAAAAAAGTGGCAGAAGAAACTGTAATAATTTATAAAGAAAACTGAAATTGCAGTGAGGCAGCCATGGACCAGTCACGACATGTTAACGCTTACAAGTTTTTTCATAAAGACATTCTGCAAAATACTCCTGCATGTTATTTGCCTTCTATCTAGGGTTACATCCTAGTAGTATTAGCCCCACCACCTTTTGGGAGCTACCTCTGCCTTTGTCTAGAGAAGCATGTGTTTTAATCAGTGAAGTGTGGCATCTGCCACTTCATGGGTTAATTAAATCAATTCTATAACTGTCAGTATTATTGTGACTGTTGTTGCTGTATATGTTGTCATTGCTGTTGTCTTTACCATTATCATGAAAAGTACAACAAGGATTACTGTACAAACATTTTTGGCTTTGAATATTGGCTGTTTGGGTTTGTTCAAATCCCATAACTTTAGCACATTTTCTTCTCCTCCAGTGGCCACTTGGGATGGCTGTGATGGGTTTTGTCTCATTCTGGCAATGTTGTTTCCAACTTTGATATCAGTCTAGAAATTAACAACAAAATATGTCAATTCTTTAAAACTTCCCACTCAACAGAATTGTCGACACTTGAAATAAGTGGTTAAAAACAAAAGCTTATAGAAAACCTATGGCCTCGTGATGGTTTTGAAATAAAGCACGTAACTCCCCGATGCCAGACATAGCTATCACCTTGTAATTTTGAAAGATTAAGTTGATCACACAGTATCAGGCTAAATTAATATAATCCCCAACCTGTATGTTTTCAGAATCTTTCAACAGCCTTAAAATTCCACTCTGACAACAAGCCAGTAAAGTTCTAAAAACCCATAAATGAAACAATACAACAGTAAGGGAATCTTTAAATCAAATACAAAAACGAAAAATTGAATCACATGAGTAACATGGTAGAAGCCTCTTGTAAAATCCAACCAAGAACTGTCAGGAAAATGCGATGTCATTTGAAATAAGCAGTAGACTGGTTACCCAGGAAAGCAAAAATTGGGAAACCAAATTTTGATGAGTGGTAGACCCTTGGACGACCTGTTTTGAAGTTCTGGTATAATCCATATTTGATCTGCTGAGTTTCTCAAGAAAGTAAAATGAATAAAAGAACTTCTATACATAATAAACACTAAACTTAAATTGTGCTCTTTTTACTGTGAAAAGTTTGGCAAACTACATTTAATGAACTCATTTTTTCCTCTACACTATTTAGATATGTTTCATTTTGTCTGGTATAGAAAAAATTAAAAGACCTTAAATGTCAGTATACTTTTCACCCCAATAAAAGAGCCTTCGATTGAAACAACATTTTCTTTCCTAAGTTTGGCCTTTCGATCATCCTGAGTTAATTCTAATAGCTTCTTGATGTCCAGTCCTAAACTTTCTTGCCAGCACACATGTACGATGGTATGCCCTTTTTGTATCCTTGGAGTCTTTGGATCCATGATGTACCCTAAGCAGCAAATTATAAACATTATCAAATACCCTTCTTGTCTTTCTAGCCCTGTTATTGTGCCATCTTCTGGCTTGAAACAAGCTTTTTCTTGAATATACTGTTGTTTGACGACATCAAATGTTTTAACCATGCCAGATTTAGTACCAATACATATCTACAAAACATAAAGGGAATTGCTATATAAAATATAAAGTGAAATTGACAAGAAACATTTGATCCACGAATAAATGGTTCAAGGATTTCTTTTCAATTTTTCATCATTCTTCTTGTCTGGTAAACTCCTCCATCCTATTGACTCCTTTCACCACAATTGCCAACACATCGAGAAACAATAGAAAAATAATCTTCCATGCACGTACGCAATATAAATCTACTTAGACACACTAAACTATCGACGTTTAACAATCTCCTTCACGGGAAATAAGAGTAACAGAACTCATATATTTACCTGGCTTTCGTCGTCGTTCGACCAACACACTCGACAAATTTCATCTTGCTTGCTCAACGTTGGCAGCTCTCCAAAGTTTTGAAACTCATTTCTGTGTAAGTCAACACCTAATATGTGGAACAGTGTCAAATTAAAACCTGTCCTGGATAGCTTTCGTGACGCACGTTCACCAGAAAACTTACCTTTTAGGATTCCAGTGTCAGCACCGACCCAAACTGCCGCCATGTTGTTTATATGTCCCACGTGACTTACAAGCATATATGTTAGAAAGTTTTGGCGCGAAATTTAAAAATGGCGAAAATAAAGGCGACACTTACGGTAGCTTAATCATTTAATTCAGTTAAGCCGTAGCGAGTTCCTTGTTCACTTGGATTTGATAGAACCATGCTCGAACTCGTACACTGTCCCCTGTTCAATCGATATCTTGTCTCCTTTAGCAGCGATCCAGAAAAAGTGCCGGGGCTGTAGACGTATGTAGAAATTCGGCGCAATTCGGCGCATTTTCATGGCCGGCGCGACTAAGTGGGAAAGGGGTATTCCGTCCACTAAAATTGTGCCATGAAATGCCCTTTATGGAACGGAACTTAAGGCAAAAACGACGAAAAAAAATACGCCTAGTTTGCTTAAAAGATCCACTGTTCTCATGGGGTACGTGTATCTAAGTCGACAGATCTGAAATACTTTGCCCAACGTTTCGTGAATTTTGCTGAAACTCTTTTGCTTCAATGCTTCCACTTTTTTCGATCCAAGTCCGACTTTGTTTTACGCTGGCTCACGCCAGACGATTTTACTCGTCTTGGGGAAACGTCTCGGTCCGGAAAGGGTTGAAACTTTTCAAAAAGTCTTTCGGAATATCAGGCCGCACACCAACGTACGCATTATCATTACAAACGGACATAAAACACTTTAAGATTAAGAACTGCAATTTATAGAACTCACCAGGAGATAATGAAGAAAAACCAAACAGAATGGCTGTTCAGTTAACAGTTGAAAATCGGATAAGGAATCGTTTTCATTTATATGAATTTTTTCTTCCATTTACTCGGCTAAAATGGCTTGTATCACCACGATAAGGGGTAAGCGCGGACGTTAATATGCACTTGTTCGTTCGAACTACATGAGATTTACGACTCTGACGGCGCGACATTGTATACAGTATTGTATGAAATGACAATCCTCTTGTATGAAATGATTAAATCATCATTTCACACAAGAGGAGGTATACAAGAGGATTGAACTTCAAGGTGCATTGCAAAGTTTGAGAAAAAATTACGGTGAACTTGAAAGTCAATGAAAGTCTGATACCAAACAGGCATTCCAGATTTTTTTAACGTTTACCCAACCCTTATATTGCACGTTGCACAAAATCTCACCCTGAAGTGGAGGAGTGTATTTCAAGACGAGGAAATAAACTATTTCCTCAACGTTTACCTGAACTCTAATCTTAATGTAGCCTGCTTCTTAAAATCTCATCCTTGTCTATGGTATTCATAAGCTGCTGCTGCTAAAAGAAGTCCAACTTTGCCTATTTTGCCTTGAGGTTTACAAAAGCCAGCTTACCACTGTAAACCCCATACAATTCAGCCTTTCATATTACGAGTGTTACACTGAACATACCAGAACACCAGCAACCAATAACATAGGGTTTAAATTCGTGTGGTCTTGCAAATTTTATTGTTCCATTGAAGATCGACTGCTGAAAAAATTTAGAAAGTTACTCCGCAAGTACAAGGTTAAAACTGATGGAGAGTTAACTTACATCAAGTTCTTTAAACTAACATTAGTAATTAAATTTACAGTGATCAATTTATTGGTGGAGTGATGTTGAATCTACCTAGATTGGCCATCCATCGAAATTTGGAAGGTAATAGCTATTGTCATTCTCGTATATAGTATAACAAAACACAAGCCAGCAAAGAATAACGGCCTTTCCCTCTGGATATCATCACAAGGGTCGAGCTTCTAGTAGAAGGAGAAGTACAAATTAAAAGAAAGGTTTTCCTTTGGTGCTTATTAACTTGCATCGACTTATTATCGAAGAAACCAAGGTTATATACGAGGCCAAAAAGAGATGTGGCGCCTGAGTGCGAGTGAGTCCATGCTTACCCGAGTATACTCTTGTATGAGGCCAATCGCGATACGATTTTTGCCTACGAGCTATTCCCCAACCGATAATTATTTCTTAAGAGCACACTCCTTGCTTACTATTAGTTTCCGAAGGTTGCCATACATCCTAATGGCACGTGTGAATGAACCCCACACATCAAGGTCGTAGGCGAAAATCGCGCAGTGTAGATCAACGTTTATGCGTGTTTGTCCTAACAATTGTGTCGTTTTCATTTCAAGAGTTTTGTCTCTTCTTATATTCCCGTTCCTAAATCAGAGCTTGTTCCACAACAACATCACCGAATTACAATTGCAGAGTAATTTACAAAACATTGTTCATGTTATCATGTGGTCGGATTAATGCCAGAAATTTCTCTCGCCCCATCTTATTTCTTATTTAAACCCGTTCATATTTTTCAAAAAAATGCTTGACATCCATGAATCCATGACGAAGAAACATTCAGACTCGATGTTTGCCGAGCCATTTGGATTTCAAAAACAATTCGCGTCAATTTTTGCTGGTACCAGTTTATAAAACGAGAAAAGTAAAGAAAATATCAGAATATTCTTAAGCAGCAGCTGTATTGAATTACGTCGACGCGATGTTTGATTGCTTGTTTTTCTTGATTTAGGCGTCTTTAATCCCAGTCTCACAGATGACTTTCTTGATTTCACACATTTTTCCACATTGCCAACTAACGGTAACAAATTTGGGTGGTTTTACACCAATTTACATCGATCCTGAAAGCTCAGCTTTCAACCACCGAAGAAATTTGGGCAAACTACTCCAGCACTATTGGTGCCGTGATTTATAGGTGTGTGGTTCTTATTCAGTATTCTCCTCTGGTGATTGCAGACACTCCGGTGGTATTTTTGATATTGCTTCGCGCAACTGTGTCGTGTGCCGTCTTAGTGACTCCAAGTGATGTGTTATTGATCTCATCGTCCGCTTTTCTTTCGACCACGCCTCCAGTTCTCGGATCCATTCGTCACACTGTCGTAACACCTCGTCTTTCTTGAGATAAAAGTGACGTTCGACGACCTGGAAATGGAAACAAGAAATACAGATTTAATAGCGAAGAAGAAGGAGCCATTGGTAAAAGTATCTTTTGCAAAGCTCAGTTTTCAACGCAGGTTGAACCATACTCAGAAACAGGTTTAATTGCAGCAAGAACGCAGTGGTGGTTGAACCTGCTTCGAACTCCAAATACCAGTCCAACACCCATTCGTGATATTGCTAAACACCACCCAGCGCAAATTTTTCTCAAATTTCAACTTAGCTGTAACTTCGGCTCTGTTTTCATTACAAAGTTGCAATAATTACTCACATGAATCATCTAAGCAGCATGAGAATAGCATGAACAGGCAAAAAACTTATTTTTTTTAATATAAATGTGGACGAGTTCCACATGATGTACTGCGTGCACATATAAGGTCACACCTTCCGATCAGTACCTGGATAGCAGGGTGTTTTTACCATCTGCCTTGAAAGTCGTCCTGGCTACAAAATAGCCGGTTCCCCTAATACATCTGCTGCATACTATTACCAGAATGCCTTTCGAAATCTTGTTTGTAATGTCAATCGGAGCAATTGTCTTTCCATTCCCTTTGGGAATTGAATGTTTGCATGAAAATGAAATACCCGCAAAGCGTTCTGGTAGTTGTATTCAGCTGACGTAATAAGGGGGACCGGCTATACACTTGTCTTGATGTTACATTCACAATAATACAAAGCCAAGGAACCTGAAGTTCAACGCAAATCTCACCTCTTTGAAACAAGGACATGGTTTCTTTAGTGGTTCAAGCATTGCCCACTTAACCGTCGCCTGGCGAATATTTGCATCATATTCCCGCGAGTTTACTGTACCCGAGTGGGTTCCACGAGATCTTTCGTACCCAGGTTCGTTGAAGTAAGGTTCTGGGACTAAAATAAGTGACTGGATGGAAACAAGAACCTTGAGAAGGAAAGAGAAAATTTAGCATAGAAATACTTCACCACAGAACTTGTGACCCTCACATTTGCCCTTCAACCAGCTGATTCCAGTGGTATAATAATATAGATAATTAATAAAGATAAGATAATATTCAAAAAGTAATTAATAAATCATGAGGAAAATACAAAGGAAAATCATAGCCGCGTTATGTCTTTAAAGGTGGTAAAAACACGGTTATTTAACTCCTCAAATTTCTGCGGCTCAGAAAACATTAACTTTCAAACTTTCTAAGTAAATTAGTGTAAAAAGGGCTTCGTTTTTGAAGTCACTTAAAAAACTTTCATTGCGTTCTTTATTGTATCCATGACATTTGGCATTCGCCTCGTGTTTTAAATATTGCATAATTTAGGTAATAATAATATTGGTAGGGCCCAATTGGTCGTGAAATTTTGGCGCGAATGCCTGCTGTCAACGAGTCTACATCTAATATCATAAAATAAGTTGCTTCTTACGCGAGCTCTAATAGGTTTCAATTCTTTTTTAAAATCTGTTTATTATTTTATAAAAGAAATATAAAATGGTTTTCCATGTTTACATACTGCATGTGATATAAGCACTAGGGATGTTCTGAAACTTTCGAAAACCTAGAAAACACTCGCCTTCGGCTCGTGTTTTTGTTAAGCTTTACAGAAGTTTCGCAACATCCCACGTGTTTGCATCACATTATGTAAACAAGGAAAAGCATATTATGTTCCTTAAACTGACGTTTGAGTGGTACGAAGCAATGTACGCTTCAAAAAGAGCACGACAAAGAATTCTTGGGTACATCAAACTGAAAAAGTTAAAGTGTATGTTACCTGCAAGAAACTCGACGTCTGTGAATTCCATTTTTCTTCTGGTCTACCGTGCCAAGTGTTGAGGATACTAAGGCAAACCTGAAGAGATTATCATATTGCACAAGAAAATGTCGATAGTAGAGCTGGTGAACTTATTTTCTAATTAAATTTCACAAACATAGAATAAAAACAAGTTAAAACGAGCAGAATTTTGTTTTCAAAGGCCGTTCAAGTTTGTCATTCTGCTCAATACAACTATCAGAATGCTTTTTAAGTCATCATCGCGATACTGGTCTTAGTAACCGTCTTCGAATTCCCGTTGGGGATTAAACATTTCCAGGAAAAAGAAAATGTAAAGTCTAATGGTCGTATAAGACATAATCCAGCGAAATAAACGTTGTAAATACACATATAGAGAGTTGGTATTAAAGCCTAAATATGTGAACTTTTTTAATCTTTTTGATCATGACCAAGGATATGATATTTATTTATTTTCTTACTTGTTTATTTACTCATTTATTTGTTTCTTTAACTGTTTGTTCGGTTTGTTCGTTTGTCAGTTTGTTTGTTTATTTATTTACATATTATTCACGCATTAATTCATTCATTTATTTTTCGTTATGATCAAATAGATCGATAACGTTCAGAGTTTCAGACTTTCATAACAACTCTTTTACCTGTATATTTTTAATATTCTGGTCGTGATCAGTAGAGTTAAGAACTAACGAATTAGTCCTAGAAACATGACGTAATAAATACAGGAAATAAATGACGTAACAGTCGTCAGTACAGACTACTCGGAACATAATTTCTTACCTTGCCATCATTGTACAGATTAGGGTTAAACCTTATCCGGTGATTACCAGTAGTTTCAAAGCTCACGTGCATCGGATTGGACGGATAATCCGGGGGAAAGTAGACATCAAATTCAAAACATCCATTAGCGTACGGTGTGTCAGCAGGTCCAGTTATTAAGACCTGGTAATAAACCACGGATACATTAAATCAAAAGACCTCGACAGCTTTGAAAATGTGTGATTGATAACTATTTGGCCGTCGATCATTAAAAGTTATCGATAACAAAGAGACAGTGTGTGACGCAAGTTATCGATAACAAACTTTGAAAAAATTTTCGATGACTAAAACAAACTAACAAACTTTTGTCTGTTATCGAACATTTGCGTGACAAATTTGTCTTATGTTTTATCGAGAACTTTTAATGATGGACGAGTAAATGGTTACAGAGATAACAACGTCTCTAGTATGTCAAAGCCCTCACACGCACAATCTACAGAACGTATTTTATTTATTTATATATTTTTTTGTATATTTATTTATTTATTTATTTATTTATCTATTTACTTATTTATTTATTTATCTATCTATCTATCTATCTATCTATCTATCTATCTATCTATCTATCTATCTATCTATCTATCTATCTATCTATCTATCTATCTATCTATCTATCTATTTATTTATTTGTTTAAAAAATCTTTAGACACGGTAGCCTCATCAATCCTTCATGGGGTTGCTTTTCATAAGGCCGTAGGGTAAAATACAAGATATTAAGAGTTATGTATTTACAATTAAAATGCATTATTTTCAGCTAAAACACTACGTACAAGAATAATAATGGTAAAAGTTAGGGCTCCTGACTACTAAAATAATATTTATAATTAATTGTTTTGAGCTGTAAGCTTGACATGTAAGCAACTACAGAACAAGTTTCACTCTGACGAAGGGCCTTTGATCGAAACGTCAGAATTCTTCGCGATCAGTTGGAGGATCACTCTTTTCTTTTCCTTCCCTTTTTATAACAGTGAAATTGTACCGTGTTAAAATATTGTAAATAATAATAATAATAATAATAATAATAACAACAACAACAATAATCAGTCAGGGCAGTTACCAATCCTTGAACTTCTTACCCTAAATATAATATTGTTACTTGAGTCCTTACCTTCATGAGGTCCAGCCGCTCCTCGTCGCACCTCACAAAAACGCTCGAACTGTAGGAGAGTGGTAACGAGGTAGACAGTGAGGCTATTTCTTGTGCCAGTCGTCTCGCTCTTCCGGCATTGGTACGTTGCCCAGACGAGGTCGCAGATTTGACTGAATTCGAGTAATGGAAGGGCACAGTGAAGACCAACTTGCCGTCAGAACCTTCGTTTACGATTGCAAAGGTATCTAGAAAAAAAAAGCAGAGCTCTTACATCAATATACTGTCAGTGAGCGGGACTAGAATATTTAAACTATAAAACCTAAATAAAAGGACTGGTAGACCGAAAAGGTTAGGAAACAGAAGGAGAGGACATAAAAGTAACGAAAAGGTAAAGGTAGGAAAAGAAAAGGAAAGAAAAGTTAAGACAAGAAAAGAGAAAAGAAAGGAAAACAAAAGGAAAGAAAAGGTATGGTAAGGGAAAAAAAGAGAAGAAAAGGAAGGGAAAGGAACGTAAAGAAAAGAAAAAAATGGGAAGGAAAGAAAAGGAGAGAAAAGGAAAGGAATAAGAAAGGAATAAGAAAGAAAGAAAAGGAAAGGAAAGGAAAGGAAAGGAAAAGAAAAGTAAGGTGACGAAAGCAAACGAGAGGGAAGAAAATGAAAGAACAGGAAAGGAATGGAAAGGGAAACACGTGAAACAAAATGAAACGAGGTGAACGAAAAGAAGTGGAAAGAAATAGTTAGAATGGGAAGGAATGAAAGGAGAAGTATAGAAAAGTTGGAAACAGGACAATTCAGGATTAACAACGCGATAAAAACATACCGAACTGCAGTGGCATCATTACTGAAGAGTATCTCTCCTCGATGCTCATTAGTTCTTCCTCGGCCATTTTGCCCTGTCCATCAGCCTCGGTGTTTGAGCCCTCAGCCTTAATATGTTTCCAGCGGTAGTGATCAACAGCTTTGTGTACCAACATGGACGTGGTCTGCACATCAGGAATAAGTAATGACAAACTTTCGTTTTCAATATCCTCAGTCTTGACACTGGGCGACGTGCTTGATGAGGAAGCAGAGGTATCTTCTTTTTTCGGTGTGCTGTTTTTAACTTTCTCCGAAGACCTTTGCAGGAAAGTAATCAAAGTTGGACGTAAAAACTCGGTTTCGGGTTAAACATAAAAACACTAAGGTCAGGCTACCCAGCCACAACCTTCGAAAAAGAGAAGTCGATGAAATTTAGAAAATTACGAAAATATGCGGGAAATATCAATTCGAGTTGCCAAGTTGACTTTCGTTGTATTAGTTAATCGAGAAATTTTCTCTTGATGTTACCCTGACAGTGATTCAGGAGAAAAAAAACAAAAACGAAACACTGCGCATCTTTTGTCGCCAATGGTGGATTTAAGGGGGAGGCGGCCGCCCCCTATGAACTCGATAGTTCGCCCCTTCGACTCGCAAAATGCGCCCCATCGCTTTAGCAATGTGCACCCATTTGTGATCGTTACATTTGGTGCGTTTGGGGAAAGCAAGCGAATAATGTTATAGTAAACAAAATCAACTGTCGCGAGAATTTCTCGTGCACTTAAGATGGATTAAACAAGCATACTGTGCCGAGTCGTTTCGACAGTTCAACTGGTCGACAGCTCAACTGGTGGAACAGCGGTCCCGAACCAGAAAATGTGAGTTCGAGTCCTGCCCAAGCCAATTCAGTTTTTGAAGTTGACCTTCACTATACAGGTCAAAAATGAAATTATCTCTTTCTGTGGGAAATGACATTGATTCTAATTTGATTGCCTTTTTCAGTCTTTGGTAAGGAGATAACCGAACAGGTTGGACACCTAACTGATCTCTTCAGTTATGGATATCCTGATGGTCAGTTTCCTCATGAACAACTCAAATTATAACGCATTGCCCACGCCAAAAGTAAATATTTTGATCGCAAAATGTAACGCCAACGACACATGAAACCAACGATTCTTTCTCCTCCCACAACAAAACCACCATTACTAAATCATATGCTTTCCAAATATTTCGAATTTAGAACCAGAAATACTGACTTACTTAAGTCTGTTTCCGTAGGTGTCCACACACAGCTTCATCTTGGTCAGCAGACTACATAAAGAGGTTGTGTCGACGCTGACGGAATTTTGATTGGGAGTTTGAGAAGTAGGGTGAAGCACTGGAACTAAGTTAGGACTGACTGCAATACAACGCACGAATCCCAGGACGGATCGATAGAGTGGAACATGGCGGGCCATGTCAAGAACTAACGGGGAAATAAAGATAATAAATTAACAAACGAACAAACCAACTAACAAATACAGCTTCTTAACAGTGGTAGCAGAAAGCGGTAGGAACAAGAATGATGGTTATGACAAGATCAAGAATAACTGCTGTAATAACGAAAGTGAAAACCGTAACAGCATCATCATCAACAACAACAACAACTACAACGACAACAATAACAAATACAATAATAAAAACAACAACAAAAACAACAAATAAAATAACAGCAGCAGCAACAACGACAACAACGAACAACAAAAACAACAATAAAAACAACAATAACAACAACAACCACAACAACAACAACCACAACAACAACAACAAGTTGACTACTACAACGACATGAACATCAACACAACAGCAATAAAAAGGCTAATAATGTTAAAAATCTTTAATAAAACCAAACGTTTCCGACTTTTTTGTTATCATTACAGTTTCTAACCTTGATGATAACTGTAAACTCAAAAACGTTTGATTTCATTAAAGATTTTTAACGTTTTCAGCCTGTACTAAATTCCTACAATAACGATAGAAAATAATAGCAAAAGTAGCATAAACATCTACAGTTACAATAACGACTGCAACGATTACAGCAGCATCAACCAAAGGAACTATGGGATGTGCTTCACTTTATTTCAAACCTACCAGAGTCGTTGCGTAAATAGGAAGCTAAAGTTGGAATCAAACACGAATTCATGAAAATTTCTGGAAGAGACGGCAAAACGTTGGTGATATCTTCATCCAATACTGTCAAAGTGATCTCATCAATATTGGTTTCGGCACTGATGTTGACTCCAACAGGACAAATGAAACTGGCAAGAACCTACAGAAAGAACAAGCTGACGTGAAAAAGTGTCTAAAGTTTAGTAATTAAGACAAATCTCACATACATAATTTTTAACACGATTGTACCTAATAACAGTGCGAAAAATGGATACTCGATTATTCTTGTTATTCAAAGGGTCGAGTGTAAATGTGTTGGGGGCTATGAATTATCCTTGTCATCACCAATCACAAAACTTGGGAAAGATAAGCATTTAAGCCCGTTTAAGGATTTATACAAGTTTAAGTCTCTTCGTGGAATTGCACAGGTAAATCTGGAGAGAAGATAATGAAGCACTGTTTTACTATAATTTTGGAATACGCTGCTCCAGCCTTTTTCAACACCCCAAGCGCAGAAGTCGAAACTCGAACCTTTTAGCTTAATTTTGTCAACCGAGCGTTCAGGCGAAGGTTGAAAGCCAGCTGTCGAAAGATAGTCTGTACCTCGCTTTATGATTCTCGAGTATCGGACTATTAAATAAAAGCATCGGGTTCGAGTCCACACTGAAATCAAGAATTTCCCGGCCCAGCCTGGTGATCTCGAAATTCAAATTTGCTAAAAGTAATTTAGAATGAAGTTTTTAATTCTGTTAGGTGTAGACTGTCCCTTGTCCTCTTTCTTAGCGGGTTCAATTAAGAAACAACTCGAACATGTCACTATGTTTCTCAGAAAAAAATGACCAACTCTGACCTGTAATATCCACGTAATGTGTTCCTCCTCATTTTTCTGTTTTACTAAAGCTTGTTCGATGTCCCAGCCGGACGAGGTGGAACCTGTCCCAAAGCCAGTCCCTTTGGCCCAATATTGTTTACTATTAGTACCGCCGGCGGATTGAGATCGACGGAGTTCATCGCTAAAAGATATAAAACGCTTCACTAAACACTGAACTTGGTTTATGTCTCCTAAATGATATGGGAATACTTCTCAAGGTTTGCTTCACAAAACATACTGCAAGGTCATTGTACTATGCGTGAAAAAAAGTGTTTAGGTTAGACGCGACGTGGACATGTCTATGTGTCTATACTTGACGAAAGGTTTTCCCGTGGTTGCTTTCAAATTACTACGTCAAGTAAAACATACCTGGCGCTAAAGACTTTCAGTGCCTCCATAGTAGCCTCATGACGAGTGTCTGATTGCCGTGGTTCATGATGACTTAACAACCCCAAACAAGTGAGCAGTAAGTGAACAACGCCAACATCCAAAGCTGTTTGACGAAGGTTGGCTCCGTCTGGAGTAGCTATTGGATTTAATTTCAAAATTCTCTCCAGAATATTAAACGGTAACGTAGGCAGGGCGTTCGACGATGGAAGAGCAGGAATGTAACCTGGCAATATGAAAATATCGAGTGGAGAAATATTAATACATAACGCTTGAACATACTATAAGACGTTGGGAAAATTTGATATAAAGATAAGATACTGTGTAGACAGTGTTGAATACGGTAAAAAGTTCAAAGATTGGTAACTGCCGCGACCGATCGCAAAGAATTCTGATTTAGATTTGCTAATTCAGATTTTCGATTGCTCACAGCAGTTACCAACCTTTGAACTTTGTACGTCGGGAAAATTTAATTTCTTGGAAATGCAACACACCTCCTTCTCCGTCGTCCTCCACTCCAAGAATCAACCTCAACATGAACCGAGCGTTTTGCTGATTTTCTAGGAAAATCTTCGCATATCCGGGAAGGCGAAGAAACATCGTGAATCCCATTAGTGAGTGTCCTGGGATGGCCGACGTCATCACCACCGGGCTGTAGAGGGGGGATGCGGAAACCACCTGAGCTGAGGTCGAGCTCATGGCGACCGAGAATCGAGGAGGCAAACGATCGGCGATCAAGGCAAGACCGCCAAGTTCTGAAAACACCTCCAATAAAGTAGAAGAAGGTTTTAAGTTGGTCAAGTCATTCACCGAGCTAGAACCGCTCGTAACCTTGGCAACATGATCGGCTGGTGACCTGAGACCAAGTCTAATGGAGATAGTTCCCATTTGTTGACCCTGTTGAAGTAAACTTTCCATAATTTGACCGACAGTGGTTTCCTTGGGCAGAGGTATGCCTGCAAGCGGTCCGTCCTCGCAGTACATCCAGGTCTCGCTGGGAAGTCCTCCTGGGGGACGGTCTACGCTACTCTCCGTGACACTCGCCTCAACTTTCTCTTTGTCTCCTTGGTTACGTTTGCTCTTCACGTTAACAGCAGACGAGGTCAATGACAAAACCTCGTGCTTAGAGAGGTCACTAAACTCGAGCAATTCCATTAAGTCTTGAAGGCCTTCCGATGTTCTCCGAGAAGAGTCGTTTGTTCCCGAACTGACCTTCGGCAACTGGGGTAGTGGAGTAGCAACGAGAAGTCCAATGAGCTCGAACATGGTCGTATTGACCCTGACCCGCAAAAGCCTACACGTGTTTGACGCCCCGAAACGAGGGTGCCACAACGGGGACTGGGTCGCGCTACCACACGACGTAACCATACCCTGAGAAACAGCACCAGCACACGTGACAGCTAAGACCACGTGGTCTTCGTCCAATAGCAGTTCCAAGACAAGTCTCCGAACAAAGCCCGATAATGTGTCAACCCCTTGGGCTACATCACCGTTTCCTCTCGCGAGCAGCTCACGCAGTACGTGCGCGAGACACCGCTGGTTCTTCAGGTGACCCGACACACATTTCTTAAAAAATTTTAAGACAGTAGTCTGCAGGCTAGTCAAAAGCCTCGGACAAATGGGAACATAGAACGAAGAATCATCCGACAAATAATGTCTCCTAGATATAGATATACGCGGGTGACTATCGGCTAAAAACGCTAAAAGTGAATGCCAAAAAGAGTTCCCGTCCTCCCCTCCAAGCCATTGTTTGAGAACAGGGTGGTCCAGACACGTGGTTAAGAACTCCAACATCCCTCTAAGTTCTTGAACAGCAGCCTCCGTCTCTTCAGTCGCTTTCCCCGGCCTAAGGCTCAATTCTGAAGAACTAGACACCTTCTTTGATTCTCCTGTAAATTTTCTGCACGACTTCTCGACGTTTTCTACGACGCTTTGAAGAATGTTCGATTTCAGCAAGTCCGTTGCGCCTTGTGCAGAAATTGATGCGCGTGCTAAGGTCGTCAGAGCTGAAAAACCTGACTTGTCTGGGTGATGAAGAGATGGGCCGCTCAAGTTCAGCAAACATTTAAAATAAGGCCGGATGGCGTAGCAGAGGGCACAGATGAGATGATCCAATGTTAGTTTTAACATTGGAATATCCGTAGAGTGTTGAGACCAACGATAAATGCGTCTAAAAAGTAGACACTTGTTAGCACACTTAAAATAAATTTTATCTTTAAGACAACATTCAAATTACATATATTTTGCTACGTTACGTTACGTTATGTTACGTCACGTTAGGCTACGTTACGCTACGTTATGCTATGTTATGTTACGTTATGTTACGTTATGTTATTTTATGTTATGTAAGGTGAGGTGAGATGAGGCAACGTGATGTTACGTTACGTTACGTTACATTATACATGCGTCAACTCTATTCCAGTTGACTTTCGCAACGTAGGTTAATCATTAGCACACTTAAAATCAATTTTATCTTTAAGACGACGTTCAAATTACATATATTTGCTACGTTACGTTATGTTACGTTATGTTATGTTATAAGGTGAGGCGAGGTGAGGCAACATGATGTTACGTTACGTTAAATTATACATGCGTCAACTCTATTCCAGTTGACTTTCGCAGCGTAGATTAATAATGAAATTTTCTTTTCGTCTTACTCGAGGATGATTGCTTATACTTCTCTCCGCCTTTTCTATTATAAACGATCTAGTATGCACACACCTAAACTTTTCTTCAGTAATAACTTCCTGTAAATGGTCGCATTTACTGATATCGTCCTTAGTGAACCATATTACGGCGGCAATTGTTCTTATCTTGCGAACTAGATTGCTTCCCACCATTAAACATCGCTGACCATCACCACATGTCATCTCGTCTTCCATATGTAGTAACCACTCACACATAATTTTTAGCCTAGAATGACGGGAAAAATAACATGTTTCAGTTCTACAATGAAGTCCATTGTTGAAGTCCGTTATGTTTGTTGTTCTATCGAATGAGAACTTCACTGGTCTACTGTCCTTCCACCTAATGTTAGATCTTGCACTGTCTTTCGCACTGCTGTCTTTATGAAGTTCTGTTCGTCTTCCATTAGGGATGAACCGAAACAAAAGTCAAAATTAGATTTAACAAATAAAAGCAGCTTTAAACCATTGAACTCAAATTTCGATGACGGTGAGCCTATATTCTCAAGTGTTCTTTACACAGCTTTTACACGGACCTATATTAAATAAGGTAAACTTTCGAGTGCCAGTAACGTACATTTTAAGACCCATACGGAACCAGTTGGGAGAAATGCAACTCTTGGCCCCGCAGCTGAAAATCAAACCCGCGACCCTGCGAGTCTAGGGTAGTGCTTTGCCTGTTCAGCTCTAACTGCCGTTGCTGAAAGCGCGGTCACGGGTTCTGTATTTATAGAGCTGGTTGTGTCAATGAAGTAAATCTCGTGGGTAGAAGGTATACATGAGGACGATTAGGATCAGGGTTAGGATAGGTTAGGATTAGGGTTAGGTTTTGGATTAGGATTAGGGTTAGGGTTAGTTATAGCCCTAATCCTAATCCTAATCCTAATCCTAATCCTAATCCTAATCCTCCTTCTCAGGTATACCTTCTAGCCACGACCATGAAGTAAAGGGTATATCCAAGGAATATAAGGCATTTGCACTCGATAACTTGAGTCTCAGTCGGGACCTAAGAGTTGCATTTTTCGTAAATGGTCTCAATTGGGTCTCAAAACGTGTGATTCTGGGAGTAGAAATTTACTCAATATAGACTCCACTTCATATTCTCGAGCACAAATGCCTAATATTCTTACAATTTCCCCCCACCAACCTGCTCCAAGCCTGATCATCTTGCAGGATTCCCAGCTGGTACAATAATTCATTCTCCGAGTTACAACTGTCCGTCACCCCTAGTGAGCCAGCAAGGCATCCATCCGGTTGCTTTGAAAGCCCTCTACCATACAGTAGTTGAGTTAATAACTGAGTACAAAGTTGAGAAGAATATGATGCGACTTTTATCAAAATGAATTCCACACACGGTTTCAGACTGGAACTAAACAAAGGTAAAAAGACAAAAAGCAAACTCAGGAATACGTACAATAAAGATACGCATAGTGAATAAAACCTACAGTTGATAGCCACTGGAACGACAGAGACGTCATTTCCTTAATACATACGCAAAAAAAACGAAGTTCGCTACAATTCCCTCTCCATCCGAGGTAGTGGGATAACTTTTCAATCAAATCTTAAACTTTCTATATAAGAAAACTACAACAGATAAAAGATGAAATCTCAAAAAATAAAAGTTATTTATCCAAATGGTAGTTCATTTACGTCAACAGCCTACGGTGGTTACGGAGTTGTACGAGAGAGCGCCGGCTACCCACCAAATACCAGCCGGCACTGTCTCGTACAACTCCGTAACCACTGTTGGCTGATGACTAGTAGGATCCAAATCCACTCCAATTTACAGTTAAGGTCCGTTAAAATTTGAAATTTTACACCCACGTACCATGGAAAACTCCAAAGGATTTTTAAAACGACATCCAAAATTTCATCAGTTTCTGAAAGAGTTTTTAGCACAGACAATGATATCGGATGTGAACGACGGAGGCAGTAATCCAGAGCTCGAGACCAGTTGAGGCTAAAAAAAAATAGTTCTCGATTCATTGTACAAGATCTGAAACTGCATGATCAATAAACTGAAGTAACCAGGAACAAGCAACAATCAAAGGAACTGAGTCGATACTGATCATCAGACACTCAAATATATGCCGACCAGCGACTTACCTTGCTTTCTGAGATTGTAAGATGGCCTGCACTTTAGGTGTTGGGCCGTAAAAACTCGTTCCGAGAACTTCAATACGCGTAAGTCCGAGAGTATCGGAATCACGAGGTCGATGGAACCGCAATTTGACCACCTGGGATAGGATAAAAAATAAATTAATGTATCAAGAAATGATAGTCGTGCATACATATATGTATATGTATATGTATATATATATATATATATATATATATATATATATACATATACATATACATATGCATATACATATACACATACTGTACATATACATATACATATATGTATACGTATCCGTATACGTATACCTACACATATCATACATGTATATGTGCAGGTATATGTACAGTATATGTACACATATACCTATATATACAATATCTATATCGTATAACTTTAGGTATAAGTATATATCACTACATATTCATATCAGGTGGATTTTTGATCAAATTTAAATTATATTCGATTAAAACCGTAATTTTTTTCAGTATGAGCTCTGATATGTATCATGAATATTATAGTATGAGCGCTAAAAATACATATATTATACTGTATACACGTATATGTTTGCACATACATGCGTGCTCATGCACACATAAGTACGGAGCATACGGATGTAATTTATTTTTCAACTCGGTAGTCCGTTGTTCATTCAAGGTGAACATTACAATAAATGAAGTGGAACTTACCGATGCAAGCTCTGGCGTGGTCAGTTGCAGCCGAATGTTACTTAAACCGGCAGTCAGTAATGGAGGACTGATGTTGGAAACAAGCGAACCTTCATGACCAAGTTCCATGGTTACATAGCTCGTTGAAGCTAAAGAAAGAGAAAAGAAATGGAGGGCATGAAAGAATGTACGAATGGATACACAATGTTAAAATTAAACATAAAACAAAAATATTAATTATAAAACTAACGAGAATGAGTAAATTAATGACTGGACGAATGAACGAACGAGTGAAAAAAACGATGAACAAATGAACGAACGAATGAATAAATAAACCGAAGAACGAATGAACGACCGAGCGAACGAACAAACGAATGGATGAACGAATAAATGGAGGGTATGAAGGGAGGGCATGAAGGGAGGGGGAAAGGGAAGGAAGGAGGGAAGGAAGGGAAGAAAGGACCGACCAACCGACCGAACGAATGAACGCGTGAAAGAACATTTTAAAGTGGAAAAAGCAAAGAAACAGCAAACCCCCATAAAATAAACAATAGCTGAAAAAATATAAACCAGTCTCCAAGGCGTGGTACGGTGGTCGCATGGCAGATCAAAACAGTGCTGTTTAAAACAGCTACTTACTTAATAACGATGTTGTATGCGGCTGTATAACTACTTCGTGTACAATGATAGTGTTTGGCAATAAAATATTGAGCGTACACCAAGTCTCTTCCGAACTAAAACGGTACGTCCAAGTTGCAGTACGTGCTCGCCGATGGGGAACACTAGAGCTGATGAGAGCATCAGGAGAACTGGAAGACTCTTGGGAACAATGAATGGTACCTAAAACAGTGCGAGACTCTTGAGGATTAGTACGGCATGTGCATGGATAAAGAGCGATGCATTCGAACTAAATATAATTTACGAAAAGAAAAAACTAGTTATTTGACCATTTTAATTGGATCTGTCGCGTTACGTGATTTTACGCTAAGAACAGTTTTTTTAGGCCCGGCTGACGTGGATGCGCTATCTAAAGTTTCCGTTCTCAAAAGTTTGCGTTTCTTCATTTCTACAGTCCACAATGGTACAAGAGTGTAGTGTTTTGTAAAACTTTTCACCGAAAGCATTATTGTCGCTTTTTTTGGACAGGACAAAAACGCAGCAAATTTATCGTGTGTTTTCGAATAAATACACATCTGTGTGGAAGGGACTTCAAAATGGGAATTGATAATACCCATAAAATTACTTTTACGTGTCGAAGGTAGATCATCCAAAATATGAGGGAAACTTCAAGTTGCAAAAGGTACCATGACAGGGACTACCAGTGGTTGAAATAACCACCATTCAGTACGTGATGGTGATGGTAGATCGTCCAGGTTAGGCTAGTCTTGTAAAAGATTGTTGGTGACTGACGTTTCGACGGCCTCAGCGGCGGTCATGTTCCTTTTCCTCGACTCTAAAGATGACCGTCGAAACGTCAGTCACCAAGTCTTTCTCTAGACTACCCTAACCTGGACGACCTACCTTCTACACGTATTGATCCTTCCGAGCTCAAACCATTTGCTTCAAAACGACTTGTAGTTGAACAAAACGACCCGTCAACTAAGACCTTCACACTAAATGCCAACGCCTTACTACCTTATTTTACTGCATATAAACAAAACTTCTGTAAGTAGTATTCTTACCAAAGGGCGCAAAGTTCACGTAATTTTTGTCACTTTGCCATGCCGCGGCTAACAAAGGTCTTTCTGCCTCGGTTTTCCTCGGCGTTTTTACCCCTAACTGATGGACGACGGTAGAGACGACGCCACGAACAGGATGCAAGGCTCGTGATGTGGCCAGGGAAAGTTTGCTACAAATAATATCAATACCACCTGAAAAAATAATAAAGGATAAGCTAGTTTAACCTTCACCATTTTCTGTGGGAGTGGGAAGTCGCTTTAAAACTCGTTTTTCACGACATCTCGCCGACAAGTACAGGTTTTTTCAACCTCCTAACCATTTCGTGGATCGACTTACTGAAAAGTAGCGGGTGTCTCAACGCGTCCACCTGCCTGTTTTTAAACTACAATTTGTGGTAAAAAAGGAAAGTCTCTTGGTTGCCATAGGGCTAATGTCGATTATACACTTTAGACCAGGTAACAAAGGGCACTTCAGCAACACAACCATAAGGTTTTTGAAATGAATGTTAATGGTTATTTTATTGTTTGGAAGTAAAGATCTAACGAATCAATAATATGTTCGAAGTTGGATCGAGATTTGCAAACTAATACGCACCTCGCCTATGAACGGTCATTGGCCCGGAGAAGGAGGTTTGGGGGTTGAACCCTCCAACTGCTACCACAGATATCAAAAAGCTGCCCCAAAAAGTCGTGAAAACTTTAAGATGTAAGAGACACTCGACACTCGACACCAACACACATACACATACACATACACATACACACAAACACACAACCATGACGAGCCAGACAACGCAGCGAAGAAATCTCATTCGGCAATTGTTCAACATATCTGGAACGAAGCTCTACTCATTGAACAGTAGCACAAACTCACCGTTTTCATAAAACATTCGAAAGATGTCGTCCGAGTCGAGTAGCTTGAGTAGGACCCATAGAAGTAATTCTGAGATATGGCAAAATCCTGTCGTTTTGTCAACGCCCTGGAGAGCTGTGCCACGGGAAAAGAAATCTAGCATGGCTCTAATTAGAGCTTCCTTGTGATTTGTATGCTTATGAAGCAGACAAAACGTCTTCATGACACCATCTTCAACGGATGTCGGTTTATCTAGTCCATCCACCTCGGATAAATTGCTGGCCAAGATATTTAATCCAATTTCAACAAGTTCTAAGGAGTCACCACGGCACATATTTAAACACGCCAAAAGCTTATCAATCGCGGTTCTTTCGCTCACAAGGATATCAGCTAAAGACGTCAAGTTGTTGGAGGGGAGTTCTGTACTAGGTTTCTTGGTCTTAAAACCATTCAATGACATTAGTTTGGCAAGGACTTTCAGACACAGCAGTATGTACTGCGTATTAGACCGTTCACTGTTATCTCGGGCTAAACGTTGGTTCTCAAGCAACGCATTCAATCGCTTCTTTGAACTGTTACCTGTACAATAAACTTGGTGAGACGAAGAAAGGTATAGCAGCACCTGAGAAAGGATAGAGTCAACTATCGAAGCTACTTTAGAGAGGTCACTAATTGGAGGCTCTTCTGGGAAGCTTCTCGTGAGGAATTCCAAGAAAGTAATGCACATGTCGAATGGTTGGCTTTTTCCCGACAGTAAACGGGTTTCCTTATCACTACAGAACGGAAAAGAGAGGAAAGAAAATTCTCAAGAAAAGTGTTAAGAAGCCTTAAATGGGGCATGAAAATACAAATTAAGGTTCGGGAAAGGCTGTCTCGCAACAAAAACTTTCGAATTACGAAAATTAGCCTTTACAGATCTCTCTTACCTCACTTCGTTTCGGAGTTCTCGAGATTTGTTTGACATATAAATGACAACTTTCCAAAGTCACTCTGCATAATTTTTTACAAGGAAATCACGCATGTATCTCTTACATCAATTCTGATGAAGGAATATCTCGAGTGTATAGATATTTCAACTATAAGACCCAACTGGGACCTGTTGCGAAAAATGCAACTTTTGGACCATCCGGCTGGGAATCGAACCCGCGACCTCGCGAATCTTGTGCGATGCTCTGTCAACTGAGCTACGGAGGCTGTTGCTTAAAGCATGGTCAC
Source organism: Heliopora coerulea (assembly GCA_030142905.1). Classification (NCBI taxonomy): domain Eukaryota; kingdom Metazoa; phylum Cnidaria; class Anthozoa; order Scleralcyonacea; family Helioporidae; genus Heliopora; species Heliopora coerulea. Next base: position 2,102,137 of record JASJOG010000031.1, on the reverse strand, counting down.
GAGTTCAGTATTTATAAGGTGGTAATGCCGATTGAGCGAAGGGTATACTCATTGGAACATTGTGGCATTTACATAAAAGCCATAATGTTCTATTGAATATCTCTTACATTACTCGGTCAGATCACTTGAACCTTTGCTTGTTTAGGACCATGGGTTACATAAGTGTACAGCCGTTTCTAGTCATTTCAAACACAGACGAGACTCCCCAGTAGGCAGTCATGCAGACTGACGTAGAATGTGTATTTCACATATTAATTATTTAACAATTATTCGCCTCAGGCTCAATGAATGTTGTTGAATAATCCTCTCAACGTCGTCTCATGGACTAGTCAACAAAATTCATTGAGCCTGAAGCGAATAATTGTTGCAGTATAATTACACAGTTGATTATTTGACACGAAGTGGTGAACGAGTTTCTTTAAAAACTCCTCATTTAAATCAAGATATGTCAAGAAGGAAATGAAGTAAGGGAGTACTGCACAGATCAATCTTCGTATTTCGTACGCCGTTTAAAAATACAGTATAAATGTCAAAATGAAGCAAAATAGGACAAGAAAAGCCAAGTGTAATCCTGTTATCCAAAAAAACTATTATTGGTGATTCACTCGTATTCGTGCGAGTTTTTTCCATATTGCACTCGAAATCATGCTATTACTTATACTAACTGCTGTTTCCATCGGCAGATTCCCGATCAGCCGAGAAGTTGCCGATTAATTCCCGATCATCGGATCATCGCCAAATTTTACTCGTTGTCACAGCGTATATGATAAGAAACGAAAGAAAACAAAAGCACGGTAAAGCAATTCAATGATAAAATAAAATAACTAAACGAGAAAAAAATATCAAAAATCTTACCAGTGAGTTGTTATGTACAATAACGTGTCCAACAACAGCTCTTGTAAAGTCGAAGTCGATATACCACCTTCGTTCGTATCCTCGATCTCCTTTAAGAACAAGGAGAAGCTTTCCACCGCTGATGGTCCGAGAATTTTCTGCCCGGAATCGCCGAGGTTGCACGTGGTTAACATGTTGCCAATAACGAGGCTGAAGCGTGGATTTTCAACAAGCGTTGCCACAGTGACATACGAAGAACTTTCACTCCCCTCATATTTAAAGGAAGATGCATAACGGCTGTGGTGAAGCAACTTTCTGAACCAGCTAATGACTATGTTCCAAAACCTGGACGAAGCACCTTCCACGGTAGAAAGTCCCCAAAGGGAAGCCTCCATAGCTTTTTGTGTCACAAGAAGCAAAGGAGGATTGGTTGACTCGTCACTTAGAGACAAACACAACTCCAGAACGGAGTCCGCACAGTAAAGTCCGTTAAAAGAATCGATTATGAGCTTCTCTATACACTTCGAGAAGAAATGACATCCAGTAGACCAATTCTCAGACATCGGCTCGACGGTATCGCTGACGGCTAATGGATCACGATGAGCACCCCCGGCACTTCCAACCCCAGATATGACGTCCATGCCCGTCAGGAAACGCTGACGACTGGTAAACGCCAGACGACGAAGCTCACGTTCTGCTTTCATTTCGACACTAATCTCGAGCCTGCAATCCTCTGCCGCTGATGTTTCCGCAGTGATCAGCGGAGGCACAGTGACAGAGGAGAATACCACAGGTATCTCCTTCGGTTTTGGCGTAAATTTACATTCGCTTGTCTCCGTGCCTAAAGGAAAATCCCCGAGCCCATAGACAAAATTGTCTAGCTGGATGTCTGGCTCTTCGGTAACCTCTTCCATTTCTTGTATATCGCTCGACGATGTGTCACTTTCTGCTTCGTTCACGATATCACCACTTCCATTAGAAACTTCTCCGGTCTCTTCCTTCGCCTTCAAGGAAACTTCCTCCACTGTGTGCGTTCGCACCTCTGAAATTTTTTTGAGAGAAAACAATGATACCGTATTTGCTCGAATAAACGCGACGGCGCTTATTAAATTTTACGACCTTTTGATGCAGCGTTTATTAAAACTAATTGAAAGAAACTATTCTGGATAAAACATTACTACTCTTTAGCTCTAACAACGAAAACAACCAGAACAAGAAAGACAAAATGCACGTTAACGTAGCGTCACTATTATTGTCACTATCTTCTCCACGATTGGATTTAAATCTGATCGAGGTCAAGCACCAGCATCGGGGGAGTAGCTTCTTCAACATCATTGCGAATAAGTGTCGCACTCTTCTTGAGTGCGGCGCTTATTCGAGTAGATAAGGTATGTCGACCTGTGACGGGAAACAAAAGCCAACGAGAGCTACTGTTTGTAATTTTCCCTAAGTAAATGGACTGAAGCGAGCTCCACAAAGAGATTATTTCATGATTAACTTACTCTGCTAAGTTCTCAGTTGACTCGATAGCTCAACTGGCGAAGCAGCGGTCTGGTAACCCGAAGATGCGGGTTCGAATCCCGCTCAAGTCAACTTTAGCAGTGCAAATTAACTCATGAAATTTTCTCCTCATGTTACCCTGAGGATGGTTCTACAATAGAATCGAAACAAATCGGTTAAACGAGACCATAATGGACTCTTTAACCAATTTTCAGGGTTTTTGACACTAGATCAAACACTACATTCGAGTCTTTGATATGACATCTTACACGAATCCGCACTTAAGAAGTAAAAATTAGGTCGAACGTTTTAGAAATTTTATGCTAATGAAGGTCGCACATTGAAACCAACGTCTCGCTACGTATTTTCATCGCTTTTTCTTCATCAATGAATCTCATAAGTTTGACATCGCGACTTCAAGACTTCTTCTGGGATTGTGTAATGAGAGTCCAACAACTTTAAAACTACAAAGAGTTCTAGAGAGTTGGTAAGAAGATGGTGGCGCAGGCTTCAAAATGTTGACAGCTGGCCATTGTGAATGCGGTATCCACTCTTACACAGATCGATGGTTCGAACCACTGATTTCTAGAGAAGACTAGATCGAGCATCCCACGTTTAGAAAATGAAGCCGAAAGCGGATTGAAGTGACCATTGCTAAGGGACCAACTGTACGACTTCTGTATAGTTCGTATACAATTTCTGTTAATAAAGCTGTCTTTCGACCGACAAAGTCGTTCCATTTTGCCACATATAGATTATAGAGATCAGTGGTTCGATCTCCAGAAGTAATCTCATGATAACGTTCAAATTTTTCCAAGGAATGTTCTTACCGCTGATAAGATCTTGTAATAGCGAAGTGGACGCATGTTTTATCCACTGGTCTCCAGGGCTCCAGTTGCTGGTAGGCACGCCTTCCGGTCTAACACACATCCTGAGGAGTTGGTCAAGTTGAGAGGCCGTGGCAAAGTCAGTTAAGCTAACCCGAGGATGACTCACCAACTTCAGACACGCTAAAACCTAAGAACCACGTAGTAAGTCAGAACGTGTTCGGTAGGAGCTTTCAACAGGCCATTTCCAAGTTACCTTCTACCCTTACTTAAAAACGAGGCGTGGGGCGAAACCGTTCTGGTGAAAATTAGATTAAAGATGGCTTCCTGGAGTAATGTTTAATGGGAGATTGGTAACTAAATATGCCCAATGCGCATGCGTAAATGGTGTTCCTGTCGAATTTTTATTCTAAAGAAAATAAGTGTAACAACACATCAAATTTTTAAAACTTTTCACAAGAAAGAATTTTTATATCCGATGATTTTTATTACAAAAAATCTGGATTTTTTTTTCTGTTAAATTTACAAGAAAGCCCCGCACCGGCATAGCTCATGGCGAACACAACGTAGCAAGCCGGCAACGTGCTGATTACAGTTTGACTTATCTCGTGTTTGCGAGGAAAGGAGCCATAGAAATAATCTGGGCTACTTTTATTCCGTTACGGCGAACGATTATGGCGCGGAATTAACGGTTCTTTAAGTCGTTTCCCAGGGTAAAAAAATCCTCAACCTTACCTTACAAATAAGGACAAAGAAGTCAACGTTGCAAGCTCCTTGGTGCGATAACAGCACAGTCAGCAAGCCTTTCATAACAGGGAGACAAAGGTGTCGAGGGAGATTTTTACAACGGCGAGGGTACGAATTGTCAGCAGCAGGTTGTGATGAACCGTCGGCAATCAGACGCTTTAATCGCAGTAGGTCTTTCATAGGCTAAAATAATCAAAACAACAATAACAGCAATAGATTGACCATGAAGAATGTCAACGCAGAGTATGCGGAGAAGAGCCACTCACCATTATAATTATAGAAATATTCAATAGAATCTAACGTTTCGTAGCTAAACTTGAAACACCTACAAAGAACATTTACAAAGTAACAGTAACAGAGTATGAACTCCTATTTCGTGAAAGTTTACTCATTAACAGGCTTACACCTTCGCTTAATGGAAATACTGGTTCAGCATCTTAAAACCATTACTTTTCGTCTTACAAAGGAAGAAACAAACTCCGAACAATAATGTCATCTTGATAACTCTAGGTATGAGTTAAAATCAAGAGAATTACAATGAAATTGTGATATTTCGTCTTTTTTTAAAAGACATCATCAGACAAACTAATTACAAAAACATTGCCAGGATCTATATATACAAGCGGTGTGATGACATCATCGAGAAAGAAGGAAACCTATCGGATATCTGTTTACAGGATGGACGCTAATTAATCAGTAACATGTCATCCCTGAACTGACAGAGTGCGGAGAAAATATAATGTATGTATGAAACCGATTAAGTAAAAAGAGAGAGTTCTTTAGGGGACTTAAGACCAGATTTCAATTCTGGTTTATTAAATTTGATGTTAAGACCTTCAATTATTAAAAGTTTATTTGTGGTTATTGAATTACTAGAATAAAGAATTTTGTAGTTATTAAAGATAACATTTTTAATTGAAGAAGATAAGTTGGAAGAAAAGGAAAGGTCATTAAGTCGGTTGGATTGTGTGTGTGTAAGTTAGCGAGAAATTGTGCGTGGTCGCAGTGTAAGAGGTGTTGGGCAACAGCACTGTTGTTATGTTGCGTAGCGTGTTCGGAGAGGCGTTTTTCAAGGCAGCGGTCGGTTTTTCCGTCCATCATCGTACCGCTTGTATATATAGATCCTGGCAATGTTTTTGTAATTAGTCTGCCTGATGATGTCTTTGAAATAAAGGCGAGATATCACAATTTCATTGTAACTCTCTTGATTTTAACTCATATCCTCAGTTATCAAGATGACATTATTGTTCGGAGTTTGTTTCTTCCTTTATTTCCTAAAATTATCGGCTGGTTTTGGATTTTCGTCTTATGTAAGTCATGTTTTTAGTTTTTCACTTTGATTGGTTGCTCTGCTTAGACTCATGCCTGTAAATATATTTCGATTAATCGCAGTAACTTGATATATATTCTCTGAAGATGTTACAAGTTTAGCCACGAAACACCTGATTCTATTAAATATTTCTGTAAGTGTAGTGGCGAACCGCTCTTCTACACATATTCCGTTGTTCACGCATCCCAGATATGTTCAAACAAGGTTCAAAAGTAACTACCCCACCAACCGTTGGTTAATGTCGTTCAACGTAAACATTTGTTGTTAGTTTTCTGGGTTGAAACTTCCATCACTTACTTCCTTTTCACTCTTTTTATCTTATTTATCAACGTCTATGCAGTATTCTCTTCTTATATCAAAATTATTTAGATCGACCAATGGCAAAGTAACGAGTATTGTCTCAGGAGAAAGGACTTCTCATTTAACTCTGCAGGGAATATTAGGTCCCTTTTCCGGTAAACCTGCCCCCGTTTATGTCTTATCCCACTTCTTGGCGGCCCTGAGCTCAATTCGTATCCGAGAAAGGAAAGAAAAAAAAATTGGTAGGTATGAGTTGGAGTCAGAAAGTTGACAGAACGTACGTGAAGGTTTTAGTAGTAAAATATATAAAACCATACTTTTTTCGCCTTCTGCCTGAATTGTTTATTCCATTGCATGATTTGAAAGTGTGATGGAGGGCCCAACATTGATGAGCCATAATCTTCGAAATAATGTGCTTTGTTTATCAAATGCTGCTGATGAAGAGCTTGGAGTCGTTTTTGTTTCACAGCTAGCTGCTTTTTGATCTTCTGCATCTCTTTTTTGGACCCCTTTAAAGACAGAGAGGAATCGCTGGCGATGGGAGGGACGATGAAGTCCCACTTGCTCGTCATTTTCTGGTGGTCAACCACTACCTTCGCGTGGGTACCATTGTCCTCGCTTCCTTGCGAGTCTAAAACAGAAATAACAAGAAAATGTTTTGAATATAGATGGTTGGTTCGAAACATTTGTCTGGCAATGGCCCTTCTCATATTCGAAGCATTTCAACACGACCCTCGTGTCAACTTAGCCTGGGCAAACGGGGAAACATTGTAAAAGAATCATTTTAGATATTCCATGTTTCTCAAATACTTATCTGTTTCTCCACCCAGGGAAACATTGATGTGGAAGCAAAATCTGCTTCCCGAGAGGAAAAAAAGATATTTCACTGAAAGTTCATAAAATTTCTTTCCTTTCCAGCCTCGATTTCTGTTGGGGAAACATTGTTTGCCCAACCGAGAAACAATGTTGGCTAGTTGCCCAAGATTTCGCTGTATACACTGCGCTGTACACGGTAATTTACTCCGCCCTCAAATGTTTCTCACAAAATGTTTCCTCGCTCAGCCATGTTCAGGAAACATTGAAGGGAAACAATATTTCAACAACAATGCTTCATCCTTTGCTCATGGCCTAATGTTCACATCGACGTTATGCAAAAAATTTGTAATAAAGGTTTTGTATAAAAAAATTTGTACATTTACATATAAATACCAACTGTGAAGTTCATTTTAGGCTAGCTTGAGTGCCAGATGTTGAAAGGAACTTCGAAATTGAAAAAGTTCATGAGAAATTGATATACTTCTTTGGAAGCTTTTCTTTCATTACCTGACAACCACTGGCTCATGAAGACCGTTTTCCACTTCAGGCGCGTTGTAGCATAACATTACAGTTAGCATGCGCAAATGGTTTATTGACAAATCAGCTTAGCAAGTGCGCATGTTCAGTGATACGTTACGGCCCATTTCGGCACGGTAAGCTTGAAGTGTAGAACAAGCTTATAAGCTTTCAAAAGTAAAATGGATACAATTTTTTCAGGCACAGCCATACACCGATTTCAAAATTTATTAAAAGTTGTGGAAAGCAATGTGTCCAAATTAATACACTACCGGTTCTTGGGGTTTGAACTTATTTTAAGTCGCCATAGAGTGAGCACTTACCTTTGGGTTTCGATGGCATCTCTTGCGCATTATCCATGAAGTTATCCAGCAAGTTAGATACGTATAGTGTCACCCATTCCAGAAGACTGGAATCGAAAGGATGCGGACCAATATCTTGGTTGACAACACCCAGAAGAGGGGAAAGTAACTTCTCCAAGAGGCCGAGAGCACTAGTTGTCACTGAATACTGTTGACGTGACAGCTGGCTCATTGACGTTAACAAGAGAAAAAGTCTAAAAACAGCCAGAACATACCCACTTGAGGTGCTTCAGTCGGAAATAACATAACAATAACAAATATAACAGTCACAATAAATTGTATAAGTAACCAAATTCTAACTTTTATCCTCTTCTACTTTCATACTCCAAATCGCACGTAAAAGATCCCTAGTAACAGCAAGGTCACTCGTTACCAGAGATCAAAAATAGAGTGCCAGGTAGACAGTTCTAAATCAACGTAGAAAACGTTTAAGGAAAAGTGGTCTTCGAAAGGTAGTGCTCTGCCTAAAGAGCACATCGTTCTCTCGTTTTTTCATTCGAACACTACATTTTAACTCTTTCCACGTTCATTCGGTACAAGCGCTACTGATCTCTTTGACTGAGGAATTTCGTGGAAACACAAGTTACATACACAATTCTACGCCGGGGAACCATACGATCTTTAGAGATACCTAGTAAACAGCTCTCACCTTTCTCTTGAAAACATCAACGTTTGGTAATTACTGAAGAACTCCTCCATTACCCAGGCTAGAAAGCTCCCCCACCAGGATTGCTCACCACAGGTCCGTAAAAGCATCGCGCCGACCCTGGCACGAGAAACTGAAGTCCCCTTCACACAAAAGGTCGTAAACAAAGTTTGACACGTGTCCAGCGACACGTCTCTGTACCAGGTCACCTGCTGAGGGGAACTCGGGTCGCTCGGGGGTTGATCTACGCCAAACAAGGACACCAAGACGTGAACTAACCAATCAGAGATAACCTTCAGCTTACTATACGACGCATGCTCGATGATGGACTCTATATCGTCGACCTTGACTGGGACAAGAGGACGAGGGTTCTTGGCTTGACTTCTGCGCATCCTTTGAATGCTCTGCTCCAAGAAATTCAATCGTAACTGCAAGTTCATACATGCTGTGTAAGCTTGCTTAATTTTGGTCTCGTCCGAGAACGGCTTCCCGTTTGAAGAGGAAGCGGATCCTTTCAAAACATCAGGTTCAAGAGAGTTCAAGACAGACTCAAGTCTCAAACAAGCCACGCCATATTGACAGAAGATGTCTTCGTACATCAAGTTGAGATAGGATTCTCTCGATGCATCCAAACACTCCTTCGTTTTCTCTTCGGCTAAACTTACATCCGACGACACTGGATAGCCAAAGAATTCGCCTAATATTAGTTTAGTTCGTAATGTACCGTGACGGGCAAATAGGGATATCTAAGAACAAACGAGACACAACTGTAAAAAGCCGTCGACCAAGGTGAGCGTGGACTAGGGTTTGAAGTTTGCATATTCGGGTGGGTAAAGTCATGACTGCTCGATACTTTGGGAGAGCACGTCAAAAAATGGCCGTCCACGGTTAACAACCGGCGATGTACGAATCCTGACATATATACATAAACACATATACACATATAATCATACAGGTAGACATGTATATATGCATATATACATAAAAATGTATACAGTCAACAACCGGCAGTATTCGAATCTTGACTGAAGTCCCTCCCCCCCCCTCCTCTTAGTCCTTCAATCCTTAGTCTCTCAGTCTTTCAAAGTTTGCGAAAAAAAAGAAAATTCGGGGAAAACAATAGATAGTAGGGCAAAATTTGGTAAGGTAAAGTAGGTCAAAATCCCTTTTGGTCACTAGTCTATATCTAATCTACGCATTGGAGCCGAGGAAGAGACGGTACACCATACATGGCCTAAACGCGCGTATAATTAAATTCGGGCAATCTTTGAAAGTACACAATGTTCGCCAAATAAAGCTGGACACCTCCCGTCCCCAATCAAAATGGGTTAACTACGTCCTTTGTGAGGCTACACCATACCTAGCCTGAATATGCGCGAAATTAAATTTGGGCAATCTTTGAAAGGGTAGAATGTTCGCGCAAATTAAGTCGGACACCCTCTCAATCAGAATGGGTTAACCACGACATTGATAATCACACAGCCTACAGCTGCATCAGGGCTGAAACGGTTTTTGAAGCGATGACTCATACCGTATGTTCTCATGAAAAACGAAGGTAAACGAGACATGTTTTTCAATTTTATCAACCATCGAACAATCCTGAGGTAACTTCTTAGAACGAAAGCTTTTACTCCAACAAGTGCATACAGTTTTCAGTTGGATCCGACAAATCGTCGGACAACAATAAAATCATGGAAGCTCTTACCTTGAGGTATCTGCAAGCAAGAGGAGGCAATAAATCTGTGAGCAGCAAAGACTTCGTGCCAATATCTGTAGAGACAGTCACGCGAGTCAAATCTTTTTCTTCACTGTCCACCCATATGTCGATGACAAGTGAAGACAGGTCGGGACACGAAGGGATAAAAATGTCAGTCAGCCTCACGTTCTGACCGAAGTCCAGGACGACAAAATGGCGAGAGCCGGTTTGAAGCTTCTCAATGGTAAGGAGTTTGGGAACGGGTAACTAGAAAAAGGAAGGAAAGTTATCGAATCATTGCAACGTCTTCGAAAGAGACAAGATAGTTTGACGGCATGTTTCGAATACAATGAGCGAAATGATGTTTACACCTTTAAAATTTTCGATTAACATCATTGCGGTCGATGTAGTTCCAGTTGATATTATTACATGCAAAAAAACACGATACCTGAAACGACGTCCGTGTGTGTTGAACATGGTGAGGTTTGACCTTAACAGGTCTGCTCAGAGAGTGCGGTTTGGTATTAAATAATCCATATGGCTTGGGTCCATACGATGACGACGGAAACTTGGATTGAGGCGATGCCATATTTTTCCCGCCAAACCAAATATCGTCGTAAAACGGGTTTTTCTGCCCAGGTGTCGTTGGAAACAACATTCCACCGAGTTCCTCCAGCTCTTGGTGCTGCTCTTCAAGTTGCTGTTTTTGTTTCTGAAGTTTGCTTAATAGTTTTTCGTGCTCCTGAAGAGGCAAAGGATGGAGTATGAACTGAAGGACCAAGGAAGAATTGAGAAAAACATGGGAAAGGAAGAAACTGAAAGGGAGAGAATGGAGAGCAAGGTATGGAAGAGAAGAATGGTAGAGAAAAGAAACGGGAAGGATGAAATAAGAGGAGATTGGATAGGATGGGATGGAACACGATAGGATAGGATAAGATAGAACAGGAAAGAAAAGGAACAAAACAAAAGGAAAGGGTAGACAAGGGAAGGGAAAAGGCAAAGGAAAACTAAAAGGACAAGGGGGTTGAAAAGGAACAGAGAAGAGAAAGAGGATCAAAGAAGACAGGACAAAAGGAAACGGGAAAATGGCCAGTCTATTGGCTTTCCTGAGCTGCCAAAATAATGGTGCCAAATTTGTTTGCCGTTGAGACTTAACTAATAAAGTATGAAGAGCAGCGCTCGAGTCGTGTATTGTTACGTGCAAGCCAGTAACATAAGCGTGTCTCCACTTAATTATCAAGGCAGACATCATCAGGAATCACCGAACCAGGCTTTGTGTTGTGTTCAGCTTGTTTTTAATGTTTTATAACTATTAAGCAATGTTATACTGTGTCAGAATTATGTAAAGAAAACACACGTCGATTTAGGTATGTACGTGGCTTACTTTCACGTAGTGCTCGACAGTGCTCGTGCCGTCCAGAACGTCATACACTTGTCACTCACACGCGCGGTCACATATGACCGTTGAGAAGCATTTTTTGTTCATCAGACTGTTTTGTTTGGGGTTTTTTTTTGGGTTTTTTGTTTTGTTTTTTTTTCTAGCTCGATAATTAGAGGGTTTAAAAAACATTACGGTAACGTCTACGAGAAGAGAAACTTTCTGTCAAAACAAAAGGATTGAATAATTTCCGTCCCAAGACTATTTTATAATCCGTCTTCTACACAGGATTTCGTCGAGATAACTTCCACGGTTTCACACTAAGTAGGCACAGAGAACACGGAACGCTTTCGGTCGTTTAAACGTCAACAAACTGACCAGAATTGGCGAGAAGAGTTTCGGAGGTGTTAATTCAGTGCGATGTTATTCTATTCAAATGCCTAAAATAAATCTACTTTAACGCCGGAATAATTTTCCTTTGGCTTATTGTTCTCTCTGTTTTTGCTTTGTCTGTTCCTTTCTTCTTTTGTTCAAGGGGGGTCCTATATAGGACACCTCTTAAACAAAAGAATGAACAAAGCAAAAAGAAAGCAAGAACAATAAACAAAACAAAAATATTCAGGCGTTAAAGGGTTAAATGTAGTCGCCACACTAGCTTGCTTAAACTCCCTACTATCCGACCGCCAACGGCTATTTTATGCCCTGGAGAAAATTACCAACCTTTAACTGCAGAACGTGATCTTGAACTGCTGACATGGGCGTTACCAAACTCACACTATCGGGTGCCGTATTTGCGCCGGGGTAATATAGCGACGTAATTCCGCCGTTGATGCTGGAGTGGTTAACGCTATGACAGAGGTCAACCTTGCATCCATCACTCATGGAAGAACAACAGAAATCCAACGGTTCTACTTCCAAAATACCATAAACGGAAGACACGAGTTTCTCCATCTTTGCAGTGGAGCCCAGTGGGCGACCGTTGCTCCTGGAGCTGACGTAATCCATGAGGTCGACCTCCTCGATTTCGGGTGAAGTCTTGCCACCACTTTTTGGATTAAGAAGGTCGTCTGAGAGCTTACTGGTGGCGAACAGGCCTAGTGTTTCACTGGAAACGTCAAAGACAGTTGGATCCAACGGTGTGCCGTACAAACTAAAACTAGAAACATCGACAAAAAAAAGACGTCTGACGTGGTTCTCGACTAAATAGAGACACCTACCATTACTAGATATCATTGTATTTAGTGTTCATGACAAAATTTCATCTCGCAATTTGTTGAAACAATGGTTGTGTTTTCTGCTTTATGGATGAATGTTGGACACAACCACTGAAGTGGTATCGTAATGCAAGAATGATTAAAAAAAAATTTTGAAGTCAACAGTAAGTCGGAGCCAACCACATCGAGGCTAGGACCTCAAACACACAGAAATAAAAGAAAATTGGATCTTAGCGTGGAAAGCTAGTCAATATATGTTTACCAGGAACATGCTCATGTTGGGGTGAAAATACCCGGTTAGGTTTTTCTGTGAATGAAACAATGTGTGAAATAACCAAAGAATGTTCTTATTGGACAACAGTACGTATTGCATTCTGTTACGATGAACAAGGAGAGTTCATCATCACAGCACTCTGTTGCCTCACAAGGAACTAAACCATTTAACGAATCTAATTCAAGATGACCTGGTAATCGTTTTAACAGATTCAGCGTTGTTAAATTTATAAGATCATTCCACAAACTCCTTAATAACTCATGAGTATATCATTAATTTTCCGTTTAAAGAGGTATGCAACGAAAAGAAAACTTTTCGGTCTTCAGTTTAACCATATTAGACAACAGCTGCTAGGCCGCACCTAGGAAGCCCAGCAGTAGGATTTCCGGGGTCGAGGGCGGGGGGCAAGGGTACTTTTCACTTTTCGTACATGGTCCGCCGGAACTCTGCTGTTAAACCGTGAATTGTGTTAATCAGCAGCATGGTCACCAATCACGATCTCAAAAACTAACACCACCATAATCATAATCACGATGTGAACACTGTCATTGAATGTAAACATCACAACCAATACTGCAGTTTACTTTCACGCGAATATGCAACCAATGTTTCACAAGTCAGATGGCAAACCCTAACCCAGCAATTTTCTGAATTTTCCCAGCACATCAAGAATTGCCACATTTCCACTTACTTAGCTCGTAAGAAACGGTCAAAATATGACAGTTTACCATCCAATTTTTGGGCGACCTTCATCAGAAGCTCCATACACGATTTCCCAGCGCTATCAACGTCCGCTGACGAGGCAAGCCCGCTCAACAGAGTGAAGAACCAATGAATGCCCCCGACGGACTCCGAGGTGATGGTACAAGGCAGTACATCGAGGAACGCTTCGATCAAGGACGCCTTGGCCATGTCGCTTCCATCAGCTGAGCTGAATTGACTAGAATGAAATACATGTTACATTCGGTAATAAGTGAGTGCCTTAAAATATTATTCCGAAATTTACAAGAAAAAAATAGGTTGGTGTCACTGTAAGGGTTTTTAGATCTTCACGAATAAACAAACAGCAATTTCACAAGAAACTTGTAACCAACGAATTCCGGAACCCGCGTTCGAAATGAGTGCCGCCAACTTTAATCACTTTATTAGCCAATTCTAACTGGCTTATTTAAAGTTTTTTAATTTCGTTTTGAGACGATAAACAAAGCCAAATGTCAATAAAAATTCTTTTCATTGATTTTTCGCCTCAGTCTTGGTCGTTGGAAAAATTTCATTAACGTTTTGTCAACTTTATCCACAACGCTATAGTTTGGTTGTTTGCTGTCCGCCATATTTGGGTATAAAAAAAGACAAGCGACAAAGATGCATCGATCATGTTCAGTTCTCGCCTTCGGTTTTCCAGGTGCTTAGGCATGACCATAGGAACGTGGTACACAAACAAACACCTAAAATATCTACGAGTGATTGTCCAGCCAGAAACGGTAACTTTAATATAAACAGCGACGCCCAACAAATTGTGCGAAGTATCGCCATATGTAAACATTACCAACTGGATAAATAACTGTGATCCCTATACTTCACTCCGGTGTTGCATGTAGTGACGAACCGATAGTCAATAAGTATGTTTTAAATTCTTCTGGCCTTCTTTGTCTATCCAATTGTTAATGTTTGTATATGGCGATACTTCGCACAATTTATTGGGCCTTGCTATTTATATTAAACATTTAAATATGTTTCTAAAATTCATTAAAAATTCTTGAGGAAAATAGAAAAGAAAATCATAACCGTGTCGGGTCTTTATATGTGATAAAGACAAATGTGACTTTATATGTGAAGAAGAAGTTAATTTTTCTCGACTTAGAAAACATAAATTTCCAAACTTCCTCGGCGAATTAGCGTATTAGGAAGTTCATTTTAGAAGACATCTAAAAAAACTCGCAATATGTGCTTTATCGGATCTAAAACACTCGGCTATCGCCTCGTGTTTTAAATCCCGATAATACGATCAGATAAAGTGATATATATATATATATATAACTGCCCATTACCTCAAACAAAGGACCACCAGACGGCTACATTTGTGAGCAATACTTCGAGAAGCGGTTAAAAAACACGACTGAATTAACATGGGAAAATGTTGCACCACTAAACTTGCCAAATCTTCTTCGCTGCAAAACAAAACAACAAAAAAGTTAAATAAAAGAACAAAAAACAAAACTGGATTAAATACAATAGATCGTCTGTATTAGCCAAAGCAAACTTCATCTACAGCCTATTTCTGTACGTATATATTTTTCAGCATACATTTTAACTCAAACGTAACTGATTTTCTAAACAAAATAAACTTTGTGGCTATAGATTTTCCGGGCGGAGAACATACTCGAAGAATAAAATTAAAAATAGAATTTTGAGCTGAGCTCTAATCTTTATTCTTTGATTAAAATAAACTTCCTCACACATTCTGTCAGCTCAACCGCTCACATTTTTAAAACTCGGTGGAAACGCTGAAAACGTTTTCTATTTCCCTGAACGTAAACAGCTTTATTAAACTCTTGTTGTGGTGAATAGCTTACCAGTTTGTTTAACGACTTTGTCAGTTTTTATCTCAAATGCGCATGCTCCTCAAGCCCCTCTTGAGGAGCATGGGTATTTGACATTTACACACACAAAGCGACCACATTCGGTACAGTAGTTCAGGGGATTACTTGAGTTGTCGAGATTGCAGTTAGCAGTACATCTGTCGATTATTGACCAGTTTGTTGATGAATCTAACCAGTTTATTCACTGACTTTTGCAATTTTATTTATTAACGTTACGAATTTTATTTACTGACTTTACCAGTGTTTTACTGACCTTAAGGAACTTTTTTACTTACCTTATTGGTTGATGAACCGAGATCCCTGCGATCCAACAAAGTAACTCGAGTGCATACCACTGGAGATCTTCCTGATCTTGACCGCTGACCTCACTGTTTGACTTTTTGCCCACGATATCCAAAAGCCTAGGACAGAAGTCCTTCGTCTCGATAAGTGTGGAAAATAGTTCGGCATTAAAAAGGCTTCCTAAGGATCGAACCGTGATAGAAATCTCCTCCAAGCCACTAAAACCGTTTCTCCCTCCTTGAGTCTCCTCTGATTTCCCAGACGGTTTCGGCTGGCTTTTGAAAACCACGTACAGAGTTCGAACTTTGTGGCGAAGTAAGACCGGGCTGGTTAAAACCACGTGGCCTTTATCTCCGTACGGTAGATGATTCTCGGATAAATCAACAGGACCACAAATTAAATCACCCTTCATTTGTGGGGCACACGGAACGGTGGACGCTTGGACGGGTTTTACTCGCAATGAGGAAGTTTTCGGTTTTGAAAGAGTCACTTGGATTTTGCTTTTCGATGCCATGGATTTATTTACGGTGAATTTGATGTCCACATGGCCAACGTAACACGGGCGCGGTAGCATGAGCTCAAAGAGTTGATCTCCGCCAACCAGACTAAAATAAGAAAGTCCAGTCAATGATTTAAAAATAAAATACTGCATGGACAGTGTTGAATGAGGTAAAAAGTTTAAAGGTTGATAACTGCCGTGACTGATCTCAAAGAATTCCTTGGAATTGAAATTCTTTGAGATAGTAACGGCCGTTACCAACCTTCATCTTTTTACCTTGAAATAAGAAAGTGAGTTTAAGGACAGGCTACGGAGAGGCAATAGCGTGTTTGCATGTATATTGTATGTGCATGACTACGAGAATGTCTGTCCATCTATCCGTCCGTCTGTCCGTTCGTTTGTCATTCCATCTGTCCGTCCTCAGTCTGTCCGTTCATACGTCCGTCCGTCCGTCCATGTGTCTACCTGCCTCTCTGTCGGTCTGCCAATCCGCCTGTCTCCCGCCTTCGTTTTTATCTAATATAAAAATTTATCCAGAAGCAGCCGACAACTTTAAAAAGTATAAAACGAAGCAAATTCCGAATAAAAGCTACATCTTGAAACCCAAGATATAGGTTATAAGCAAGACTAAATGTTGAAATAGTAAATTTTCGACTTTATTGCAAAGCCATCTTCAGACGTAGACCAAGGCTTGCTCTATGTTTTCACTTGGTGTGAAGACGACTTAGCAATAAAGTCGAAAATTTACCGTGTCAACATTTAGTCTTGTTCATAATCTATATCTTGGGTTTTTCAAGACGTCTCTTTTCTTCCGATTTTGCTTCGTTTTATATAAATTTATTACTCCCTAAATAAAGGACAGAGCATTTCAAAAAAGCTTTATGTGGGATAAACTGTGGAATAACCTTTCCATCGATTTTAAACATATACCTTCACTTCACTCTTCTAAGTCTTCATCTTTCCCCTTCGGTCCTCGATAATTAAGTCTACTTTATATTCAGATACATACGTGTTTTTGATTTACTATTATATTTATATTACACATTTATCGATTTTGTAAGTATCTAGTATCCGTAGTCTAGTTTCGGCTTTCATGGAAAGGAAATTCTTACCCTTTCTTTTGCAATCTCCAAGTCCGCGTGTGGCAGCTCGCATCTCCTTGCGAATTCTGAAGCAAATGTTGTGGATGTCTCCTCTGTTGTTGTTCTTGCTGAATTTCGCTCCAAAACACAGGAACAATGGCAGTGTAACGCGGCATCAGATTCTCAAACGTAGTCATTTGAACCAGTGACTTCAAATTATCCAAAGACAAATCTTCGCAAGAAATTCCACTGGTAGACTCTAAGCCATTAAATATATGTTAAAAAAATACTCATCTCACATTCAGCGGCTCACCTAAGTTCATATAGCCGCCACATTGGCCTACCTTGATTTTTTTTTTTTAATTTATTTCTTAAGGTTAACCAACGTGGTCGCCATTCTCATTGTTTTTTGAAACTCGGGGGATTGAGTGCAATAGATATTACGGCATCGAAAGTGCGTAATATGGATTCATATTCACCAGTTCCGTCCAGGGGTGGCGCCAGAGAGGGCGCAGAGGGGCTACAGCCCCCCTGTCGGGAAAAAATTTAACAATTTGTCGGAGGATCACACAGATGGTAACACATTTATATATTGCACAAACTGTGAATACTTGTCACAGATTCAACCAAGAAAGATAATAGACTCTTCTTGTCAAATCTTAAAATAAACTGCTTCAAGTGAACTGTTGCGATTATTCTTGAAAAATAACATGATATTTTCGACCTGCAAATAAGGAAATTATAAAGGGGGCGTGGTCCCGGCCCCTCTGGCTTAGCCCTTCTGTCGGGGATGTCAGCCCTTGCGTCAGGGAATTCCTGGTGCCACTACTGGTTCCGTCACACAAGCACGGATCATGTGACAGGGAGTGACTAAAAAATCAAGCAAAGCATTTTCCACGCTGTTTTATATTTATCACGAGAGTTTTTGACCACTTTCAAGTGTTGAACGACAAACACCAAAAGTTCCTGAGTTTACTTTGTGCCACCAGATTTTTCTTCAAGTAGTTAGCACAGACATTTTTGTAAGCGGTCGTTTGTTGCATTGCTCTTTTTAGTGTGTTGCACAAATTAACGTCTCACAAAAAATGCAAATTAAATCGTGGCTGTAGGTAGCTTGTAACCTACACCATATTAAAGCAGCTCTTATTTTATATTCATAACTCGATTTGAACTCGTTCAACCCGTTGAACCCCACAGTAGTGCCCAATTTGTTCCCCAAAATCTGGGCCCGCCCTTGGGAGCTAGGAATTCCAAGCACCTCCCCCACCAGGTTTTCTCACTTTGCTACGGCCATTGTGTTCTGAAAAGACTGGAACGATACTTCGTCATATCTGGCCTCACGATTGAATGAATTTGACATGGGGGCAGCCATGGAGGTCAACACTACGCGTGGGGAAAAGTTGTATTGAACCTTTTTCATGGACGGTTAATTCTGACAAATATGCAGTCCTACCGACATCGTCCTCTACTTACTTGGAATTAAAAAAAACAAACAAACAACTTCCCCTCAAAAAAGCTTGTCATAAATCCGAAATTTAGGTTAGGTTTTTCGCAGTAGGTTTCGTGTTCTTTCGCGTAGGGGACTGGGATGACCTGCAAATTGACCTACACGTCAGCCTCGAAAAAATTTAGTTTGCAGGTATCGTTCAGTCTTTTTAGAGTTCAATGGCTACGGCCCTGTTGTCTACTTAGTTTTGACCGACAGTTTAATAATGGATCGCTCATTGTCCAAAAAAAAAAGTCTAGAAGTAAGTCGGGGGATGGGAATTGCTCTCCTTACCAACTCACTTCAAGATGACGGATACTTACCGTGAGAGCCTAAGAATTATTCGCGCTCACGTTATATCATAATTCAACATGTCCTCTCACGTAAGACTTAAGTTGATTATGGTTAAGATTAAGGTTAGGATTAGGGTTAGGGTAAGGGTTAGGATTAGGTTAGGATGAGCTAATCCTAACCCCAACCCTTATCCCAACCCTAACCTGAATCTGAGGTGAGAGGACATGTTGAATAATAATATAACGCGAACGTGAATAGTTCTCAGGCTCTCACAGTTAGTATCCGCCATCTTGAAGTGGGCATAAAAAGTAATCGCCCTTTGCGGCCCCTGAAGTGGGACTATCGATTTTGACAAGACTGTTCCTAACAGAAATTTTGTGATGTGAGATAAAAGCGCTTTATCTCATCTGTTTTAGTAGGAAAATATCGCGTCCCAAATGTGTTACCTTTTGGTTGTTTTTCTTTGCCAGGAATTTGTTTCACGTTCAACAAAGAGGATTCTCCAGTTTCGCTTGTATTCTTCATCAGGTGTAAGAAATGTAACTTCCCATTCTCAGTACAAGCGCAAAATGAGCCAAGCCCAGAACAAAACACAACACGTCGGTAACACTCTCCTGGATCGAGTTTACTCGATGAGAGCCTGGTGAGGACTTCCAAGGAAAGACCATCCATCACAAAGACGCTACCATCATCGGTGACACCTGCGAGGTAGGTAGATTTACCAGAACCAGCCTCGACAGAACCGGGGTTGAACGATTCTTCAGCGTCTTCAGGTAAAAGAAATACGTCCCGTAAGTTATCTGCCGTTAGGCTGAACAATATTGTTTTGCAAGGCTCGTTTTGCAAAAGCGTCCTTCCTCTGGTCTTCTTGGTTTTGTACAAAAGCAAGCAGCAGGATCGCTCGTTGTTCCCAATATCACGATTGTTGTTATAGGATGAGGAAGCTACTTCCTCCGTTAAATTTTTAACTTCCGAAGAACTTCTTTCGTGAACAGTATCCGAGTCAAGCGAAGTTGACGCAACAGAACTATCAGAGATAGGAGGCGCAGTTTGAACCGTTGTTGCAGCTGCCGTCGACTTTTCTGACGATACCAACCCTGACGTCTCCGTAGAAGAAAGATGATTTCCATTATCAGCTGGGACACTTGGATCTGTATGCGAGTTTTTGCAGTGAGATACTTCATTGGGTGCACAAGACTCTTCCGCTGAAGAGCCCCTGTTGACCTCTCGCCTAGCTGAGCTTCCTTGATCACATCCAAAACTTTCGGTTCCACTTTCCACTTCCACCTTACTACAAGAAGAGTCTTTTTGTTCTGTACCAGAACTCTCGGTGTTCTCCTCGGGAACCTCAGGCTTGTCATCGGCCTGACTAGCCTCGTTTGAAACACTATCTGAGTTTCTTAACTTCTCGTCTGTTTCAGAGCACCGCAGTGCGGTTGAACCCAGTTCGTTGCCACATTGCTTCCTCTTTGCCAACATGACAAGAACATGAGCCCCGTCGTCATAAGGGAGAACCTTTGCGACAAAGAAACCATTAGACTTCGCAAAAGTGTGAAGACTCAAACACTGCACAATTTTCGCGTCTTTCGTTGTTCCATTTTCGCCACTTTTGCCTTCCCACATTTTCGGAAAAGCGTCTTTGGTAGGACTCCCGATTTTATCGAATACGCCATGAGGCACAGGAGACGAAAATAACGGCTCGTAGAACTCGTCCTCGCTTTCAAAAGATAGCTGTGAACTGTAAGACACTGGCTTTATCTTCGGTTTTTCTTCATCGGATTTTCCCGATTTCGAGCTGCCTTGAGTTATTCTCTTGTCAGGGGGAATTTCACAAACGAGAAGGTAGGGTTTCTCACTTGTGGCAGCCGAATCAAGGTTAGAAAGGTTACTGCCATCCAGATTCAAACCGACGACTAGCATCGCTTCTGAAAATTTGCTCTGCACCAACGGTGTTTCGTCTTCACTAGCGGGCTCGTGGTCATTTTTGAGTAGACCAAGTGAAGATACCTGAATGCTGAATTGTTTGGAGTTCTTCGTGTTTTCATTTTGGCTCTCCGGCTTCGCATCTAGGACATAAGACCCAGTAAGGCTTAAAGGAATTTTGCGTCAAGAGAGGAGGTCTAGTTTCACATTCATAACAGGATTCTCTATCATAAATTTCTTTTGAAGTGGGATATTTTTGATGGATAAATAGATTGCTAGGTGGTCGGGGATAGGCAGGTTTATTGGATGGGAGGGTGGATGGCAAGATGTTTGCATGGATAAGTGGTTGGACAGACAGACATATAGGCGGATAAAGGATGGGAGGAGCAACGGATAGGCAGAGATAACGAGAGAATGGATGGGTGGATAACTGGATGGGTGAGGGCGAATGCTTGGGTATATGCCCAAGGGTACCATGTCCATCCCCTTGGATGAACAAGTTTACAGCTAGTGGAGGGAGTGAGTGTAGATTGGTGGATGGATGTATGGAAGGACGGAAGAATGGTTGGTGTGTAAGTGGACGGGCTAATTAAGGTTTTTATATAGCAATACCACGACTATACCGGTCCCTTTTGTTTAACGAAGGACATCTTATCCCTAAGTTCCCTCACTATAGAAACATATCCCATTATGACTCTTCCCAGGGCATGCTGGTGAGGTAAAATGAGACCAGGCTTCCCTCATGCACGTGCATGAGTGAAACTTAGAACAGCATCCAAGTGCAGTTGAGAGGACGTTTAGGAGTCTTAATGCTCCTAGTTTTGCGAAGAAATGTTAGACGGAGATACCCGGTACGTCCACGTCCATGGCTTCATTTTTTATCTCGGTGTCCTTGGTCACTTTCATGTGGGTGAACACCAGTGGTTCTGCACATGCTTCACTGGTCTGCGGTAATCATAGTATTAGAAACTAATATGATGACAAGTCGGGAAGTTAGTGATTAAATGCTCCCCCCCCCCCCTCAAGCCTCGAAAGATGGTACTACTTATACTAAAACATGGTGGTTAACCATTCTTGATTTTTCCCAGCCCAGTCCTTAGTCTAACTAAGGGATGACTACTCAGTCGCTAAGTCTTAGAACACCAATTTGTGGCAGCCACAAAACCAAACCAAACTTCACCTTTTCCAGGAACGTTCGGCACCACTTCTTCGCTGTTCACCCTGAAGCTCTCTACAAAACTTGCCAGAGCATCATCACTCTCTGATTCTCCTTCCAATGCCTCTTTAGTGCTGTGTTCGTTCACTTCTTTCACTTGTTCAAGCTCAAAGACATCTTGTTCCTCCATTTTATTAGCTAATACGTCATCATCGACCTTTAGTTCCATTCGAGAACGTACCTAAACCCAAAAGGCAGGAGATTTCTTACGTACGTTGTCAATACAAATTGTAGAAAGAATAACTTACGCAGGCTTTTTTTAGTTGGTCGACGATCGTGAACATGCCCCTACGTAGATCTCATCTGGGATAATATAGGTTTAGTCACAGTGGCGTAGCTAGAAATGGGTCTACCGGCCATTGGTCCGTATGAAACGTGCGTGTGCCCGCATGCAATAGTGCGGGCACAATAATGATTATTCGTATATCCTTGTGCATTGTCATGAAAGAAACGAGATAGATTTTAAAACAACAGCTACATTATTATGTAATTGGACATGTTGCCTCAGACTTCGATGGTCTCGAGTGGTTTTCGACCAATGTTTTAGACAGTTGCCGCTCAAGCGTATGTCAGTAGGTGTTGATTTAATGCTAACAAGAAACGAGGAGCACATTCAGCAAAAATGGTGATATCGAGACTAGCAGCAAAGTACTGAAGTGTTAGGAGAGGATTTCAAAAAGCTTTTTTCTCTGACAAATTTTCCAAAAGTGTAAAGGATAAGCTA
Source organism: Heliopora coerulea (assembly GCA_030142905.1). Classification (NCBI taxonomy): domain Eukaryota; kingdom Metazoa; phylum Cnidaria; class Anthozoa; order Scleralcyonacea; family Helioporidae; genus Heliopora; species Heliopora coerulea. The sequence goes on along the minus strand of JASJOG010000031.1, from coordinate 2,079,591 downwards.
CATATTGCACAGTCAACATTGGGGGTGCTGGTGGCACGGTGGTAGTGCACGTGTCTCTCACCACTGTGACTAGGGTTCGATTCCGGTCCCGTGCAGTTATCTGATTCAAGTTACCTTGGTCACATGTGAGAAGGGTGTTGTCCAATTTAACTCTACCAAGCATCGCAGGTTTTCTCCGGGTACTCTCCGGTTTCCTGATAACTCTATAAGCTACCAAAGCTGTTCTCCCTTTAGGGAGAACAGCTTTGGTAGCTTATAGAGTTATCCAGTACAAATAAAGACACTTTGCCTAACATTATATAAATATTAAAAATTTGAGAACTGCGCCCTTGTTGTATCCACATGAACATTACATCCTGGCTGTCCCACTGGTTAGTCGTATTTCTAATGTCTATTTTAACCATAGATGAGCAGACTCCAGTCAAATAGTACTTTGGTTCTTTTCTGAACTTATAAGTCAGACTGCTAGATTTCAGATTTCTTTTTAGGGGGAGCGTGCTTCCACATAAATCCCCTACAATCACAGTGCTCGGGTCTCTAGCCCTCGATAACTCCCCCAACTCCCACTCAGCGAGTTCCAACTGCTACTACTAAATCATTTTGAGTCCCCTGGATATCCACTTATGAAACAGTAAGAACATTATACCCGCTCTGTTTTGACGTAAGGCACAATTGATTGGTCGGTTTTCGGTCATATGATATATTAACTACAAATAATTGGCCGATGAGCGCGCAACAAGTTTTTCTTGCCGGTGCGTAACATCGCAGTGCTGCCAACTCGCGCAGGGACGAGAGAAAGTGATTGAGAAATTTTCTAAAATTACAGCAAATCTGACTGTTCCTCTCGGGAGCAATCACTAATTTAAAAAGCAGCGAAACTGCTGACAACAAAGGTTGTAGTTTGCCAACCTTGCTTTTCATCAACCAACCTGTAACTCATCTCGTATGTCCCACAGAACAACATGGCCACCAGAAGTTGATGTTGCTATCAGCGGCAATGTGAACGGAGGCGTAAGACACGCAATCTGAAAAAGAAACATTCAAAATTTGTTAATCAACCGCGAAGCAATATGCCTGGAGGTAGATTTTTAAAGTACTGGTATCGTCGAACACTTTTATCGAGGATAAAGACGAGATACTGCATTTTAAGTTGTTTTGTTGTTGTTTTAGTTTTTTTATTCGTTTGTTTGTTTGTTTTTTTGAGAGTTTACCTTCTGTTTTTCCTTGTTGTGGAACTGGGCAGGTGATGTTGCAACGGTTACTGGAAGAAAAATCAAAAATATGTCAGAGTTCTCGTACGATAGACCAACCGCTAATTAAGAAATATACTGTTTGCTTGTGTTTGCAGAGCGTGTACAAACATGCTTAAGAGTTTGGTAAAACTCGACAGTTGCTTGTGAGTTTTTTTGTTGTTTTTTTCGTAAATTAACTAGGAACTTAAAAATCGATAATCAACTTGATCATCAAAGAAATGTTGAACTCTGTTAAGAGCCCTTTACAGCAGTTTAAATTTCCCATTATAAAACCTTTTTAATCCATCTAAAGTCCGTCAAAGCAAATTCCAACTTTCCTCAGGAGTATGCTATGAACCTGTCCAAAAAATATTCAATAACCCATGATTAAGCTATTCGATTTCTGAACGACTGGCCCTTGCTCCTATTGTTAATGCTGTTGGATACCCGCCATAAAGTATATCACTTAAAAAAATGAAACGTGCTCACCTGACAACGGGACATTTTCTGTACACTCTCCTCTGACGAATGGGCAGTTGGGCGAATGTCGCTCATGTTCTGACCTAAATAATTTAATAGTGAGAAAAACGGTGATAATTATTGAGCTATCCGCTAATTTTCATTTCAAAGGCGAACCAGATTTTGATGAAGATTTCGAATTCCGTGACTGTAATGGTTACCATCACTTCTTAATTTATATTTTTACAGTCGAACCTCCACTTATGAACTCCTGTCGTCGGCTGATATCAAAGCGTAAGCGTTACCATTAACATTCCCACAACCACTGCCATTCCCACCACCTTAACAATGCCATTACCATTACAATTACTTTTACCGTTACCACCACCATTATCATTAACATTACGAGTACAATAAACATTTATTGGATGAGGCTGAGCATGATGTCAAGAATCATCCAGACCGAGGACAATATTATCCGCCTCAGCCTTCGACTTCGGTAGATAACATTGACCGAGGTCGGGATAATTCTTGATATTATGCGTAAGCCGAATCCAATGATTGACCAAGGATTTACCAGGCGGGAATCGTAGTCGTAGGATGAATATTAATGCCCAGCTCAAAATTCGAATGTGAATAGCCATGACAGGATAAAACACGACAAATAACAAAACATGTTAGTTTAAACAAGCTTTACTGACGTTTCGTTGCTAACGCGCAACATTTTCAAAGTGATATACATGATGGATAAGGTAAGGTTATAAATACGATATTTACAAGGTATGAAAATTGATTAGCCAATGAGAGAGGAGAAAAGGTGTGAGAAAAGTAGAAGAGGAAGAGCGGAAGGAGAGAAGACTAGTTAAAATAAGGCAAGCGGAACAGACCTGATGTTTTCGTTAAGGACAGGCTTAAATTTGTCAAATTAGTCCAAGAGAAAGACCTACTGGTGAGAGGACTTAACTTTTCAATCCCTTGCTCAAAACTGGACTATTGTGGTTTTCTTGTCCCTTTTGAATTGTTACAAAGACAATTAAATAGTGAAACTATCTCCCCTGCCTCTAACGCTACCGAAGATTTCGTCAAAACTAAACTAAACTAAAAGATATCGCTTTGTCGGGCTATAAAAACTTCACCCCACCTCACTTCTTACTAACATCGGACGATTATAAAACTTTGAAAGGACTTAAAGAAGATAAAAACATCGTTTTAATTAAACCTAACAAGGGAAACGGAGTTGTTATTCTTAACCGTTCTGACTACACCAGCAAAATGGATGCAGTCCTAAATGACGAAACAAAGTTCAAGTTGTTGACATCCGATCCGATCAAAGCTACCCTAAACCAAGAGAACAAGCTCCGAAATTTCCTCAAAGAATTAAAAAGAGAGAATGCTATCACCGATGAACTGCATGAAAAACTCTGTCCAACAGGCTCTAGACCCGGTATATTATATGGACTGCCTAAAGTACATAAGACGAATTTCAAAGACGAATTTCAGCCTGAAATTGATATGACTCTCGTGCTTCAACGTGAACCGGAAAATGCCAAAGATGCACATGTTGTGGCCATTCTTTACAAGTTTTATGGTGAACATAGATATTTGACAAGACTTGACAAACTCATTATTGGCAGTGATATAGCCAGGCAGTCCTTGCGAGACAAACACGAAGGAATAGCCACTACATAGTCTACACAAAAGCGCAAGTCTGTCAAGAGCATTGAAATAGCATAACAAAGTGAAAAGCCTCGAAAGTAATGTAAACCGAGCGGAAGAACTTTGAAGATCGCAACATACATCTTGGTTGTATTGAAAGACACGTTTATATTTTTTCTGTCATTTTTGTCGACAGAAGTAATGACGAACAGAATATTAAAAGAACTTCCGCTGACAAACAGCAGGTGTCCGTTGTAACGAGAGTAAAACTATACAAATGTTAGTTTGGGACCGCAAGAAGTGTCCGCAATTCCGTAATAGCGAGAGTCCGTAATAGCGAGAGTTATTTCAATACATTTCATAGTAGTTTCGGCCGGGGATTTACTATCTGTCCGTAATAACGGGGTGTCCGTAATAGCGGGGTGTCCGTAAGGCGAGAGTTGACTGTATGAAGTTTTTTCTCATCCCTGTAAACCTACACTCTGAAGATGTTGCACGCCGCAACGAAACGTCAGTAAACATATGTTTTAAAACTTTTCGACTTGCCTCTTTCACAATGGCGATACACTTAAGAATTCTGAGCTGGGCTCTGATCTTTATATGACGATTACGCTTTCCGCCCGGAAAATGAATAGCCAGGATGAACTATTGTCGATAAATGTAATTTGAGAACACCATGAGTGTGATGTGTGTGACAGCGCATGAGATAGGATATCATTATTATTATAATTGCGACTAGTGTGACTAAGAGAGTGAAGTCAGATACGAGAAAGGTTTGACACAAACTGTTGGAGTTCGATAATAAAAGTTTGGAGCAAACTGTCGTATATTGTCCTGGTATCCTTAGTTTTTAATAAAGAGGTTCTAACAAAGGTGCGGTACCCAATCATGTTTGTTGAACCGGCTAAGCCGCGATTACGATACAAAGTAGAAAAGACGCAACAAAATACTTCTTATCTTACCATGGTTCATCAGTCGGTTCCCAGCTGACCAGACAAACATTGCATGTGAAACACACTGCTCTGTCACTCGAATTAGGAAACATTCCGCGATCAGACTGTTGAAAAAAAAAAAACGAAAACTAATTATTTCTTGTGTTCTTTGAAACTTTGCATGGAGTAATAAATTTATATCAAGTAATTTGTATTTACTTCCATGTATTTTTATCTTTAAAAAACTGCTGAGCTTTCGACCCATTCGCCCAAGACGTCTAAGTTATAACTTTGCTTAAGTTGTGAACGATTGTTAAATAGCACTAGTTATGCTCTGAAGACGTCCAGGGCGAACCGGACGAAAGTTCAGCAGTTTTCTAAAGATAAAAATACAGTCGAACCTCCATTAAGCGGCCACCCTCTATTAAACGGCCGCATATTAAAGTCCCAAAATATTTGTAATACAGTTACTATAAAATATCCCTCTATTAAACGGCCACCTCCATTAAGCGGCCGCGGCCACCTATGAGCGGTCTCAAATGATGTTTTATATAAATTATTACCTCTATTAAACGGCCAGCTTGCATGATTTACTTGGCGCAACTTTTTCAAGAGAACCGCACTAAAAGTTGAGCTGATAATGCTTAATAATTTGCTTTATTTCTTTAATAACACTTAAAAATAATGTTCAACACATGTCACTTGACACCTCACTCAACTTTAAAGGTCATTAAATTCAAAGCATTGTTAGCAACAAAAGTGTCAGTGTTTGCGTTGCATAGAAACGCTCTATTACTTCGCGTCAAATCCCTTCTTTTTTAGCTTTGCCTTTAGTTAGCTGATTGAAAAGGCATCTCCTGTGAAATGAAATTCACAGGGAATTTCCAAACCATAGCCGCCACCTCTATTCACACGTTTGCCCTTGATCACTGCTTTACCGAAGTTTGCCGCTCGTTTAAGAAACTTTGTGAGCCAGATTGCCATTAATTTTGGAACATGTCCAATGATTTCAAAATCCTCCCTCATTTCATTTGGATGCGAGTATCGTTTGTCGGTAGACATATGGAGGCGTGAGACCGGAAACAGTTGAAAGCTGGAGTGAAAGGGCACGAGAAATCACCAGAGGATGGAAGAAAGATGTGCGGAACATGGACGAAACTGGGAGTTTTTGGCGTGATCTTCTTCAGAAGACTCTCAGCGAAAGAGGAAAAAGATGCAGTGGCGGCAAAAATGCAAAGCAGTGCAACACGTGGGCATTTTTTGTTAATGCCGCAGGGGATAAGGAAGATCCCATTAGTTTGATGTTTGAGAAACGTGAGAGCTTGGATATACTAAGGTAGATGAACGATCTTCAAGCTCGATACTCAGAAAATGATTTCTGAGCCCCAGACGGGGATCGAACCCGCAACCTTCTGATGACCGGTTAGCGTCATCAGAAGGTTGTGTCTAGAGCGTCTAACCGGAAGAGCGTCTAACCGGTCATCAGAAGGTTGCGGGTTCGATCCTCGTCTGGGGCTCAGAAATCATTTTCTGAGTATCGAGCTTGAAGATCGTTCATCTACCGAAAGCTTGAAGGACAGCTTTTCGAACATAAACATTGTGTTTTTGCCAAAGAATACCACATCCAAGACTCAGCCACTGGACGCTGGTATCATTGCCAACTGGAAAGTTAAGTACAAAAAGCGATTGTTTCGCTATGTATGTGGTCGAGTCGACGGGTCCAAAAGTGCGAGCGACGTTGTGAAATCTGTGAATCTTCTTATGTCCATCAAATGGGGAAGACAGGCTTGGGACGAAGTGTCTTCTGATACAATGCAAAGATGCTTCAAGAAGACAGAATTGTATCCGGAAGAAATCGCTATCGAAGACGATCCCTTTGAAGAAGAACTGCAAGATCTTCAGGAACTTCTGAGCAGAATCGATGCAGAAGAGTACATATCGACCGAAGACGATCTTGAAGTTTGTTCTGGCTACATAGACAGTTCTGATCCGAACTGGAGGGAAGTTGTTCGCGAGAAATTACTGGGAGACAATCTGAATTATTTATCCGCTTCGTCAGATACAGTGAACTCAGTAAGCGATAACGAATATGACAGAGATTTACAAGAACCTGAAATTAAGTCGTTGACGGAGGCAATTGGGCATGCTGAGGATCTGCGAAATTTTGCAATTTATAACGGATATGAGGAGCTAGCTCATTCAACATCTAAGACAAATGATTTGCTCTGTGCTTTGAAACTCAATGCACCGCGGCGACAAATGCAGATTGAGGACTATTTTAAGCCAACATAGACTGCTAATAGTAAACGTATATGGTCGAACATATTGCACTTTGCACTTTTCCAAATTTAAGTTGTCAGTCTTTTGTTACCGCTTTGTTTAGTTCTTGCACCAAGTTTGAAAACTCTTTTGTTAACAACTACTTGATCTTTCTAAACTCTACTTATTACTGTAATCAGTGATTTATGATTGAATAAATAGACATTAGACCACGCCCAAGGTCTACTTTTTGCGTACCTCTATTTAGCGGCCACCTCTATTAAGTGGCCACAAAGCCGATCCCCGAGAGTGGCTGCTTAATAGAGGTTCGACTGTGTACGGAAGTTAATACAAATTATTTGAAATAATTCTTTCCTTCTAGCAACATAAAACACACGTGCTGTCTTCCACCGATTGCTTTCTAATTTAGCCTTTCACCTTACACGGAAGTCCAACATCAAATAAGCTTCGTTAACTGAAAGACAGGATCTCTAATTCACGCATTCATACGATGACGCATTAACGTTAGATGTGCCACCCAGCATTCAGAATAGCACATGAGCAGAAAAGTCGTCGGACACCTCATGTAGCCCCCCCCCCGACCACCAACCCCTTTATATGTTCGACTCTTAGAATTTTTACATTTACTTTTATCTCTGCAGAACGTCTGTATAAAGCTATTGCTTCGTAGCTAAGTATATTTTTTCCACTTTAAATAAAGTATTGCATTGCATTGTATTGACACCTGGTTTTAGCTTTTAAGCTTAGAAATTTCGCTCTAAATGTCTTTTTTCTGCATCCGTTTGTAGAGTGTTCCTGTCTTACTGTCTGTCTGTCCGTCTCTTCCCTTACAAAAATTTCACATGCAGTTTCATATGTGGAAATATTTCATATGTGAATTGTTTTAATTCCGTATGTCACATGAAAATTTCATACGTGAAATTGTCATTAGTAAAGGTTCCATTTTATATGTGAAATGAAAATTTCATATCCGAAAATGCTCCAATTCCGTATGTTTTTCACATGTGTATGGACGTGAAATTTTCGTAAGGGTTAACTGTCGGTTAGTTTATACATCAGCGCAAAACATGACAGCCTGGATCGTAATTGAAGTCTATTTCTCAAGATGGCTTTGGAGGTGCAAAAAAGCAGCAAAACTGTGTTTTGCAACCTTAAGTGCTGTCCTAATGACAGCGTGACCAAGACTTGCAATACATTTATAGTGAACTAGCGAGAACTGATTGACCAAAGTGCGTTTATATTTTTGTCTTTCCCCTTAAAGCGACTTATTTACCAAAGACAGTGTCTAGTTTCGTTTTCGCCTACAAAACGAAAGTCGGACAGACGTCTTGCCGAGCAGTTAGACAAAATGAAGTTACACGCTTGCTGTAATAAACGCGACTTATTTGAAAGAATTATGTCGAAAATTCAAACCGACTGGATACCTGCTCTCGACAACAAACTTCTTTTTTTTACCTCACAAATGGCCTACCTTGCGGTTAATATCTTTATTTCCTAATATTTTCACCTACATGCATTTCGTGTGAGTTGATATTCCACATGTTTATTCCGAAGGAACTAAAGACAATGATAGTGGGAAAGGAGAGAAGTGGCCGACCGAAGAGCGTCTTTCACACACCTGATGGTAGAAGCCTGCTTGTGCCATAGTCTCTGGCACAGCCCATTTGTAGTCCATGTGAGGCCAGTTGCAGAAAGTTTTTCTTCTGTTTGCTTCACTCCACATTTTCTTCTTGTTCGAGATGGCCTCAGATTGCTCGACTCCTGAAGGCGGTAACAAGCCATTTACTTGGGAGAGCAAAGCAGAGACTGATGATAAAGGAGGTCCCTTGGAAGAGATGGTTTGAAGAATACTGATGACGCTTGTCAGGACAGAGTGAATGAGTTCTCCTTCCACGCTGATACAACACGTTGCCCACTGAAAAATCAATGTTAAACGTAGTAAGGAGGGTACTCGTTGATCGGTTTTCCACGGATTTGTTCTTCTTTTTAAAAAAAATGCCTATTCTGCGATATACGTTTTGCAGCAGACAAATTTGGACTTTTTCAGCTTTTAGATATAGCAGTCAAAACTATAAGACTGGCCGGAAATAAAATGTTTTAAAGGTCTCGCGTGGTTAAATCGCGGTTAAACTTAACGGAGTGATAGTATAATAATAGTATAAAGTTTTCAATAGAATAAAGTTTTCCAGTAGGAACAAACAGAGATTTAACGAAGTGTACAAAGTAACAGCGTGCTTCATAATGACACCTTTATTTAAATTTACCGACAATCCGTCAATGATCAGCAATGAAGAATTTTTGTTTAATAAAAAACTATGTTACTGAATGGTGCTTAATAAAGTAAACGGTTTGAACTAGGGAGAACCGGTACATGTTGGTAATAGTGGACCGTCCAGGTTAGTGTAGTCTTGCGAAAGACTGTTGTAGGGTTCTTGCGAAGAACTCAGAAAACGCACGCAGATGTTCGTGTGAGGATCAACCGACTCGAGTACTGAATTTATAAACTAATAAACGTGTTTTTATTACGGCGTGGTTTCTACAAGAAACACACAAAAATTACTGTAAATAAAACACCTAAACCGATTATAACAAAGCGATCATCACTTCACCTGACTGTAGTCCTTCGCCTTGCTTAAAATAATATAAATCTTCCTTGAATCACAACTCTCAAAGACACAACTTAATCGCAACCGCTCTTAACCGCTTCTGACCGGCTACCTATAACATGTGGTCACCCGACCTCAGGCGGTAACCCCATATGCCTGATAACGCCTAGATCCTACAACTGTTGGTGACTGACGTTTCGACGGCCTCAGAGTTTTCGACTCTGAGGATGACCATCGCTTAGGCCATCGAAGCGTCAATCACCAATAGTCTTTGTCAAGACTACACTAACCTGGATGATCTACAATCACAAATCATGTACTGAATGGTACTTATTTCAACCACTGGTAGACCTTGTCATGGTACCTTTTGGAACTTGCAGTTTTCTTCATAGATTTTGGATTTAACTTTCTGTATGCTTTCTTTTAACCTTCCTGATACCTTCTCCATCATGGTCAGTTGTGGTTCTTGGGCGTTTTTCATACCCATCTGTAGTCCTGACACAACATGCTCCGTCTAATTGAAGGAGAACAAGAAGGACAATGAGGTATGTATTTTAGAAATATGGGACTTTGGAGATATCTTGAGATGACAGATGGATGTTCGTGAAGCTTTATCCTCAGAAAACAACTTCTGAACCCAAGACGGGGATCGAACCTGCAACCTTCTGATGACCGGTGAGACGCTCCAACCAATGAGCTACCAAGACTCAGATGGCGAGCTAAGGTGCAAGTTCGACATATATGTGCGACCTAAGCAGAAGCCACTAAATGTTAATAATAATATTAATGAGATATATATTTTCCGCCAGAAATGTCGCAGAATGACACGATTGATAAAATTACTCAGGAATCTCAACATACAAAATGCAAGGATCGATTTAGCAGTGTACAATCCTAATATGCCCTCCAGCCTAAAGACATTCTTGTTCTCATCCATTATACAATAAGAAGTGGTTAAACATGTTAAACACGTAAGTGTCTAGAGACTGTGGACTATCCATTAACTACGTCACTACTCCACCAAACAATTCAGCTTCTTTCACACAGTTATCTTTCATATTTTGTGTATGAGGCTTCTTAAAAATGTACACATTTAATCTATGATTGCCAAGAGACTGCTCTTTCAGCCAAATTCTTTGCTAAACTAACAAAATATATATATCACACAGATGTTGAATTTAATTTTTTGGATAATGAACCACCCAGGTCAGTATACACAAATTTTACTAACGAAATTACAAAGTTTACTATCCAAGACTCTGTAGATGGATTTCCAATCTACTGTTTGTTATGTAGTCCTTTTAGATTTAAATTTGTATTTTTGATAGTTCAAAATGCAGTCAATCTCAAAGCAGAAAAAATGAACATCATCACTTGCTAATATTTTAGTCACATCCTTTCAAACAAGAATTTTTACTCACCATGTCAGGTTAGTTAAACAAATTTTTAGTAATCATACAGTGAAAACTACTGACCTGTGGTTAATGGTATACTGTTAAATTCAGGTCCAGTCACATCTTTGATTAATATGTTCCTCTTGAATGCAACTCATTTAATTAAATGTACCTTATTTCTTATAAATGTACCTGATGTAATTGCCACAAGTGTTTGTAATTACTCAACCATACTCCTTCAAAAGCACAATTGCGGAGATATTAAAGTTTGTTGCCTCTTTGGGTCTTGCTATTCAAACTTTCAAGCAACCATTAAGCCTTTAATACTCAGAAAAACTCTGGGCCCCAGACAGAAATCAAACCCTCATATAAAGGATTTCAAAAAGTTTGTAAATAATTTGTAACATATTTATGAACACAATAAAATGGATTTGGAAGTTTTGCAAGAGATTCCCCAAGCAGGAAATGTAATCTTTAGATAAATATCAGTGCCCAGCAAAAAATACAAAGTAGAGCCATAAAGAATAATAAAGTTTAATCTGATGTTTCATTGTCAACTTAACAACATCTTCAGAGATTATAATATTACATCATAAGGGTAGATAGTATATGTTACAAGCAGAAAACTAATTAAGACAATGGACCAATCAGGAGAGGAAACTAAATATAGGTAAAGGATGGCAGAGAAGCAACATGATGTAAATGATAAGGTGACAAAAAGGAATTATGAAAACAGGTAAGAGGTGTTGAGCCAACATTGGTGTTAAGAGTCAGTTTCAGTTTGTGAATTAATAAACTCTCTCATAGCAGATGTTTGGCATTATTTGAATGCAAACTTCTGCTACAATAGAGTTTATTAACTAACAAACTGAAACTGACCCTTAATGCCAATATTGGCTCAACACCTCTTTACCTGTTTTCATAATTCCTTCTTGTCACCTCATCATTTACGTTCTGTCACTTTTCTGTCATCCTTTACCTATATTTAGTTTCCTCTCCTGATTGGTCCATCATCTTAATTAGTTTTCTGCTTGTAACATGTACTATCTACCCTTATGATGTAATATTATGATCTCTATAGATGTTGTTAAGTTGACAATGAAACATCAGATTAAACTTTACTATTCTTTATGGCTCTATTTTGTGTTTTATGCTGGGTACTGATATTTATCACAAGATTTGGAAGTGATGAGCTGTACAAAGCAGGTAAGGATCAAAACTAAGAAAAATTGGGACTTAACCAGGACAATTGCAAAATACCCCACTAGTTTAAGTTTATACTACAAATATTTCTCTTAACCAATAAGGAGAAAGGGTATACTTTGGAATTTCATTCTGATTATGACTGGACAATTCTACTCTGTAAAATAGGGTGACTGTCCCTGAATTGTTTAAGTTACAACTTGGTTAACCCCTTAAGGAGAAGTGCATGCTTTGTAATTCTATCCTGGCTCACGGCAGATTTAAACTGGAATGTATGTTGACTACTGCTTAATAGGTAATGACCACTGACAACTTACATCTGGCAATGTCATTTCTACAACAATCTCTTCATCTCTTGTATCTTGCAGTGGAGCCTGGAGGATTGTCTTGAGCAAGTATATGCCATTTAAATCCTTTCTTAATCCAATATGAGTGCCATCAGTTACAGTAAGGTTGCCAACTATGGAATTAAATATGCATTGTAATCCCTCAGAATTCTCTTTTTCATCTTTACCTGGAATAAGAACATGAATAAGTATTACAACTAGATTTGAAATAATGGCACAGTTTTGGTACAATATCAGACCCAATGAGTCAGATATGTTACCCTAATTAAAACTAACATAGAAAACATTTTGATGCATTTCTGCAACTTTCCTCTCAGTGTTTTCACCATCTTGTGTTTCTCTTCAAAAAAAGTAAAAAGAAAAATATTTCTCCCCACATATATCAGGACAGAAACTAATTATGCCATTATAAATACAAAATAACCTGACAAAAGCAAATACATTAACTGGTTATTATGGACATCTTGATATCTCAAAAAAAAGGACTTGCTTATTTGGCATGTTACATGTAGATCAGGTGAATGCTTAATGCACATGTTTTAAAGTATTTGAAAGGAAAGGAAGGAATGAAAGAAGGAAAGAACAAACAAAGGACATATGCTCAAGCCAAAAAAAAGTAACCATAATAATTAGGTGATGGTAAAAATAAGGTGGCTATAAGGCAGACTACAACTGTACCAGTACCAACCTATCAATATACAGGATGCAATTATAATAATAAAAAGCTAACTCAAATGAAGATGATGAATCAACATTCATCAAACTCATTCATTCAGGGTTCAAAACCTCAAACTTCTGATGACCAGACGTGATAACTTTGGGTGAAGCAACTACCTGAAATATACTAAAAGAAACTTTGATGTTTCAAGCAAAGGTCCTTCGTCGGGAAGTTAGTAGCGTGGGTTGAGAAAACAACATGAGCTTTTATATTGTTGAATACAAAAGTGATCACATGATAAAAAATAGACCAATAAGATGGATTTGGTAAAAACAAAGTATAAAACAAAAAATGTAAATCACATAACAGAATATATTAAGGAGGAAACCTGTGAAAAGCTCCAAACTTTGACCTACCATGTACCAAAATGTATTGTACAGCTGTTTGCAAGACTCTTTTATTTGAATAAAAACTTATCGATGCAAAATAAACATGGTTGAAAAATAGGCAGTCAGGAAGCACAGGGATCATAAAATTCAGGTTCTGCTTTATAAACAACTAAACTACCACAATTCTATTGGTATAAAATTTTTGATTTGCGATCCACAACCTACAAATGGTGAACTGCTAGTAAGAATTTCATATTTGTTAAGTATGACTATGTATTTATGTATATACGACAAAGGGGAAAAGAGAATTTGGATGCTGGGATCCAATATCTGACAAATTATAGATAAATCAATGAGGAAAAACGTTGTTGCAATGCAATCACTGCAGAGACATGTCATCTAATACAGTTAGTTAAACAATACGGTACATGGTATTTAATTGAATAATATCCAGAAAGAAGCTGAAAGGCATATGAAATGTAAATCACTTTCAGGATTAAAATTCTAGCGAGTTACAATTTTGAGTTGATCAAAGAAAATTTCATTTTTATCGATGTCGTATTGCACTTTGAATATTGACTAAATTTGTCAATAAAATGTATAGTTGTTGCACGATTTAATGGAGAAATGCCTGATATCCTGAAGACTCACTTCTTCTTTGATACAAGAAAAGTGAGAGCGAGGTTTACGAAACAAGCACTGACAAGTTAAAAGTTTAACAAAATAATAATCTACCCACCTAATATCAAATTTCTTCGAACAACTTCGCCCGAATTCACGTCTATAATGTCAATAAAACGATCTCTGCTGGATACAATAATACAGTTTAGCGTCGAACAGTACGTTAACGACACAGGTTGGGATTTTATTTCTATACATCCATCTTCCTCCCAAACCCACTCTGAATCCGCCATGTTGTCTCGTCATGATTTAGTGACCAATCCTTGGCTGTACATTCGTGTGCTGTCTGTCGCGGAACATGAGAACACGCGTGTGCGTCACGCAGAGGTTGAAGATCTACACGGAGCAACGAACCTATATATATATATATATATATATATATATAGAGAGAGAGAGAGAGAGAGAGAGAGAGAGAGAGAGAGAGAGAGGAGTGAAATAAAAGAGGATTTATGTCCTCAAGATCGTCGTCAAGATAGGCCGTTTAACTTTTATGGAAAAGGTCTCAAAATGCCGTAAGTGCCTTTTCAGATATCTCCGAATTCAAAAATGCTTACCGTAAAGCGTGTTCGTCGTCTTAGCAGAACTCAAATCCACCCACCCATGCAATCTTGATACATATCTCTGAGTGCCTTGTCCATCACATCTGGAAATCTTTGCGATGGTACATGCAAGGGCGACAATCGCTTCCTAAAAGTGGGGGGGACGGAGCCGGGCAAGCAATGTGGAGGCATTCCCTCTGAAAGTTTTTTTTTTAAATCTAATGTTTATGAAATGCATTTTCCGGAATTTTTTCTTTGGAACAACATTCATACCTTCGAAACGAAGCCATGCATTTCCGCCAAACAGCAAAGACGTTATAGTATGACTAAACGAAGTATTTCTGATTGTTTACAAATGGTGTCCAAAGAAGAACGATCTGGCTGTAAAATAACTTGGCAAATTTTCATAATTTGTCAGGTATTCGAACCAACAATACCTAGGTAAAAATTGGGGCTTAAAAAGGTTATATCGGAAAATCGTAAAGGTAAACATGGAACCATAAGCACCGAGGGAACAGAAATTAGGCTTCAGTTGTCATGAACTTTGCAAAAAGTGGGGGGGATAATTATATATGTATCCCCCTCTGTCCAAAAAGTGGGGGGGATATGTCCCCCGATCTCCCCCAGGATTTACGTCCTTGGGTACATGTGAAGATTTTTAACGACGACTACTACCTTTCAACTGGCACAGTTGTGATTTGGCAACATATTAATTTTACTCCGGCTAACGTCAAACGATTTTACTCCTCAAGGAAACTTGTCACTTAAAGGGTTAACACAAAATGTTATCGCAACAAAGGTTTCTATAAAAAGGGTTTAAAAGTTGCACGTTTCTCACATTAATTTTTTGTGAACTTTTGTTTCGTTAAAAATTGTCGAGTAACATAATCTTTCAAGACTCTTTCAATCGAACGAATGGTAGCTAGAGCCCAAAATGTGCACCAACTTTCACCAACATTTTACACGCATTCATATTGTATAAATGGTGTTTATTGACTGTTCCAAATTATTTCAATGTCTAAAATTAATTTTTCCGAAATCATTAAAAGAAATTAGCGTTGCATGGTCGGCAGCAGGCCCGGAGGAAGTTACCCCGGCTACTCCCCACTTTCGGGCCTCGGCGCTCCTCCTAGTAATTACTGGAAAATTCTCGGTCAGACCAATGGCGTAGCCAGAGAATCTGTGATGCCAGGACCCGGGAAGCACACTAATTAGGGGGTCCAGGGCATGCCCCCCAGAAAATATTTGAATTCTTGGGTCTGTGAAAGGGTATTTCCTGCATTTTGAGGGTGATATTCTCGTATTTTAGGCTGTGGCGGCGAGCTGGATTCGAAGGCTTCAATAGGCGTTAAACTCGTACAGATCTTCCAAATTACTTTTTTAAACCACGCGATATCTCATTGATAAGAAAAAATTGCGCGAATTTTTAACGTGGGAGGAAAAGTTGCGCAAAGGAATTCCCTTCGTGGGCCAAACTAAAAGGGCTGATATCAAATTATTCAAAATTTATTATGTATTTTTCAGTTGAATATGCCAAATGCGTTTTGGGAAGCGCCCATGTTTGTAGCTGAAACCCGGGCTTGGGCCCGGGTAGGCCCGGATCTGGCTACGTCACTGGGTAAGACATCGTCCTCTTCAAGAGCACAATCGTCAAAAAAATGATGTCAGAATATCAAGCTTACACCCTTGAAGTATACCAGCATTTCACGCTAAAAATTATTGAAAGAAATCAGTACGGCTGTCGGCAACAGCATGTTGACTGTATGTTCATGAGTTGTTTGCAAAGTTATCTGGTTCATTTATTTTATTTTGCTCAAAAATTTATTCTCCCTAATCGTTAAAATTTGCATCAGAGTGCACTGGCGTAGCTACGAATTTCTTCAGGGGGGGCGAAACTATAAATTTTCCGACAACTGGGCGTGGTCAAGTGGGCGTGGTCAAAGGAACGTGGTTAAAAGGTGACAACATACAGCGCAGATGCCGCAGAAAAACGAAACAGACATTGTATTTGTATCATTTACTATTTACTTTCTTGGTAAGAATGGTTCTAAAGTACAAATATATTATACGTGTGAATAATTAATTACTTTGCCAGTTCGCTTCAGAATTTCCGACAAGCTTCCAAATTTTCCGACAAACGGCACCCAAAACGTCGAGTGGGGGGGCGGTCGCCCCCCCTGCCCCCTGTAGCTACGCCACTGTCAGAGTGTCAGAAAAGGTTAAATAACACGATGAAGAGGTGATTAGCCAAACAATCTTTGCAGCTTTGCATTTTACAGTTGCCTGTTCTACAGGTAAAAAGTTAAAAGGTTGATAACTGCCGTGACTGATCTCAAATAACTCCGACGTTTCGAGCAAAGTTCCTTCGTCAGAGAGTTTCTTTCTTTATCAAACTTTTAACTTTTTACCTTATTTATCACTGTCTACGCAGTATTCCATTCTTATATCACTGACTGGATTGCGCTACAGGTATCTTTTTTCGATTAGAATACCAAGGAAATCTTTGTCTCTCCCATCAGTTCGGTGTGCTTCAGAATAGCCTGAAAACTAATTGGAGCAGAACGCAATTCTCCACCTACACAGTCAGACAGGACTTTGCATAAACATCCGAGACATGATTTGCATATATAAAGTAATTTATCTTTGAGAAATATTGAATTCGATTTCTCTGAGATACGCGCTTTGTTTCACCGGCCAAGTCGCCCTCGTC
The DNA here is from genome assembly GCA_030142905.1 of Heliopora coerulea. Lineage (NCBI taxonomy): Eukaryota > Metazoa > Cnidaria > Anthozoa > Scleralcyonacea > Helioporidae > Heliopora > Heliopora coerulea. Next base: position 2,062,505 of record JASJOG010000031.1, on the reverse strand, counting down.
TTCGTCGCTCGTAAATCTCAACGCAGCAATGGAGAAAGGGACGATTAGACTGCTGATCTATGTTGTTGTTTACATCGTTTATTTATGTATTGGTTCGTTGATCTTTGCTACCATTGAAACGCCTGTCGAGAGGGAAGAAGTTGCCAACTTGAACAGGCTTCGATCGGAGTTCCTCGATGGAAATCAATGTGTCAGGGACAAAGACCTGGAAAATTATATCCTTCAAGTAATCAAGGCGACTAGACGTGGTATTAAGCCGGTTAAGAACGTTACGACTGTCCCTAGTTGGAGCTTCGCGAGCGCCTTCTTGTTCTCGGGGACTTTGGTAACAACAATCGGTGAGTGTCCTATTCAAAGCCAGCTGGTGATCTTACTAAGGTCTAATTGCACGTGTTCCTGAAATGTGTTTTTCAAGTCTTACTGTAAACTGAACAAAACCAGGATTTTTAAATTGCTAGCTTACGACTTCGTTTGAGACACCTAAAGAAAGTGTTTTATTGAGATCAACAAATCGTTCAAGTTGATTGAGTTTGACTGATGACTCATGTTACTAGGGCACAGCTTTTTAAGCCCTGGCAAATGCAGAACCGAGCTAGGCACGTAGTTAACCTGCTTGTGCTTGTGATGCACATGCACATTGATCGCAAATTATACCCCAGTGAAGCTAGTTATTTTAATAAAGAATGGGGGAGACTTTTTTGAGGACACAAGCATTATTCACACAAGCATTATTCACACAATAGTTCAAAACATGTTTGACTACTGAAGCCAAACCTCTACAAATAATTAAATGTTTTTCCACGATCTTAAACTAGAAATCAGCTACATTATATCAATGGGAAGTCCATGATACCTGCATATTGTTGCCTAAGGATTATATTGAAATAACAAGGAGACGTCAAAAAGCCACAGGGCAAAACTAAGATGAAGAGTGTTGTAGAAGTACAGTTAATATTTAGTTTTATTTCCATGGCAAATATCGGTTTGGGAAAATATGCCGAGGAAGTTGTAACAGTACCAAGACGCTGAGTTTTCAGAGTTTTTGGTATGAAATTTGGTATTGTCTTGGCTATGCAGAGTTCTAATTAAACGTAGTAAACATCTTCATGTATAGCCAAGCCACTACATATAGCAATGGTTTTTACGCGACCTGTAATAATTATGAGCAATATCGCAAAGACCATAATAGACGGTTTTCTTTCGAAATAATAGTCATATTTTGAGTAATTTGTTTCTTGTTTACTAATAATCAGATTGAAAGAATTATTAAAAATTTGAAGACTAAAAGAAAAATCCTTTTATTTACCGAGCGGTAGCATATCTGATCGTTAAAGATGAGGATAATGGCAGGTGCTATATCCCGAGGAAGCTTGCTAGCCCTACAAGTTTCAGTTTCTTATGTAACTTCTTCAAAAGATAATGAAAACTATTTGTCCATACATTGTCTGTAGTAATATTATGGGATTAAAAGTCCATTTTCTGAAAGAATGGCGAGATATGTTACCGTCTGTAACTAGAAAATTTAGCAGTGTAAATGAGTTTACATCACTCAGAGTATGAGCATTACGTCGATAGGACGAAAGCTGAAAAATATGCAAAAAAGAAAAATCGAAATGCAACACAGACGGAAATACGACACCCTTCGCTGTCTTATATCGTTTTCTATTTGTCATTCTGTTTCAAGTCCATTTGTTACCCCAAGTTCGTTAATGTCAGCCACAGCTTTTTCATAATTTGAACAAACATATTTTAATTCAAAACCTAATAGACAACTGGAGCTTCGAAAACAAAGAGATAAAGACCCTTGATAATTGTCAATGAAACAAAGAGACAAAGGCCCTTCATAATTTTCAGTGAAATAAGAACTATAAATACATTCTAAAACTGAATGTGCTATTTCATACCCGATAAAAAGCATGTATGTGTGAAGTGGGTTTGGTTTTCATTGGACATTAATTTGTCAAATAACTGGAACAAATTGTTTCTGGACTGCACCTTCTAGGTTGTTGATTGCACGCTGAGCAACATTTAATAAAATCCATGAATATAATTTGATTTGACGATTCTTTGACATTACAAGCAACGGCCAGCACATTGAATTACCTAATATTTTCTTTTAAGTTCGACGTGGGGTTTAATCTATGCATATGTGTGCGAGCAGTGAGATTGCACTGCTAAATAGAAATCGGTATGAGGACAAAATTTCGAGTCTGGTTGTGCTGAAGATACGATGTTTTTTGGAGGAAACTTGGAAGGGAAAATGTCGCTTGCAAATAGTTCTGAATGTCTTTTTCCACCCCTTATCCGTTAACTCACGGAGTTCATGATCATATTTTTGAAGCTCTGTCCGCGGCAAAAACCATTATTATAATGTTCGTTTCAGAGACCTTTCAAAAATCTCTATTAACCGATCATGACTAATAAATCATATGACTGCAGAAGAACAAACAAATTACAAAATCTGTTGCATTATGATGGAATGAATGATTAAATAATGCATTTACTAAATAGATAAGATTCAAAACAGCTGTAGTCTCCTTTGGAAGAAAGAAACTGGACATCAGATAGTATTCAATGATGATGTGACGGTCCAGTCTGTGATGAACATACGCATTGAGGAGTCGTTTCCTACCTTCTCCCCATGGCCATCTGCCTCCACGCGTTGGCATCGATTCGTTTGTTTTATTTGACAAACATTTCCATGAGACACAGGCATTGTTCTTTCTACCAGTATCATTCCATCAAATAAGCTGAAAAGATTTTTTCATTTTCGAGGCTATTGATTGTCAGTCTTAGCTGGACTGTAGGGTTAAGAAACGAGCTGTTTGCAAGCTACCAACTCTACATGGATACGAATGCATTAAAGTCAATATATAATAGATGTGGGTTCGATATCCCATAGACTTGCTCCAAGTCTGCCTCTCTCCATCTTTATTTCAGGGAAAGCAAGTATTAATACGCGAGTAGGTGAGCACGCGGAACGCGACTACTCGAGACAGAGAAGAGGTAGCGCTCGCCCGTGCTCGCCTACCCGCGCGTTAATACGTACATGCTCGCCCCGAAACAATGATAGAGGGAGACTTGAAGCAAGTCTAGATATCCTCCAGATATTGACTTTTGCAATTACAGTTTTACTAATTCACACCATGATTACCTCTTTTTGTCTTGTTCTCAACAGGCGATTGATTCCATAAATTTCCTCACGAGGGAAAATTTATAATTTCCCTCATTAATTTCTTGAGCGCAGATCAAATGAGAGCAAATTATAAGCACTATAAATCATATTTCGTCGGTAATCGTAGTGATATAGAGCGAATTCACTCAGTCCCCAAAGACTCGAATAACAAAGGGCATGGCAGCCATGTCGGTATACCAAACAAAAGAAGATGATCAAAATTCTTTTGCTAAAGAACACAAACATGGTGATCATGTATACGTGTATCTAAGAGAAAGCCGTACCTGGGTGGTATTTCGCCCGGGACAAATTCAGTTGGAGGCGTCCCTTTGGCTCTCTCTAAAGCACCCCAATCTCATTATATTATGACAATTCTATACCAATACTACTGGTGTACAACTAAACCAGGCACTTCAATAGAAGCAAATGACTTTTGTGCTTTTCGTTTTTTATTACTCAAAATGAAATTGAAAATTTAAAACAGGCGCATCCGAGCCTTGACAACTGCAAAGTCGTCAATTAACAACGAGAAGTCGAAACATTGATTTAACATTTTGTTAAGCTTTGCAAAATATTTTTTAATCTAGAAAAAAAGACCAAAAAAGACAAATTTTTGCATCTGAAATTGTCACCCCATCAAATTTTGCGGCCACGGGAAGCCTCCCAGTTCCCCCTCCTTGGTATAGCAATGCTAAAGCGTGCACTTAAGGTGTCTTTTGCGCACCAAGAAACATGCTTGAAAGACCCGCATCTAACGTCCTTCTAGCAACATTATTATTTCTTCTTTGACACGCTGGTTAAAAACATCTGACAGAGTATATTATTGTTTAGGTTACGGGGAAATAGCTCCACTCTCGGATAGTGGCAAAGTGTTCGCCATCTTCTTCGCTCTATTTGGCATTCCGATGACGGCCATGTTGCTCACGGCGATTGTGGAACGCCTTTTGAACGTCGCAGAGAGGCTGGAGAAGTTTATGGAACGACATTACTTCACACAACCAAATTTACCCAAGTCTGTAATCCGCGCAGTGAACGTCTCCATTTTGATCTTAATCATTGTGACTTTTATCATGCTTCTTCCTGCTCTCTTCTTCGCCTACATAGAAAAGTGGGGTTACTTCGAAGCGCTCTACTTCTGTTTCATCACCTTGACAACGATCGGTCTGGGAGATTACACCCCCGGCGATGGTTCAGAATGGCTAAAAAGCGAATTCAGATCTTTATATAAAGTTGCGTGCGTGTTGTACTTCCTCGTTGGGCTATCCTTCGTAGTTCTGATCTTAGAGATGTGTGCCAAGGTGCCCGACGATCACCCAGGGATGCTCTTCAGCTGTCATAAGCCCGTACTTGATGACAGTACTGAAATGGAACCGCTCAGTCGAACACCCAATCCTTCGTACGGGCGACAAAGAGATGATGAGGATCACGGCCAGACAAGCAGAAGTCCAAATGAGTATGAGCCGATCAGCCAAGAGGATACTGATCAGCCATATCCTTCGCCTTAGGTATACATCGCGTATGGCAACAATGGAAATGGCGTAGGCTGAAATGAGAAGCCCTATTAAGCAACGTCCCGAACTTTAAATATGGCGAATTTCAATGTCTACTTAAACTGTCCAAAAGCAATTTCATATCAAGTTATGGAAACACCACGTCCGTTCGTTAATTGTCAACCTGTCGCCCATAAAGTTGGCGAGGTGATCCTTGGGAAGTCAACGTACACGTTCCCCCCGGTAGTACTTGTGGCACATTAAGATTTCTAAACAAACTTGAACGATAAAAATCCTTGGGGTGTTCCCATAACTTGTTAGTTTTTGTTTCAGTGATTGAGAAAGATGTCTTTGGCAAAAAGGCCGGCTGCCGTGCCTTATTTACTTCACTACTGTGCCCCCCTCGCAACATGGAAATCACAATTCTCCCCATAGTCGCTTCAGTATTTCATTTAAACAAAAATCACATTGTTTACTCTTAGGTGAACGCAACTAAAGCGTAGCAATCAATAAGTCCATGGGGGGTTTCGAAGAATGATAAGAAATTAACTTACGATCGCAAGGACATCTTTCATGGATTTAACCATAGAGATTATATATTAAGTAACGGGGGCATTGTAGCTAAATGTCACATACAGCAGGCGACAAATTGAAGGCTGCCAAATCGGGGGTCAAAACGAACAAAGCCCGGATAAAGTTCAAAGTCGTGGTCAAAGGCCACTTCACTTTCGTCTCTTGTTTTGGTCTTCTTTTTGGAAAAAGAACGAAAAACGATTATGGACATGACAATAATAGCCGACTAATGACCAAAGAAGCAGTTCTACTACACAGCTGACGGAAACAAACACGGGACAATTCCCCAAACATCAATTGTTCGACCGCGAGGTTCCCGAACAGACGTAAAAGGGCTTGGAAAAGAACAGTCTGCCCCCAAATTTACTCAAAATGGTGACGTCCGTTTTGACCCCAATTTTTCGGCCCCCATGACTTCTTTAGTTTTATATGATCTCTATTATATTAACTCCCTTCAGTCAGTACCCGACTTTTAACTTTTACTTTGGCTAACGCCCGACGATTTTACTCGTCAAGAGGAGACCTCTTGGACAGGAAAGGGTTGACGTGCTTCATGGAGCGATTTTTAACGGCGATCTTGAACGCTGCAAATACAACATCAAAAATTAATACAAATACCATGTTATTTCTGAACGTATTTTTTTACGAAAATTTTTAGCGTTAAAAATTGTCGTTAAAAATCATCTCTTGTATTACCTTTATTTTATACCAGCCAGGAACGCTTGAGCGAATCATCAAAATACGATCAAAATCGAAAGAAGCATTTTGAAATAAAAAACTTTGTCCGTCTTTTTCACGACCACGGCGAAAAGTAAGCAGGTTATCTTAGGGACTTGTTTAACTTAAGGTAGTATTTATTGATTATAGGCGTACTCTCTCATTAACCTTTGGCTTTCCTTGCCGAGCAAAATCGTCTGGTCTCAGCCGGAGCAAAATAATAGGAGACTAATCTTGCTGGGAGAGAGTTAATCCCATCCTCATAATTCAACTAAAAGGTTCACTTTTTTCATTTTCGACTGAGAGTAAAACAGGTTCTAACTGGCCACTGGACTATCTTGATATATGTGACATAGTACATCACAATGGCATTATGACCAGTCCCAGCTTGGAATAAAAAGTAAACAATAATTTACATCATTGTAATTTCGTAGCTAGTCGTATTTTAATGTGAAATTCTATTATTTAAAAATTGATGAGTTACTATTGCTGGTGTATCACGAAAAATAATTTAAACCTTCAATTCTCTAGTCTTGGTCTCAAATATCGAGAGTGCGTTCATTTTCTAAGATTACGCTTTTCGTCTGGTGAATCTAATGCCAAAAAAACAAAAATGAGAAAATATTATGATTTTGCATGTTCATCGGCGAACGGACTTGGGGCCTGTTTACAAAGAAGTAGGGTAACCATTCTACAGGGGTCACCCTAGTAGGAGGGTTACCTTTGGTCTATAGTCTTTCCACCTTTTTGGAGTGTTAGTGTGACCCTGGGGGTAGGGTGACCCTACTAGCTTGCTAGGTACACCTTGGCTGGAGAGCCATCTTTGCTTATTTAAGCCCTGCAAACGTATCTGGTAGGGTAACCCTGCCAGACTGGGTCACGTTTCAGCGTAAATGTGCTAAAAATAGTTCGCTGTATTGTCAGACATGACTTCGCGCGCGCATACGCCAGGCGGAATCTTTCGAAGACGTCTGGGAAACAATGGTATAATGAATGAAGACAACTACCTCAGTATCAAACCATCCTAAGCAATCAATGTATTTGTAAATGGGACAAAACTTAGTGATCATGTAGAAGTAGAATCATCCTCACGGTATTATGAAACGAAACTTCACAATTAACCTACACTGTTGAAGTCAACTGAAAAATGTTGACTCGAGCGGGATTTGAACTCGCACCTTCGGGATACCGGTCCGCCGCTTTACCTATTGAGCTATCGAGTCCACAGGGATTGGAGGCGAGTTTTTATCCAATTTAAGTGCACGAAATATTCTCGCGACAACTTAACGCTATCCATGAGGATGGATGTGCAGTGTTTCAATTCTATTTCAGAATCATCCTTAGGGTATTATGAAATGATAACTTCACAATTGACCTACACTGCTGAAGTCAACTGAAAAATGTTGACTCGAGCGGGATTTGAACTCACACCTTTATCCAATTTAAGTGCACGAAATATTCTCGCGACAACTTAACGCTATCCATGAGGATGTATGTGCTGTGTTTCAATTCTATTTCAGAATCATCCTCAGGGTATTATGAAATGATAACTTCACAATGTAGAGGTAGGGTTACCCTAGTGAATTTGCCGCGCCTCAGCTAAAAGGTCACCCTACATCATGTAAACTGGGGCTATCTCCTGGCCCTACTAGAAGGTTCACTCCATTAGGAGGGTCAGCCTTCCTCCCTTTAAACAGGGCCATAGGCGCTGGGTTAGGATAAAGCGAGGATGCGAATTTGCGGAAAGGAGGATTAGCGGATAGGATAAAACGCGGGTTTTAAGGATAAAACGCGGATTTTAGGGACAAAACGTGGATTTTGGGGATAAAACGCGGATTTGAGGATAAAACGCAGATTTGGTGATAAAACGCGGATTCGGACTTCAGCACAGATGACAGCTTCCAATTCACTCCGTGCTTCCTGTTCCAAGACCCTCAAAATCGCGAAGTGAGTATGCTAATTTGCTAAGGAAAGGCCGTTCCGATAAACAAATGGCTACGAACTGTCTTGTTTCTTTGTTGGTTCTGACGTTGTTAGCGAGCAGTAGCTTTTGTAAGACCCAGAAAACACCGCTAATCATCGATACCGATGTTGGTGGGTTTGTCGACGATTTAGTAGCCATCGCGCTTGCGTTATCGCTTCCACAGTTGGACGTACGTCTCATTGTGACTGCCTCCGGAGACACAAGAACGAGAGCTCAGGTCCTTGCCAAGTATTTGCAAGCTATTGGTAGGTACGACCTACCTATTGGAATAGGAGTCTCGACCGAGCGAAGAGGCTATAGCTCTCTTTTCGAGTGGGCAAGCGACTTTGAACTTACTGACTATAAGGTAGAAGCAATTATACTATGTTCTTTGTTTTTCTGGTGAGAAGACACGATCATACTGAAAGGCTGTGAAAAGCGTTATGTAAAATTTAATATTATTCGGGTAATACACCGATTATGTGATTGTGGTTGCTTGGTAATTATATTCTTAATACAAAAATAATAGACGACATATCGAGACTTGCAGACTGGCAGTACATATTTCTACCATCTATACGAACCAGTACACAAATTTAACCTTCGCTCACCATCTGAGTCTTTGTAGCTCAATGGTTAGAACATCTCACCGGCGATCAGAAGGTTACGGGTTCGATTTCCGTCAGGGATTCAGAAAGTTTTTTTGAGAGAACAGCTTGAGGGCGTGCGTATTAACATAATTACCAAGCTACCACAAACACATCATTGGTTAACATAAAAATAGACGACATATCGAGACTAGCAGACTGGCATTACATATGTCTACCATCTATACGAATCAGTACACAAATTTAACCTTCGCTCGCCATCTCAGTCTTTGTAGCTCAATGGTTAGAGCGTTTCACCGGCGATCAGAAGGTTACGGGTTCGATTCCCGTCAGGGACTCAGAAAGTTTTTCTGAGAGAACAGCTTGAGAGCGTGCGTATTAAACACGGAGCGACACTATAAAAGGGTAAGCTCCTCCAACATTTCTGGCTTCGTATGGCGGTTGCATGTTTCCAAATGGCGGACACTTTGAAGCGTGACTGAACTGGACAGCGTAGAGCTCCACAAGCGTGTCCTAGAGCCTAAAGCTTACGGAAATACTTTTAAAATGTGTTTTTAAAATACAGCTAAACAATATATAAAGCAATAAATGGATGAACAAGGCACATTTACTGATTTTTCTGGTTGTTATACGTCGTATTATAATCATTCGAGACGTCCTTCGCATCTTCATTCACTTATAGTCATCCTACCCGCGTAGTGTTTGGGCACGATTTACATTTTATTACGTCCGCGATACTTCATAGCCATCTGTATTCTTTTTGGCGCATATTTGAAGCTTGTAATATTATAAATATAAACAAAAACTGGCGCCACTTTCAAATTCATTTGTGGCAAATATGCTTGGTTGCTCTCATCCAACAGCTCGGACTTCTACCTCTGCGCAAAGCACAACGCCGCGTTCTGCGGGGCTTAGCAAGTATGATCGCAATAAAGTCTACTACCAGAAGAATAAAAGTGCAATTAAAGAGAGCAAGGTCTACTACGGCTTCAAAATGGAAATGAAACGCGATGAGGAAGGGCGCTTGGTAGAAGTACGTAAAAAGATCAACACCGTGTAGAATCAGTCACTGTCCAACGGAAAACCGGCAGGAAATGTTGAAGTGATGGAATTGCTCTTCGATTGTTGGCTCAGTCAAAACAGTTCAAATGGCCAACAGGCGCAAAATACTATCCAGGCAGCAACGTCGTAGGAATTAAATTCATCTCCTATATTCTCCTCAATTGAACGTGACATTCGTCCACCGGAAATTAGTCTGAACTCAATTGACCAATAACATGCGACCTTTCCTTAATCATAATTGACAGGCTGAGAAACTCAGCCTCTTCTTATGCGATCGCTCCGTGTTTAAGAATACACTGATTGCAAATATGGCGCCGGTTGCACCAAAGCGAGGCTTTTCGGTGACAACCGTTGCTAAGGGCCGAAGTGCTAATATTTCTTCTGTAAATGTGACTTTGTTGACAGTTTGGAAAGGCGGTGTTCATGCATTGTTACGCATAAAAAGACTACATAAAAGCTACGTGCGATCATATCTGGACTCTTTTTCATTTTTAAAGAAGCTCAATCATGGTATCTTTACTTTTATGCGAAATAACTCGTCTTTTAATATGTGTGACGTGGCCGCATGATGATTGAACCTACTAGCAAATATCATTATTCCATTAAAGCTTGCCGTTGAAGCTTTACAAGTATTACTCGTGATTTGTCGTATTCAGGATTTACCTTATGTTTCCCGTTTAGCCAAGGTTTTAACTGGTTAATCATGCCCGATAATTGTTGCGTTCCCATGTGCTGCAAGATTGGATATCGTGTCGATTCACAGGGGAAGGTCCCGTACCATAGTATACCTATAAAAGATCCGAAAAGATTGAAGGTATTTAAAATAACTGAATGTGGTGGTGGCTGACTTGGCGAAGGAAGCGCTTCAACTCGACTACGTGCCACTTCTCGACGGGTCTGTCCTTCATTAATTTGGGCTTATCAATAATATTACTAATAGAAAACATACAGTAAAAGGGAACAGCGCGTTTCAGCAAAACGTCTAAAAACACTGCCGTGCGTTCGATGTCAACTTCACAAATAAACGACAAATATGCAAACTGAAACAATTGTGCAGACGTACTGATATTTAACAGCGCTTTTTTCGGATTTAAGGACATATAAATGACGGCGAAAAGGGTTTTTATGAGTGATCTTCCAAACTAGAACTCTACCAGATCAAATACGGACTATCAAGAAAGTTGTTTGGACCATTCTTTGGCCCTTAGCAACGGTTGTCACCGAAAAGCCTCGCTTTAATGCAACCGGCGCCATATTTGCAATTGGTCTATTGTTTATCGATGATTCGGTGATGCGAGTGGGGAAAAAACAAGTTTTGAGAACGGAGTAGCAAGCAGTGGTGGACACTAGGGGGGGCGAGGGGGGCGATCGCCCCCCCCAATAATTTCAGCTGAAGCTTTCATTTTGAAAAATGGAAGCACAAGGAAGTCTTCATTTTAAGAAAAAGAAGCACAATGACAACAACGAACAATCAACAAAACAGAACAAAATGGCATTGTTTAAAAACAAACAAGAAACAGTATTCTAATTTTCTAATTTTCTGGGGAGCATGCTCCCAGACCCCCCTGGAAGGCTTGTGCCTTCGGCACTCGCCCCCCCAATATTTCCTGAAGTGTCCGCCACTGGTAGCAAGGTATTACAGCATTTGCTTATGGTTCGACGATACTAAGTAGAAAAATGCTACGTAGCCAAATATTGTCCATATGAGGATTCACACGATCACGGATCCCATTTTAATGAACTGTACTATTGGATGTCACGGACTAAAAGGCCACTTCGCTTTCACAAGATCCGATTTCCGAACGTTCCCGAAGCGGAAACATACACGTAGACATATTAAGTTCTTAGCACGTGACGTCTGGTGGTCTTAGGTGACATCAAACGATAACATTACTTCGTCACCTTCAATCGTTACTGGATTCGATAAGCATAAACATACCGTATTTACTCGATTGAGCGCCGCCCCCGAAAGAGCGTCGCACTAATTATTTTCAAATGCGGCGCTTAATCGAAGCATCGTCGAATGGCTCGGCACAATCGGAATACACGAAGAAACAGCAGCTGGGAACTTGAAAGCGCCCCCAAGAAGAACGATTTTATAATGGATTATCGACGCTTGGGCCGATTTGCCAACGGATATTATCAAGAAATCCTTCACATGCTGTGCGTTGAACCTTCCCGTTGATGCGTCACAGGACGATTTCATTCACTGCCTGAAAGAGGGACAGCCTTGTAGCACCAAACGAGAAATGCTTCGATCGCAGTTGGATATCCTGGATGAACCAGACACGAATCCCTTTCAATGCGACGAATTTACGTCTTCTGATGTAGAGGAGGCATATCCAACAACGGTTACGATGCAGCAGTTGGACTCAGATCATGAAGAGGACAGTCACATTGATATTTTGTAAACTTGTAAACAGTGTAAAAACTTTCCGCCGTCAAAATGGGGACATTTAGTGACAAAGACATTTAAAACTTATTTATTTCATTGTTAAAAGTTCTTGTTATAATTCACAAATAAAAGACTTTTTTAAAGAGCGCCGCCCCCGAATGAGCGCTGCATCTAAAGCTCTGAAAATTTAAAGAGCGCCGCGGCGCTCAAACGAGTAAATACGGTATAGTAGTAATTTGATTAGCAATACAAAATATTCACATCTGTTCTTCATGTGATACGAAACATCTTTTTGATGTTTGAGGATTTGCACCTTAGCTCACCATCTGAGTCTCGGGTGGAAAAACGGATGTTGTTTTTGGGCAGTAATTTGCTGATAACAGCTTTGGATGACTGTACAAGATTTCTCTCATTTCTTTCCAGGGAAAAATCTACGAGAATGGTGTGACAGCTATGGGGGATATGCTTACGGCCTCAAACGAAACATTTGATATCCTGGGCATAGGACCAATGACAAACTTCCCACAACTTTTGGATAATTATCCGAGTATTGTCCAAAAGACATCAATCAAAGTCATGGGGGGCTCAATTTACAAGGGATACGACAATTCCAGCACACCAGTTCCAGAATACAATGTTAAATTTTGTCCACGTTGCGTGAATAGGGTGATCTCTGCAGGATGGAGTGTCTATCTATCACCTGTTGACACATGCGGCGTCGCCGACTTACCTGGAATGCCTTATCTACATGCACTCAAGTCTCTAAAACTATCCACATTAATCCTTTTTGAGACTCAGCGGTTCATTGCTAGTAAGGAGAACATGGTTGTTCAGGGTAATAGGTCTTTGGTTTGGTATGACACCGTCGGCACGTATCTTACTGTATTGAATAAGACATCCAGTTTTGTCAACATTGTCAATTTGACCCTACATGTCACTAACAACGGTTCTACAGTTATTGATAAGGTTTCTGGACATTTAGTTCACGTGGCTTTGACGTGGAAAGACAATGGGCTAGATGCATTTAGAAACTGGGTCGCGCAAATCCTTTACACAAATAATCCCCAAGCAGGAGCAAATTCCCTTCTGCAGGGGAATTTTGATATTATCTGTGGAGCAATCGTGTTTATGGTATCGTGCTTACTTTTTTAATTTCTTTACATTTGTTATATTATATTGAGCTATTATGTTTACGCTGGACGGAACCTCAGAGAACCACTGAGGACTGTAAGTTGGTCACTGAATTCTCCGGAAGTATCATGTCTGTGTAAGAGATAAAAAAAATCTTAAAAGATCTAAATTAAAATTGACAAACGTTTTCTAATGAGATTACGTCGATCGCGTGAAATTTAATGAAAAGACGTCACCTCAGTAGTAATATGAACAATGGAGTGCTACGTTGGCAGTTTATTTTGAAGGAAGTACAAAAAGGTTAAAGGTGGTACTCTGCCCGAAAACGAGAATAACGTACTGAACTAGGAAAGCGCAATCGCTTGAAACTTCCGTCAGTGCCTCTGTCGTGATTTTTGGCCGCGGTCGCACAAACACTTCAAAAAGAAAAGTAATCACCAATCCATGCCAGGTTCGACGTAATATTTGAGTTAAAGATTAATAAAATGGCGAATTTACACTAAAATAGTCGGCAATTCACCCTCGTTTTTTATAGTAGATAGTGAAGTCAGACTTTGCTATCTTCGCCTATCTGCTCATGGAATACCCCAACTCATTGCCTAATTGTTAAATATGAAATTATTTTATGGCAGGGAGGCTTGTGGGTACTTTGTGCTTTTCAAATACACATTATTTTAACGGACTAAAAATAGCACTATTGCAAAGTGTTCATTACTTTAAATACATAACGGTGTGCACGATGCCCACAAGAAATTGGATGATATAAATCTTCGTAAGATGCTCACAGCTTTTGCAGCCTCAATAGCTAAATGAATACCACTTTTTTTTAATGCAAGATGACTGGCAAGATGTTTCACTTCTGACTGGACACTGTATTTCGTTATCGGTTAGATGTCTTCTTTGCAACCAGCTTGCTCAATATTTCATAGGAATAATCTTCTGGATGAAGTGGGTCATAGATACGTGGCGATGTCTCATCAGTTTCAAATCTATGGGGGAAAAAATCTCATAATTAACACATCTGGTAAAGAATAAAACATAATCGGACTAACGTCATCTTGTTAGCTTGATATTCAAGTTAAAAACAAAACAAGAGAAAGGTGCGGTGATATTTTGACTCTGTTTCAAAGTCACTGTCAAACCAACTGGTAAGCAAACAAACTATATTCAATATAAAACTGGGTTTTGGGAATGTTTATCGCAGTGTGCTAATCCAACTTTTTTTCGCATTAAACGTACAGTTGAACTTTCATAAATAAATGTAAAACTGAAAACATACTTACTTCAGACGTTTCAAAAAGAAATCCAATGCCTTTTCGTTGTCTACAGTTGCAGTAAAAAAAGGTTCTATAGTTTTTAGTCGGTATAAGAGGCTATCTTGTGGAGGAAATACGATAAAAATTAACATTCAACAATGTTCACTATTAAAAAATATTAAAGTGATTTAATCATTCATGGTTGAAGGCAATGCCGCTTTAGCACATATATCCATTGATTAAAAGACTCTCCACTAAATTTTCTCCGTTTCTCCATCCTATCCCACCTTGCTCTTCATGCAACATTAACCCTTAAATGACCTATTATTTTTGAGATTTTTTTTAAGTCAAACCACCTAGTATGCAATTATGCCTGATATTTTCATAGAAAATGAAAAATGTCCCACATGAAAGGCAACGGGACTATTCTGAGAGTATATAACAAAAAGTAACGTACCCCAAATCTTGGAGCTCACGTAAGGGTGGACCAGTGTGGGTGAGACTCTGCAGAGACTCTGCTCCCGTGAACTCGCTGTCCCCTTGAGGAGAGTATGGGAGAGGAGTTGAAATTAAGCTTGGTTGCTTGAATTGTCGATTTGGTATGGATGAAAAACCTCGATGAACAAACGTATGGTCGCGTATGGTCGACTAAGAGTTAATTATCCTCTCCTGATTGCATACCTCACAATCACTGATACACTGCTAGAGGTTATGCTAATAGCTAAATTTTGGTTTTTGGACAAGACACTATTTGTAACAACGTAGATCTCACCTTTGAAGACTGTTACCATGACTTTTTGCATTTTATATCTTATGAAAAAGGAAAAATGTTTTTAGTAAATATACATGTACCCTCCCAAGACCAGCTGGTATCAAGGATAAGATTGTGAATTGCAATTAAGATGTTACAACTTACTGCAGGAGTAACAATGGCATGTTCCAACAAACTGTAGCAAATGACTAGTGGACTTTCGCCAAGCTCATATATTATTACAAAAAATGTTAGATCATCTCAAGAGTGATTAGACAGTTGCAGGTTAAATCCCTGTATGAAACTCAGAAAATGTTTTACTGCATAAAGTGCTTCATGAAGGTCCAATTATGATTTGTATTACCACCAAGATACCACATCCACACCATTAGTGTTTAACTCATCAATGGGCAGGGTTCATCCTTTTGATAAGTAAAATCATTTGGCATGAGCCAGAGTAAAATAGCAAATTGCACCCTTGCCCCTCATGTTGTTCATTGAACATTATCAAGTTGTGACTTCTGCACAGGCATAAAATATGTATCAAAGTGACATACATATCAAACAAACATCCTAGCTTTTTATCTGAATCTCAGTAGTTCATTAGTTTAAACATCCCACTAGTCAACAGCAACATGTTTGAAGAAGTTGATCGTCCAGGTTAGTGTAGTCTTGAGAAAGACTGTTGGTTGAAGTGACTGACGTTTCGACAGCCTTAGCGGCGGTCATCTTCAGAGTCAAAAGGAGAGTAAAGGTCAGGTTGGCCTGTATTTGTATCTGGCTCGTCCGTGATAAGTGGGCGGTCGTATTACTCATGGAGGTGTGATAGAAGTTGAGTTGTCTGTGGCAGTCGTTAATCCGCGCTCGGATCAGTCGTCTGCTGGTGGAGTTGACAATCTGAATAGCCTCTTGTGTGTTCAACGGGGACTTAATTTAAACCAGTCAACAGCAAGTTATAGGTCCAAATAGGGTGGCCTATGCCCCCATTATAGTGCAATTTAATCAAAAATGCAATGTTAAAATTTAAATGACTAACCTGTGTGCAAGAAGTTGTAGAATTTGGATGAAAAACTTGCCAAGTCCTTTATTTCTATGTTCATTTTCAATCTGGATTTCATAACTATTAAAGTTGACAGGAGTAAACACAGCATGAAACTCTCTATGAAGTAAAGTGCCACAATAATATCAATTAAAATAATCTGAAGGCAATAATGTATCTACACATAACTACCTGTGAAAGGAATATCAGCACAAAGATAAATATCTATAATTTCAACACTTCAAATAGATAATGAAATGTTTTCAAAAAGTTAAATAGAGACTGTGTCAATCCCTGAGAGTTCTGTCATATGAAAATTACAATTTATAATACCCAAGGTCCCAACTCACCAGTGTTAGCTGTATCATGGTATATCTAAAGTGTAATTTTGTTATGTTGAAGAACCAATGAAGACTTCCATACAATGCAAGTACCAGTACATAATGCATTCCAAATGGCTTGGCAAAAAGTTACTGAAGTATTTTCCACAGAAAGCAGACTGTATTTGTACATACCACTACTCCAAATTGATCAATGGTGAGGTCAGCATGCAAAATTGTTTAAGGCATAAATTTATAGTACAGTAAAGCACTGTCAATGTAACTCCAGCTCTGTGTATAAAAGGTTTAAAAATATAGGCATTTTCATAGCTATTGTTAAATGGTTAATACTCAGAACTAGACATGGATGCTGTTACAACAACTACAGTTTTTGCCCTAGTGGTGTTTACTTGACAGAATAAGTTCCTGCACTTAATTTAGGATACACTGCTTCAATACTGTTGTAAAGATGAAGAGGTGAGCACTGAGGATCATGGAAACTTGCATGCTAGATAGATATTATGTTATTAATGCATAACAACAGTTCTCAAAAAAACAATATTTGTTTGTTTGTTGCTAGGTTACCAATGTTTAGTGAAACATACCAGTAAAGTACTTCAACATCATTGTCTAAATCAAATCTGAAATGGGATAAGCCAACACCTTTTTCATTCTCATCTTTTGCAATCAGATACCTTTATAACAAAAACGTAAAGGATAGTTTTAGCACCAGAAACAAATGCTTAAGTTAATATTTAACTAAAAATTTGTAAATTATTATAGTGTACATGTATATCATAATGTGTGTACTAAGCATGTAAGTTATTTATCAATTATTTTACCAGCATTTCCCCAGGATTAATAAAGGACACCTTGACATGACTATATTATGCCACTTTTGGCCAAGATAAGGGAACATTCTTCAAGGTAAGGGTACTTGAATAATGACAAACATGTAAATGCACTCTGGGGGAAAATCAGTGATTGTTGACAATTAGCAGTGGGCAGAGCATAGCAGACCACTAGAAGTTTACTGTGATTAGTTTCAAGCATAACAATATGCAACCTTTCTAAAAGTTGGTCACAGCACACTATTACTTTGAAGTTGCTGGGGGAAACACTCTTTACAAATAAAGGTTTAACTATATAGTATTTATTGTGGTATAAAATTGGATGAAAATACCTAGTGGATAAGACTTTCAGTGAAGTTTTTGCCCAAGTTTAACTTAATATTGTAAACTGTAATATTATAAGAAAGTACATTGAGTATAGTCAAACGAAAGCTGGGTCATTACCATGCACTCTCCTCACTCATTTCTTCCTTTTTCTTCTTATCACTCCACCCCCATGAGCTGGCTTCATACCTGTTTAACAAAAAAAAACAAAAAACAATTCTGCAGGAATTACAGGATTTTATTTTTTTTTCCTCAATCTTGAGTGAAAAATGGAAAAGGTGCACAGCTAGATATTTTTCTGATGGCCTCATTTTGAATTCTGAATAATTATTACAAAATGCAGTCACATGCATTATCATTGATAGAAGAATACAGATAGTGGGATGGGAGTATCCAAACATGGAAAAATTCTTTCCAAAAAGTTTTGAATTTTGTATTGGCTGCTTGTAAAGATTTTATTACATAAAAGAATTACCACATATTTTTTGATACAAGTACATGTACAGTATCCAAATGCTTGGGATATTGCTTGACTTTTGAAAAGTGCAAAAAACACTCATCTAGTAGTGAGTGCTTTTTCTTAGCCTTTCCTCCTGTCTTTCAACATCCTATAGATTCAATTACTGCATCCAAACTTGGAAAACATTACATATTTATGAAAAAATGCAGCATGACACCTTTGCAATTAACATGAACTGATTTAATCACTGCTAAAAACAGACATATACCAGAAAGGCATCCCCTTTTCTTTTTAGCTTTGGTATACTCTAAAGAAATTTAATTGTACAGCTTACATTGTTTCCATATTGGATTTAGTTAGATCAAAAGCCCACTGGAATTCATCCTGTCTCAGGTCAGAAACTCGTTTGCACTCAATGGATACTACAAGGCTGGAATGTTAAAATGAAAACAATGTTGAGAAGTTAAGCAAACAAAGGATTTATTTCTTACTTTTGATGAAAGTCTTATAGTAAGGTTAAAAGGTACAAGAAAGGGAGGCAAAAGCCATTTGCATGTACAAAACTGAACTTGAACAAAAATTTGATGTTATACCAGAAAATAACATGCACAACAATATGGAATAATAATCTCTGAAAGTAATCATGAAGCTAGTCATACAACATGGTGCAAGTTTCAAAAACAATACCCCATAAAGAGTTCTAAATATTTAATTTCTTCATTGAAAAATTCCAGTCAAAAATTACATTTAAATAATAGAACATCACTATGTTGTTTATGAATTCCATAATTTTTACCTAATTCACTCATGTGCTCAAGAAATAGCTTTGTCATTATTGTATGATCAGGTAATGCATACTTCCATTTCAGCTTTGAATGACAACTCAAACTTGACCAGTGGTCAAAATATAGAGGTCAAAGCTACCACAAAGACATCAATATTGAATTGATGACAGTTGCTTTAAATAAATTATCCTTGAGCTAAATCAAACCATAAAATGGCAGCAAAAAAATACAAGCACAAAATACATGAAGATAATGCTTGACAACCAGAGTAGTAATCATAAAATTAGTAAAATTGTAAAAACGATAATAAAAATGTTTGTTCATTTAGGTGCACATGTGTGGTTTTCTTCCACCTGTCCAGACAAAAGCAAATGAACATCTGTCTTGTTTGGAAGGTATTGATAGCAGAATGTACTTGGGAATGATAAATCAAAACAATCAAAAACTGCATATAATCATACCCATTTCTGTCATACTTGGTGAATGGAACCAGTGTTTTCATAAGATCATCATCCTTCATAAAATAATCACGGAAAAGAGTGTTTCTAATTATCGATCACGTATGCAGTCATTATCATAAGGTAAATTTAATGGATGTAAAAAAGTGCGAGTTTTAACTTACAGAATTGGCAGCATCCACTAAAGACTGGGCTGCAGAAATTTTTGCTAACTCCTGAAACGACAGCAATTTTAGTACATGTAACTTTTGTGATTTAATTATCGTAACAACAGCCAAGTGATCGAAGACAATTCATGTATGTCCTATTTTGTTACTTCGCTGAACTGTTTAGAGTGCATGACGTTAATTCCAAATTCATGTAACGATTCTCGATCGATTGAGCAGTAATTCATTACAGAAAACGATTATCTGAGAGCTTTCTAAAGAGAAATAGAGTAACAGTTGCACATGCAGTATTTTCTTCAGGTACAGTCCTACTCCCAAGAACATCTAAATACACCACCTGTATCTATTATAATATAATGAAACAATGATTCAACAGTCCACGTCTTACCTCTTTTCGTCTCTGCTTCTTTTCCTTACCTTTACCAGATTTTTTCTAAACAAGAAAATAAATGACGTAAGCACCAGAAAGAAGTAACAACCGATCGACATTATCCCGAACGAAACACAACCAAAATCCCAAGATAATAAATATTGAACTTGTTCGAAAGATTAAAGCTTAGTTTATTATGTTACAGGACAGATCACTGTCCATTAATGACTGACTACGTTTAATTGAGTGGCAAATTTAACAAAACTCACCCCCATTTCGTTGAACTTTTAAAATAGAATCCTCATACAATTCGATTTTTTCCCGCGCAGATCCGCCATTACTGTCATGTGGAAAATGTTCCTTGAAGTTCCTTCTTTACTCTATATGATCTCGATTATCCTTCATGACGCTCTAAATACCTCATATCAATGTGATGACGTCTTGCAACATGGCTGCCCGCTGAAAAGATTCAAGAATATTCATGTCGAAGTGAAGTCCGTTGTTCTTTTTCGTAAATGCTTATGTTCTTTGCTGAGATTTTAGCGATTGAAATTTAAGATGTCGAATGAAGCGAAAGCAGATGATTTAATGGCTCAGGCTGAGAAGAAACTGAAGTCATCTCAAGGCTTTTTTGGTGGCCTGTTTGGGTGCGTTTATTTTTATAAATATGGGATCAGTTTTATGAGTGATCACGTATTTTAGTGCAATTTTTCCCACTGTTAAAAATTACACGAAGCATTTAAGGCTTGGAATTTAGGCAATTTTACATGCTTTTCAGGCTAGAGTGTATATGCTATAATAAAGGTCATTTACATATTTTCACAACTTGATCATGGGTAAATATTGATGCCAAAAAAGAGTTACTTTTTAGGCGTTGCTGGTTAAAGGTTAACTAATCTCAAAATCTCTCAGAAAATACCCGAATTTAACAAATACCATTTATTAAGTTACTATGATGTTTTCTAAAATTATTAAACCATCCACCATGAATTGCTGGGATGAAATGGTTTTATGAGGTAAATATTTCATAATATGTTGTGATAGAATAAAGCCAGCTAAGCAATACCAGTATTAGTGAAAATGTGCTTTATTTGCACAGAAACTTTACCAAGAAATAATTTAAAACAATTTGAAGTGCGTATTGAACAGGAAACTGCAGAATCATCAGTCTAGACTTGTATGGATTGGCATTCCAACCAGTTTCGAGTAGTTATGTTTGTCAACTGAAAGGAATTTTTCATTTCTCCTTTGCAAAGGGAATGTCTTTCTTGGTTAGAGGAAACATGAGTAACACTGTAACATTTATTATTTCAGAGGTGCATCAAAACAAGAGGAAGCAGCAGATCTGTATGTAAGAGCTGCTAATATGTACAAATTGGCTAAAAACTGGAGTGGTAAGTGGACAATATTTCTGATTTTTTTGAACAAGATTTTTTATTAAATTATATCTTAGCAAGAGAAATTTCATGTGATTAATATGCTGTAACTTTTGTTTAGGTGCTGGAAATGCTTTTTCTCATGCAGCCCAAGTTCAGCTGAACAATTTACAAAATAAACATGAAGCTGCAACACACTACATTGATGCAGCAAATGCCTACAAAAAGTCTGATAATGAAGGTACCTATTTTTTGGTATTTTTGAAAATTATAAATTGCCTGCTTGAGGAGTATATACACAGTAACTAAAATCACTGAGTTGTTTATGAATGGTACTTTTTACTGTAGTAATCTCCCAGGTAACTTCAGACTGGCAGCCCACTAGTCCCACTCCTTAGAAGCCTTGTGTGCCACTGTGCCCTAAATTACATTAAATTTCTGTTGAGCTGCTGTTCCCTATGGTACCAATAGTTTGTTAACAATCCCCATGACTACATTTGGATGTTTGGTGTCATTCAAGTGGCTTTTGCTTGAAGAAAGTGTCCTTAACATGACCAAAAGGCTCTTGTGTGTTCCGTTGGTTAGGTGCCCTTTTTAAATCCTGGTGGAAATGCTGTAAAATGAAGAAATAACACTAAGAGTCATGGTCAATGTATTGTAAATGTCAAAAAATGGTATGCTTTGCTTATGGTAACAAAGGTATTGTTATTGTTTATTATAGAAGCTATCAGCTGTTTTCAACAAGGAATTGAAATATATACTGACATGGTATGTCAACAATCACCATTGTTCTATTTTTTTTAATGGTAGTTCACCAGTCCAGGGTTGGCAAGGTGTCATGAAAGACAACATTGTTAGTTTTTTTTTGTTTGTTCTTCTACTTTTGTCATGTCTCTTGCCTGTGGTATTGCTTTTGCAATTTAACTTTTTGTTTCCTCAACCTGTAAGCACTTCAGTAGCACAGCCATTCTAATTTTATGTTTTCTTTAGGGTCGTTTTACCATTGCTGCAAAACAGCACATGGCTATTGCAGAAATTTATGAAGGCAGTGTCATAGACTTAGAAAAGGTAATTATCAATGTGAAAGTATAAATGTTTCAACTTATGTGCACTGTAATTCCTGCCAGAAATTTCAGCAAAGCAGCCTACTATTCCTGTCCTTAAGAAAGCTTGTATATCCACATGATGATGATGATCATGATGAGGGTGATGATAATGATGATGGTGATGATGATAATGATGGTGGGGGTGATGATGATGGTGGGGGTGATGATGATGGTGGTGGCAATGATGATGATAGTGGTGGTGATGATGGTGATGGTAATGATAATGATGGTGGGGGTGATGATGATGATGATGATGATAATGATGGTGATAATGATGATGATAATGATAATGCTGGAAAGGGTGATAATGATGAAGTTGATAATGATAATGGTGATTGTGATATGACTTAATAATAATGACCTTTGAGTTAAATTTTTGTTGCTATCATAACTTCATAGTTCTTATTGTTGTGCATTCTGTCATAACTTGTCATTTTAGGCTATATCACATTATGAACAAGCTGCAGACTTCTATCGAGGGGAAGAATCCAACAGGTAGATTCATTGTTGTTTCCCTTCATTTTGTCTCTGTACATCTGGGTCAAACATTACATACCTGTACTATGAGATACTAGAGTACCCTTGAAGCTCAAAAAAGGTGACAATTATGATAAGAGCATGTGTTGTTGCCTCATGAATATATTGTTGAAAATCAGAGTTTCTTAGGTACAGTTTACTAAAAAAGCTGTTGGGGAAATTTATCAATTGCTGATGAGAAATTGACTCAGTAATATTTTTTATTATACTCATAGTTCAGCCAACAAGTGTTTGTTAAAAGTGGCACAGTATTCAGCACAAATGGAGAACTACCAGAAAGCTATTGAAATCTATGAACAGGTAGTATGGAGTTGTGCAGAAACATTGTTCACTCCACTGTTAACGTCCTGCAGACCTCTTGTTAACGTCAGGAAAGATAAAACTGCATTGATGTCTTTGTTTTGTTACTTGGTGGTAACCTGTCTAATCTTATGTGCCTACTGCAGAATAGTGTTCAATGGTTTTATCTTGTGCAGAGCAGAATTGCAAAGTGTCAGTCTCTTGAATTTAGTTTTGTTTTATTCCTTTGCAAATCATGAAGGTGGCTGCTGATGCTATTGAAAGTTCTCTCCTAAAGTACAGTGCTAAAGAATATTTCTTTAAAGCTGCGTTGTGTCAGATGTGTGTGGACGTTCTTGAAGCCCAAAGGGCTGTGGAGAAGTACTGTGACATGTATGCTGCTTTTCAAGATACACGGGAGTGCAAACTTTTGAAGGTAATATCACAGGAGAAATGGCTTGGAGCAAACTGAATAACGCCATTACCACATTCACTCCACTAAATCAAGCATAAACGCAAATTTTCGCGTTTGGTTGGACAACTCTGTTGTCGCATGACTTTTTCAAATATAAAAATCTCAAGTAGTTTCTAATTTACCTCAAGTTTTGGTCTCTATGATGCTGGGCCTTCGCACGAAACGTTAGGATTAACGGCTTTCGGTTTCGGAAGTTTTTTAACCATTCGCGGTCCGATTCATCCCCCCTTGACGAGTGAAATCGTCTGGCGTTAGCCAGAAAAAAATCAAAAAGCCGGTGAGAACCGAAAATAGTTCAACCTTTTGGCTTTTACAAGAGCAGACACAACTGGTAGACTTCGGTGGCGAAACCAGCTCATTAAAATGGAAAATTTTAGATTTTCCAATGCAAGCTTTGTTTCAGGCTCAGATACATGGGTAACTCTACACGTGATACTACGTTAAATGCTTTGTGGTATAAACGAGGCAAATATTTCAAGACAGTGGAACTTGCGAAAAATGCCAAGTAAAAGTCTAGGTTAAGTAAAAGCCTAAGACCGATGATCCGCGTTTTCCTTTGGTATTAAAATTTTTGCACTCGAGTTTTAAAATCATTGTTTGTTTTATTTAAAATGTAGGCGTCTGCTTTACAAATAGAAGTCCGCGCTCAGTGTACATTTCACTTTACATTTAACTTTGAAGAACGGTCTTTGGTCTAGTCGATAGTCTCCTCCTGGTTGTATATTTTCGGCTGAACCCGACCTATGCATTTATTCTTTTACGTAATTATCAGCCTGCACAGCGCTACATATCGTGCTTGCTTCGATCGTATGAAGTAAGCTAATGAATATTTCCGGAGTAATATGAATGTATCTGTGTGGATATGAATATTTCTATACGGATATTTTCCCATTCACCAGGTTTCCTAGAACATTGTCATAATTGTTTTTGATGTGATTTCTCTATAGGCCCTTCTCGATGCTCAAGAAGAACAGAATGTCGAAGCATTCACGGAAGCCGTAAGTAGCAACTCATGATTGTAAACATATTGGTAGCAGTTCTATCCAGTAAACGCTAGTACAAGCGTTCTGAATATTTTGTTTACGTACCCCTTGAATATTTTACTGACTCGCCACATGATTAGTGATACCAGTACGATATGTACCAGTTGTGACAGGGATGATATGTACCAGTAGGGATACGGACGATATGTGGAGGTTGGTTAAGCTGAAACCCATTGAAAAACGATTTCTGAGCCCTTGAAGAGGATCGAAGCTGTAGACTTCTGATGACTGGCGAGACGCTTTAACCGTCGAGCAACCGAGGTTCAGATGGCGAACGGAGGTGCAGGTTTGATGCTGCCTATGCGCAGCCACGATATGCTAATAATGTGGCCGAGTGAGGTCAGTGTTGCACAGGAAATACATTTGAGAGCTTGGTAATATCGCAGACGATATGTGGCCTTTCGTCAAGCTCAAACCCTCAGGAAAACGATTTCTTAGCCTCTGACGGAGATCGAACGTTCAACTTTCTGATGACTGGCGAGATGCTCTAGCCATTGAGCAATCGACACTGTCTTAGTGTCAAGCTCCTGTAAATGAATGTATTTATTGTATCAGGCTTCTGGCGTCAAAAGTGCTAAATACACTGAAAGTCGGCAAGCGCAAAGGAATGTACGGATTGGCTGAACTTCCAGTGGTTAAATAAGAAGGGACTGGACAGTTGCTGTCTTGGCATTCATGTCTTCACGCTGTGACGAAGGGCCTTTGCTTGAAACGTTAGAATTCTTTTTGATCAGACACGACAGTTACCATCTTTTGAATTTCTTACGTTAATTGTATCTTTGTTGGTTATGCCAAATTTTCAGTACATTTTAAATGACACTAGTTAGATATGATGCTTTATTAGTTATTGACTTTCGTTTGATTTTAGGTAAAGAATTATGACAGTATCTCCAGACTGGATCAATGGCTTACTACAATTCTCTTGAAAATAAAGAAAGGCATTAACGACGAACCAGAATTAACATAATTGCATACCTTCCAAGTTAGACTTACATTCGACTTCGCCAAGAAGTTTTTCTTGGGACCAAAATAGCCGTCCTTCAAGGAGTAAAATTTATTCAATCGAGGTGGAATAATTAATACTTAGAGTGTTTTTTGTGGACATGTTCAAATTGTAAATGTTACAGTAATTTTGTATCAGGTGCAATATAGCTAATATAACCAGATGAATATTTAGAAGTTAACAAAACAATTCATATTTTCATCACGGATCCTTCCATCATATCCCATTTGCTCTTTACTCTATTTTAAACGTCGGAAACTTCCTGGGCTATTTTAATAAAATAAATGAAACATTTGTTTTGCGAAATATTTTTTTTGGTCAGTTAATCACCTCTGATATTTTTCTCAAACAATTAACTATCTCAGACTCGGTGATAATCAGTTTCTATATTCACACAGATAAACGATTAAGCACTTTGACTGCGGTGACGAATTATATCGTATCGTCATAACAAATCAGCCATTACGCTATTTTTATACATCGATATTACGAACTGTCGTCATATGTAAACAAAAATACCAAAGAAACGGATATCTGGACCGCACAAGATCGAACGAACGTCGACAGTAAAGGGCCCAGCCCTGTGTCACAAATTTCCACATGTTCATACACTTGATGCTTACATGTCCCTTCTACATGTAAATTATATATATATATATATATACATATGTCAACGTCCCCGACACAAGCGCAAGGTCATGGAAGACTAGGATTCGAACAACAATGGTACATTAGAATACCAATAAAATTGTTAAATCGTTATGGAAAAAGTCGTATTGTGTCCAGAAAAATAATCCTTTCGTGGTAGCCGCCATGATACAGGTTTGGTATGTTGCTGCAAATTAGCCATGTACACATCCAAGGTGAACGAGTGAAAACAGGGTATGTGAGAAGGTTAGTTCGTCCTAGTCGTAAAGTATCCATACCAAATTCATGTTCGAGAAACAAGAAATGTAAGACTAACAATGGATACTTCGGAACGACTACTCCACTTCCTGAGATTTTAAATGCACATGATTGAAACAATTTAAAGAGCAGAAATTTTCCAATGAAAATTGGCCTTCTCTGTTTTGGCTACTTTAATCCCTTACTAGTAGTAATTGCCATTTGGCAAATGATGGCAAATGCGAGCGTATACTTTTTATTCAACGACGAAGGTACGGGCGACTAAGTTTTGATACATGACATCGAAAATAAAAATCCTACAAAGCATTTACGATAATGTAATTCGTTCATTCTGCAAGTACTGAGGATTTAAATTAATTATTTAGCGAACACCGAACCGTTCACTTATTAACAACAGTTACCTCATTACACTTACGGATAGATTTCCTTCGTCAGAATTGTGTAGCTTGTCGTATAAACTTGTCCGCTGTGTAAGTCCGTGTGAAAATTATACCCAATAAAGTTCTCGTTCACTGTACTTTCCTTGTACTGTTCTTAGATCATTTATATAGTTGCCAAAACATCAAAATCCTCCGCCTAAATACCAGTTTGGCCACGGCTGTTTAGGCGGGAAAAACCTTAGCCAATCAAAACGCTGATACGCCGATATTCAACTTTTGAGAATGAGATTTTTCTTTTTATTGCAAAAAAACATAAAGAGCTTTCTGAATTTGATCTCGAAAACAAGCGAAACATTGAAGAATGTTTACTGGAAGCCCGTAATATTCGAAATCTCAGGCAAAATTGATGTAGTGAAGTACGAGAACTTAACAACCAGAATCATTGAGAGCGTTATTCCTTTTATTGCGGGCGCGCTCCTATTGATGATTAAAATCGTCTGGCGTTAGCCACAGAAAAAATAATACAAGTCTTATTCCCCGGAAAAGAGTTCAGGGCCCGGTTAACAACTATATTTAGTGCTTTAGTAATTTCGGTATTGAGTATCTGCACTGAACTTTGTCAAAATCCATGTTCTTGATTCATATTTCAAGTGTTCATGAGTGCCCCCAAGTTTTAACACACACCATAACCTTAACCCCAAATCTCATTGTTCCTAGTTCAATCCCGCTGTATACAGTCTTTGGTGGTGTTTGCATGGAAACGAGCCAGTCCTCCAAGTAGGGCTGGCCCTTTCTTTGGCGAGATCTCGCAACGCTGTGAAATCCTTCGTAATATTTATTTTCCTTCACGTGAGAGGGCCAGGTCTCCTAAGCGAGATCTCGCTATTGACCAACCGAGATCTCGCCTAGGAGGGCTTGAGATTTCATATGTAAGCTCAGAAGGGCTAGCTGTCCTCGAACGCACGCGTGCGAGATTCAGACCTGCTAGAAGTGCCAGAAAACTCCCACGTAAAAGCGAGGTGAATTCAGCCCACTCACTAGGGCTAGCCCTACCAAGAGTGCTGGTTCGCCTCCATACAAAAAGCCACTTTGAGCAGTTGAGCAAAATCCAAAGGGGCCTGCGTCAATGCACTGAACGTACAAAATACCAAAACAAAATAATTAACCCAACAGTGAGAGCATATATAATTCTGACGGCCTTTTATTTATATATTTCTTTTTTCACCTAGTTTCTTATTAAAGTTTCAAACCCAACTGTTACACGTTTGCATTGTTGGTCTCAATTTTCTACTCGGCTAACGTGTTCATTTCCTGAGGGAGGGACAAGGTTTGGTGCTGGTTTACGTTGTGCCTTGATTACGTTGGACATCAGTTTCCTCATTCGTGCTTAACCAGGCTTTGGTTTGTGCTACACATAACTACGTTATAAACTACTGGTTTCCATATCTTCTTTCTCGCCTCCTTGTTTCCTTTTTTTAAATTAAACAGGGAAAAGGCACCCTTTGTGCTAAGGAAATTCAGGTAGAAATTAAGAGCTTATCCCATGAATGCATTTTAAGACGGTTTCACTACGTTCTGTCCATTGTGCATCTCATTTCCACTCATCACGCGTGCGATAGAAAGGTACCTTATGATAGGAAATTAACGATGCATTTTATTAACGCGATTTTGAAAAATTTGCGTTATTTTAATTTAATCTTGATTTGCATCATCGTTAAATAAAAGCGTGCAATTTTTCATCTTTAAGACCTTTATTTCCTATAACAAGTAAAGGAGATCATCACGGACGGAGAGAAAGCCGCAGGTATAACAGAAGCAATACAAAATGCTAGGAGTAGAAGAATCGTTCCATCATTTGACGCATTTGAGTAAAACACTCTTTATTACCATACAGTTCGATATGTGAATGTAGTATACTAAACTTGCTGTTCTATTTGTGAGAAGTTGATGTTTCATTTTCTTGTGAACACTAGTTGTTTCTGAGTAATTTTTTCGATTCTCGACTCGCGTTAATTTCATTGCCTTATTTCTCCAAGGAGATCAAATGCGCGTTAATAAAATGAACTTTTCCAAGACTTACATGACAATCCGCGTTAATTAGATGACGCGTGGATTTTATTCGCGATAATTTGGAGTATTGTTAATTTCCTATAATAAGGTAAATCATCTAAAACCTGAGTGTTTTTTTGAGAGCATCAAGAAAACTACAAAACAAGGAAATTGAGGGAAAAGGCGACATGAAAACCAAGCTAATTAAGACGGCGATCTACCTGAAACGTCTTTCAAATATGTCAGTTTTTTTCTTCAATTATTTCACACACTTACCGTCAGACTAAAATTCGCAGGAGTAATTATCCCTATCAACGAACTTTACGTCACATCGTCCTAGGAGCGTGTTGCTCCAATACGGACGAACGCTTTGAAAAGTATGAAATAATGGACGAAAATTTACATATTTTAAAGAGATTTCAGATAGCACCCCGTCCCAAACTATCCGCTAGAGTCGACGTTATATTTACAGTGTACAACTTTGGACAAAATATTTACCTAATCGTGTCAGTAAATCTAGTCCTGAGACTAGCTAGTGGTCATTTCGTCTTCCATTATCTCATCTAAATCCACCTCCACTATTCACAATGGACTTCTCTACTTCAACTTCTTGTTATTGATTTCAACGTTGCTTCTTCTGAGTCCTAAATATCATCCATCTTCTTTTTCCTTCTTCCTTGTCCTTTTGTCTTTCCGATGGCGTTACTCATCTCTCGATAACCGCGGGATATCCCGATATTTCGGCTTCCCTAACGTCTAAGATTCAGACAGTTCATCGTTTCTTCGAGGAGCTGCACTCCTCATCAAGCTCGTCTGTTTTCCTCTTCAGCCTTCAGTCTCCAATTATACATCTGTTACAGATTGTCGGCGCGTGCAATTAATAGTAATCATTAAACAACCTTTTGTACTCGGATCAAGGACCGATCACTCTTATAACCATAGCTTTTTGATCAGACAAGAGAGCCAACCTGACGTGAATTTAATTCACAAAAAATGTCCTTCTATATTTCTATTATCCTACATGAAAACCATTCACAACAACGCCTTAAAATCCATCGATGTGACCGTAAGCTTCGAGCGACGACAACAGCACGTACATTATCCACAGGAAAACCAAGTAAACTGTCGTCGGTAGTTTGTACTTCATTGGACCACCGAGCACTCCTCCAACAAAGTACCGTCTCAGCATCAAAACGACAATGGCTGAGATCGCAAAGATAAAAAATATCACAACAGAGAAGCCGAGAGAACCCGCTTTAACTTCAAAATCATCTCCTCGGACAGCGTGTACAATGGCCGCAACCGACCAGGCCAAACCAACTCCAAGAAAGACATTCACAGAGTTACTCCCGGTGACATTACCAATCGAGGAATCAGCGTATTCGTCGTTGACTGCAGCCACTCTGCTAGCAAAGGTGTCTAGAAGACATGAAAAGATCGTCAACGTGAAATAATGAACGTGAAAGGATCGTGACAACGCATTGGGAAACATACATTATTAGCAAAAAATGTAGCACAACGAAAAGTTGTACAGTAGGACGTACAGCTAAAATGTGTTTCCAGTGAAACACATTATAGCTGGCACGATAACAACAAAATGCGAAGTAAAATTGCTGTTGGCATTGCTGTGCGTGGATACTTGTGATTCGTGAAACACACGAGAGAATGAGGAGCTTACGACGAATCAAGGGCATGAATCAAAGCAAATTCTTCAACTGGAGCAATAAAGGCATAACGTTCACCTTCCTTCCCAGCTCTGAAATCGTCGTTTAACTTGTTTACCCTCGTTAAGTATTGCATTCCTTAAAAAACCCGCCATGTTATTTGTCTAAATCTAGTCTGCACGCGAATTTATCGGTGTCAATGACTTTTACTTACGTCTCCTTCAAGGTTCAAAGGTACTAACATGGTGGGTGCTTAACGGTCTGAACTGTGAACATGAACAGCGGGCTAAGGCAGCATAGGTCAAGGAAAACCTGAAGGTCCGCGAGCGTTGCTCACTGGACAAAGTGCTTTCTCAGTTTCATGCACAACTCGGTCATTGCCGGCAATTTATTTCGTACTCAAACCTGGCAGACATCGTTACCTGGAACACTAGTCCCTAGTGCTACAAAAGAGATGGCAACCACGCTGTCCGACAGGCCGACGGTGCAACCAAAATGTGAAGCCAAGTCACCAATGAACATGGTGAGAATACCAATCCATATGATGGACACTATAAAACACGCCCAGCCACCCCAGATATCCGTCGGAGGCACAGTCGCGAAGAGGACTTTCCAGAATAAGGTTAAGTAGTGCATAAGGTAGTCGCCATACGTCGGTGGAGAAGGCTCACTGTTGTCGCTGTCATCTCCATCATCACTGCCTACAGCGAACGCATCGGAAAACTGCTCTCGCCAACTGGACGTGCCGACCACCAACGCAAGATTAGCTTTGGCCAACAACCGGTCAACCGTGTTCTTGAACTCTTTACTTTCTATGATTGACACTTCTACATTTGTTATTTCACCTACCAAAAATGAAAAAACAAAGAAATTCTACATTTAAGGTTTACAGTCAAGGTCAAGCCTCTGACAGTGCCATGCTGAGGCCAACTCCAACGTTGAAATTACATACTTCTGCCATAATGGCCTTTCCAAATAAAATAGTTCTGTTTGTTTGTTTTCTATTTCAATCTGTTGTCTACAGATTTTTTCCAAGGAGCTAACTTCTTAACAGACAAGAATGAAATGGGCCCATTTTTATTCTACAGCCGTTAACTCTTTAACGCCCAACGCCCCACATGTAGGACACCTCTTGAACAAAAAACAAAGGAATGGACAAAACAAAAACAAGAAAGAACGATATACACAACAAAAAAGTCAGGCGTTAAAAGGTTAACATTTCGGTGCTAATTTGAGTGCAACTTGTATAAAGACAGGAAAAATTTACGATATGACCTCGAGCAAAAATACATACACACAAACCAATGAATATTTTGCCTTTCGATCTTTGAGAAAAGCTACTTTTCTTTCCCGAATTGATCGCATGATTCTGACATATATTCGGATTTTATTGAACGTATGGGAGTTGGGGTGTGGAGGGGGAAACCACTCACACTGACAATCCATCCACCTCCACCACTAGCGAAAGTAGCGGATGAAATCCCAAAGGGTTTGGTCAAACAGAGTTGGTTTGAGCCACCGCCAACATCGGACATGGTTCCGGCCACCAGTTGCTTCCCAGTTGACAATGGTAGGGAATTAATCCAGAGCGCATCAGACGTACCTAATCTTGGTTTGCCAAGTTCTCGTATTCTCTCTTCCTCGGCCGTACTTCCTGAAGGAGACGGGGGCGGCTCCTCCCCATCCTTGTTCACCACGTACGGTTCAGCAAGATAAACTTGAAATGTTTCCTTCTTCTCGTAATCTTCGTCGTCGACGATGACGATCCTGATTTCCTTACTGAAAGGAGAAAAAAGACTTGAACGTTTTTACGTCGGATGAATCACACCAGGATTTAACTGGAAGTAGTGCCGTACCGATGGGGGGACTGGGGCGCTTGCCCCGGGTGCAAAGTTTTCTGGGGCGACATTTTCAGAAACAAAAATTCGGGTTTTTTCGTCTTTTTATCCAGATTCAAAAATATTTTGCAAAGCTAAACAAAATGTTAAATCAAGTCCCGACTTCTCATCGTTAATTGACGACTTTGCAGCTATCAAGGCTCGCAAGTGCCTGTTTTAAATTTTCAATCAAATCTTGAGTAATAAAAAACCAAAACCTCGTTTATTTGTACAATACAAATAGCTTGGGGTACGTTAGAAAGAGCCGAGGGGACACCGGCAACAAAATTTGCCCCGGGCGAACTACCACCTGGGTACAGCTCTGATTGGAGGGGTTAACTGGTGGAGTAATTCGACAGTCCCATCTCCAGAGCTGTGAGTACAGTGAACTCCCTCCAAGACGGACATCTTCGGCACCACTCTTACTGTCTGTCTTAGAGAGGTGTCCGTCTTGGAGGGAGATGACGTAATCTGACATCAGCCATCAGTATTGAACCGATTAAAACCTCGGTCATTTAGCGCTCGTCTTTCTGCCGCGAGAGAAAGATATTGACGTTCCGAGCGAGAGCCCTTCAATGTATGCCAGGTAGTTAACCACTTTACTTAAAATTTGTTAATTTTTCGAACACAAGTTGTCTTCGTTATTGCGACGTATTCAAATTTTGTTATCCGAACCAATTAGTCGGGTCATTGACTGTCCGATCTGGGAGATATTTCGAACCTTTTTCCACCTGAAAAGCGTCCGTTGTCCGTCTAAGTGTCCTAAGAAGTATCGGTTTTAGAGAGAATTTGTTTATGGTAAAATAATGTATAAACGGCCGGGACCAAACGTGGTGTTAGTCTTAGGTAGGTGTCCGTCTTGGAGGGGTGTCTGTTAAGAGGGGGTTCACTGTACTCGTTACAATTGCATTTCGTTCAGTAATTGATTTTCTTATCCGAGAAGCGCCGAAAAACTGTAGTTAATTACAAAACGGAAAAACACGTCCCCTTCCTTAAAGCCAAGTCATAAATTCCTTTTAGCTTGTTTTCAAGGGTCCCGAAAGTGTTGTTTCAACCTCCACTCCAGGGGGGGAACAAGTGATGCGTCATTTGACTCTTAGGCCTTGGGCAAACAAGGAACCAGTGTTGAGACAACACTTAAGGTTTTCAGTGTTTCCTCAAATGCTTTCCTTTTGCCCACCCATTGAAACATTGTTGCAAAAGCAAAATTGGCTTCCGGAAAGCAAAAAATGTTTTTCATTAAGCTCAGGAACATTTCTTGCCTCTGGCCTCGAATTCTGTTTCGGAAAAATTGTTTCTTGCCTAGCGCCCAGGGCTTCGCCGTGTAGCGCTTTCTTCATTTTCATGGGTTTTCTTTTGAGATAACACGCCCTAGGAGTTCCCTAGGAGACTTCGATCGAGTCCTTATTTACACCGCTAGTGACTGTTTCTCAAAATGTTTCCCCGTTCAGCCATGTTCGGGAATATTGCAGGGAAACAATGTTTCCGCAACAATGCTTCCTCGTTTGCTCAAAGCCTTAGATCCGACCACCCAAGAGATAAAATATTTTTCAGCTCTAATTACAAGGATGACAGCTTAAATCGGATTAAAATTCGAGCATATAATGATTTGGTGATATAAACAAAGTCTTGTGAAACACAGTGAATCCATTTCATCGTTGATTTTTTCTTATCGACTTGGGAAAAATCTGTCTTAATGTTTGGTTTGCCGCTGAATTAGTGTTAGTGACTCCGAAAAATGTATTTACATGGCATTTCCAGTCGATATATGGTTCATGACAGGGATACAAATAACGAGTAGGCGTCGCCATTTCCGCTTTTTCGAGTGAAGCGACAATAATGCATCCGTCCGTTTCATACATTGTTAATGAAGATAGACAGAAGATTGAAAGGAATAGCACTTAAAAACGTAACGCGTAACATGTGCAGTCTATCTAGCAGCGAAATGTTAAAGTTTTTGGTGCAGCATTTTAACATCAACCGAAACTTACCTATCAAAAAACCAAATAAAACTTCCTTCAGAAGAAAACGGTTCTTAAAAAGTTTACCAAGATGACCAAAGATTGAAACATTACTTTATCGGGATTTCTTAGACCTAATCAAAGGACACCGCTTAAAAATAAATGACCGATTTATGGTAATGAGGAAGATTTTATGAAACGCAAATGTGGGTCGCGGGCCACATGAAGGTCTAGTGGTATGTGCCAGTGACTGAATCCAAAAATTTAGGTGCACAATTTTCCGTGTAGTACCGTAGATGTTCTTCATTGCTAGTGAAACCAGTCCACCCACCATTATGGGGACTTTTCCAGCAAGGGGACACTTCTGATGGCTCCCAAATGTCCCCATAAGACATTCCACTGTACACAATACTTCGTATTTCCACCTACATGAGGTTTATGCCCACGGACGGTTCTCTTCTCGCCCGTAACATTCAGGGCGAAGCACAGACGTTCCTGGGTACGAGGTTGTATGGTGATTATTGGTGCAATGCACGTGTGTTATGTCACTGCCAAAAACCCAGCTAATTTGGGTAGAATTTCAGGCGCGGACCTAGAGGGGGGCGTAAGAGGAGTACGCCCTCCCGTTTTGCGCATACGTGCCCGTTTGCATGCTCTAGACTCAGACAGTTTTCTGTAATGACAACGGTAATAGAAATAACCTCAGTTACTAAAACACTTTTTTTGCAATCGCAACTGGGAATGCTCTCCGGCAGGTAAAGGCAGATCATCGAGAATTGCAAAAAATATAAAGGTGATTGTCGTGATGCATTGATGATCATTGTCTGTGGCCAAAATAACATTCTACTCAGAGATATACTATAAAGATATTGACTTGTGCTTCATTTTTCGACAAGAATTGTGTTATTTATGACTAGGTATTTTCTTAAAATCTCGCTTAAAAGTACCCCCAACATGCTAGATATAGCATTTTAGATACCTAGGAATTCAACATTTCCAGGGGAAGCATGTCCCCGGACCCCCTATAAATTTCTCGCGCCTTCAGCGCTCGTTTTCACGCCCCCCGTTTCTAAAATCCAGGATCCGCCAGTATTTTAAGAGGTGTCAGAATCGAGCAGAAGGTATCTTGGGAAATCTCGCCGTCCAATAAAGTTGTCCTTTAGCTTTTGGCAGATGAAATCCATGTTGAACTCGGGAATATCTTGGAATAGATGTTTAATTATAGATATGTCGGAGTAGAAATTCAGAGATTTCCAAAATTGTAAGATTGCAAAAACATCCACGAAGTCAAACATAATGATGTATTCATACCAGGAAATTAACAGCTGCCTCGTAATTGTCTTCACTTGAAGCCGTGAAGACTTTTAGAACATCTGTATCTCAAAAATTCCCAATGGAAAAAGCCCTCTAAACTGGTTATCGTCACACGATTTTCCACTTAGACAGACCTAAAGCCTTCCATTCGTTATATGATTGGGATGATGGTGAATGTTCAGGGAGGTTTCAAAGTACGACTGCGAATTCTTCTTGCCCGATAAGATGTAAGAAAAGCTCCAGGCGGTCCCTTATCCGGCATAATGTCTGCCGAATTTAACGGCAAATTCTGTTAGACGAAACGGCCAATCTATTTAGCTCCTTAAAAACTTTATCAAAATTTTCTAAAGAGTTTCAACACATGCGACAGCTGTTTTGTTTTCTAAGGTGAGGGAATTTTGCATTTGAAAGATTTGGGTGAAAGAACGACTTGCAACATAGAGAGTAACCAATGATCGGTGAGTTATTCAAGCATTATCAGTTTATCATTGACGAACGTCCTTCGATAGAAACGCCAGCACTTCTTCAACCACAGCTCAGTCTTATTGCATTTGGCAATGACATTTTGAGAATGACAGCAATTATGATTTAACTTAGATGAGATTAATGCAAATCAACAGCATATCATTATCAAAGCCTCCACGACCAAATACATGTTTTTCATTTGCTACTCTTTTTCTGCATTTTCTGCCTCGCAAACGTCATGAAAGTAGTAGGCAAATGAGGCTTTTTTGATGACGTGATGAGATGTGTGAAGTGATGAATCCATCTCTCAACACTTATTGGCACATGGGAGTCATAAATCCTCTGTTAGTCTCCGACATTGATCGAACGTGGCAACTTCTTGTTTATCAAATAAGAGAAATACGTGCAGGGTCCTCACATGTGAACAATTATCATGCTACGTAAATTTAAAATTTAAAATGCTTTTTTTTTCCTCAAAAAAATCTTGACCATCAAGCTACTGGCAAACTATTTTCACCTCCAGAATTAATGAGAATGTTTTCAGTAGGCAATGTTGAAAATCGTTCTTTCTTTCTCAACAATATTTCGGATGTTTGCGACCCAGTGAAAGCCAAACACCATTTTCTTGATCTCTGTGTTTTATAAAATGTAGCTCCTCTCAAAACACACATGCATCCCTCATTATGTTGATCTCTGCACGTCAATAACAAACACACTCAAAAACGTTTCATTCGATAGACACCTCAATCTGAGCTGTTTCGCAGTACTCAATGATGACACGAAATGCGGACACACACGCAGAGTTTGGTCCAGAAAAAAAGACAATCCAGTTGTAAATAAATCTGACGTGAACCTTTAACTCTTTCAAGGCGAGAGATCTCCCCTTTACGACTAAAATCGTCTGGCGTTAGCCAGAGTAAAATGATAGAAGTCTTATGCCGCCGGTAAAAAGTTAAATTTATCATTTTTTTAGAAATGTCAGGAGGAATACCTTCATCCAAAATTAAAATTTTCAGCTATTTTGAAACTCCGACCCCTATCAAATTAATTCTTTTATAAATAAAGAAAAACATCAAGCCGGGACCAGTATACCACAAGCAGCTTAGCCAATCGACCACGACCAGATAGTTTTATGTTGACAAAAGGATCACCACGGGAAGTGGAATAACGCAAACAATCCCCAGTTCGCGCACTAATTCCAACAGCGATTCGATTTTACATAGAGGTGAAATTTAATTACTTATACGATAAATATTACATAGTTTACTGCTCTCATATTCGTAACACAGTTTCTAGTCGTACTTCTGTATAGGGTCCTACTGCACCACATACGGCTAGAGTGAGACTTGATAATTCAGTTGAAACAAACAAAAATGAAAGCCACCCCAGTAGGTCTGTTACAAAGAAGGCACAGACCAGCAAATTGACACTTTTCTAAGGCTACCACTACGCAAACATACTGTGAATTTGTATCGGAATTCGGACGACAGATCGGTGAGAAATACCAGTTAATGTGAAGCATAAAACTGTCTTCGTGATTGACTGCCTCTTAGAACATTGTATGCTTGCCTCCGTGAGCATGTGTTGTCTTGTCATACATCTGACATCAAGCTATGCACAGGAAGCTATATTTTACGTTTTTTCAACTTCTTACACCTTAAACATCTTACAAAGCAGTAATTCGGTCCTCCCAGTTTATCTGTTTACATCATTTCTACAACACACTCATCAATATGTTTTCAATGGGATCTCAAATGCGGGGGTTGGATTTTTGTTATTGATTCAAAAGAAGGAGTGCTTTGCAGTAGAAACGTAAGGGTCACAACTGAGTCCACAAAATATGAATAGGCAGGACGTGTCATTCACGGTTTTGCAATACCAAGCATTTCTCAATACATGAACAGCCCAGCTGCGACAAAGTCCCAAAGATTGCGACTTATCAAAAACAACCCCGGTGTTTTCCAGAATCAAAATGAAGAATATGTACCACACGTTTTGGTACCAACAGACTGAGAATAACGCTGGGGAAAATCGAGAAAGAGGTAAATATATACTCATATTATGCTTTGCTCAAAGTTAGGACTAATTTTAGTACAGTAAACTGACCTCCCGACGTGTGGCAAATCTAATGAACATTGAAGAGGTACGTTTCGATCAATAACTAAACACAGGAAGCGGATGTCTACCAACGGGAGAAATCGGACCTGTGTGGTCACCCTATCCGGGCCACCTTCAATGAATGCCCTGTAATTAAACCGAAGGAATTTATTCTGGCGATAACCTCCACGGTATATATCTCCTCTAACGTCTAAGGGTCATTTTTAAAAATCGACCTATAACACGCATAACTTTAAACCCTTTTTCGAGACAGCATCAATGTATTGAGATTTAACGGCCCACTCAAAGCTAGCACTTTCGGATCTTAATTTAGCCTTTAGCTGTTTCTGATATTTCATTGTGAGAAAAGGTCAACTGTTCTATTCCCCCAACCCATTCATATCAAACCAAACTCCCATTCTCGCGATTTAAAATTGCTGTTGATAGAATTAGGAACAGAGATCAGCTCATCTGTGCGAAGTGTTGACGTGAGTAACGTCGCCAAATTTATATGCTGTTTGCAATTACGGAGTTTATTTACTGACAAACTTGTGCACAGACAACTTGCATTCGAAGTGATTTGAATTGAATTTAATTAATGGATAGAAGCATTTCCTTTGCTCCTATTTCTTCTGACCATTTTTTTCGTTTTTGTAAAACAGATATTGCTTATTACATTCAAGCTTTCTAAATCCTAGACCAAACAGTCTAAAAATCTGTTTCGTTAATCCGCTTAAGGATTATAATAATACTGAAAATAACTTACGAGCAGAAATTGCTCGAAAGGAAAAACAAACCAGAGAATTCGACTTAAAATGTGGACGAAGGAATACGCCAGTTTCAACAGGGTTTTTTGGGCGCTTTTCTAACGTATCACTTGTACCCTAACTTTATCACTGGTCAGAATAATTCGTAACACTTCAATAATTTGTTTGTTATGTTTCTACGGCGGTGTTTCGACGGCAGCTTCTGAACAAATTATGCTTGATAATTTGATAATTTTTTTTTCGAAATAAAAACAATTATTTTATTTCACAGTTTTAGAACTATAGTAGCCCGGTCTTCGTATATGTCAATGAAAATGCTCTCAAGCGGTTTATTCAGAAACTTTTTCTATTCTTAAGAAGGTAATCGAAGTGCAATTCGTTTACTACATCATTCAAGTTCAATATATGCCAACCGTAATGAGATTTGTAGACGAGCAGCACATATGCATTCAAACCAAAACTACGGTTTCCCCAGGAGACGACGGCTACGAGCGCTGTTCTCCAGTTTTTGAATCGCTCCCCGGTTTTCCAACTGTACTGAAAGCAAAATTTTTCTTTGGGTTTCTGAAGGAAAATCCGGTGAACAACAACACAAGAAGATCGAATCTACAAAGCCACAGTCCCTTATGAGGCAAAGCGTCCTCTTTTGAGTAATGGACGGATGTGCTTGAGCAGTTTTCTTGATGCCTCCACATGAGCCAATGGACTATCGACAGTTGCTACCGCAGCAAAGTAACTTCCAATACGAAACTGAACTTGCGTTCTAAACTGTGTTATGATAATGGCAGACCCTTCGACATTTCCCTCCAACATTTTCTGGAATACTGACTTTCATGAGATCTCTGGGGGGGCCCACAATACTAAAAACATCTGGTTGGTAGTCGGTTTTCGTGAAATCCAATATTTGCGCAACTTTGAGTAAATAGCTTCAGAACATAAATATTAAAATATATTTCGTACTTTGTTCATGAATAATCTGCTTTTCTCAAAAGCTGATGACAACTCATTCGTGAAATGCGCTTATTGACTTCACTAACTTATTAAGGGTAAGATTTGTTGCTTTTGCATCAACGAATAATCTTCGTAAAAAAAACTGGCCATGTAAGAACAATCGTGCGCAAATGTGTGACTGTCACAAAGACTTCATTAGCACGGCTTAACAATCATTTTATAGGTCAAGATACACTGTTTCACTTGGTCCAGTAAATATACACAGACATTTAGTACAAAAGACATCTTTTGTCACATAGTTGTCTGGACAATAAAAAATCAAATATAGCCTAATAATAATGAAATACTTAGTCCTTACTTACACCGATGGTACTGCAGTATTTACTTCGGCTAATCCCAGACAATTTTCCACAGTCAGAGAAGACGTCTGATACTGAAAACCTTAAAGACTATTTCCTTTATCTATTATTTTTCTTTCCCTGACACCGTACTATTTGACTGTGGCTAACACCAGATGATGTTACACTTCAAGCGGAGACGTCCTGTAGTGAAAGACTTCAAGATTATCTCCATCAACTTGATCTATTTAACTCTGGCTGATGCAGTACCATTTTACTTTGGTTAACCTTCGACGATTTTCCTTGTCAAGGGAAAACGTTTGGCAGTGAAAGACTTAAAGACTATCTCCTTTTCCTCAAATTATTTTACTTTCACTGATGCCGCACTATTCTATTTTGGCTGACGAAGGCTAGACGATTTTATTCATTTAGCAGTGAATGGGTTAGATTCTTGAGTGCAGTTTTCTAAAATCATGTCTCACAACTAGACATCTGGACGCAGATATTTATATTCTTACCAAGACTCGAGATTCGCCTAATGTGTATTAAGTTGATAACTTGAACTCAATCACATGCGTAATGTCTCACATATTCATTTCTTTCAGAATAGAAAAAAAATTGTTTGAAAATTGCGTGTAATTATGCTTAAACTTAGATGAAAATCAGAAAAATGTAAACCGATCATGGTTAGCGATTACAAGAGGCAGGCAGAAAATATGTCCTTTTTAGGTGATATATGTTCCAGTATCATTAATTTTATCTGGACAAAAGATAACGACTTGCCGTATTGTCCATGTCATCTAACATGTTCAAGACAAGAACTACAAGATGCAGTTTCTTTAGGAAAAACAATCAAAATTTAGTGATGAACAGACAGATTTCAACAAAAAGTCAGAGTGCTCAGCATAAGATACTGGTTTGAAGATGTTGGGCTTTTTTAAGATGTACAGTGATAAAATGATAAATATAAACCAATAATCAAGCACACAAGCCCATTTTACTATGGTTGGAAGCGATCAATAAAGTATAAAATTGACAACATCTGTGGAGCTTGTTAACTCAGGCAGTGAATTTGGAGTGGTGATCAGTGAGATTTATTTAACCATTAAAGACCAAGGACACATCACAATGGAAATGTCTAATGCTAAATCATTTGACCAGATTGTGATAATCATTGGTGGATATATGTGATGCAACTACAGATATATTGTGACTACCAGTACCACTTAAGCCTGAAAGAAGTCCACCCATCAAACCAGCAGAAATTCCTAACTTTCAGTTTTCAACTAAGCCCTGGAAACTCCAGCATTTCAACATTTCATTGGTAAATAGATTGTTACAAGTTCAAAACCCAACATGAAGGGTCAGGAAATGTTTTTGTATGGGAATAGAATTTCAGGAATGTTCATCCATTATTGAGTAACCCCAAGTTCATCAGCTCACCATTGCAATATGTACATCTTTCTACAGTTATTGGCACAACCACATAGGTGGTGCATGTATCACACAGGGAATGTCTCACACATTTGTCAAGAGATCAAACATAATTTTCTGAGGTATTAACAAGTTTGACAGACATTTGCTACTACCCCTTAAATGTTTGTTTGCTTTGCAGTCCTTATTTACAACATTCTCTGTTTACAGTATCCGTATTAGCAGCGTGCATGGTGCCATTTGAATATGTACAACATGCGTAACATTCTTCACAGGCAAATGCCTAAATCTTGTTAAACCCTTCATTTGTGTGTGCATGGTTGGGCCAAGGGGTTGCACATCTTTCTCCAGCTAAATGAACCCCTGATATAGGACTTGTATTGGCAGTAGCTCCAGAGTTAACATTTTGGGGAGGGAGGGGGAAAACAAATCCAGGGCTCCTAGAGCTACTGTTTTAAGCAAAGTTTCCTCAGCATTATGAAAATAAGAGCCCAGCTCAAAATTCTCACAGAAAGAGACATTGATTAAAATATATTTAACTGACATTTCATCACTAGTTGTGTGACATCTTCAGAATAGGAATGAATACTGAGAGTTTGCATATTAAATTATATTTACACGGTATAGGATCACACAAAGCCAATGAGAAAAGAGGAAAGTGTGAGAACAGGAAACAGTGATGAGAAAAGAGATATAAGTCAAAACAAGGCAAGGGGAACAGAGCAGATAGTTTCATTAAGTTCAGGCTTAAATTTAGAAACGAGAAGGCTTTCCTTAATTAACAATTCTGAAGCGGTATTGCAATAGGACATAATGGAAAAGTCATCAAAGGAAATGGTGTGGCAAGATAAAATATATTTTTAGTCAATGTCTCCTTCTGTGAGAATTTTGAGCTGGGCCCTTATTTTCATATTACGACTTCACTTTCTGCCCAGTAAATCACTGGTAACTATTTTAAGTTCATATTTTTCACTTTTTGGGTAACCATGGCCCTTTTGGCTACTGCCTACATCCATCTTTGCTAATGATATAAAAATAGGATACTGCATAGACAGTGTTATATTGAACATGTTTCACTTTCTCATTAAGGGCCTTTGCTCAAAACATCAGAATTCTTGGTGATCAGTAATGGCAGTTACCAACCTTTGAACTTTTTATATCTCTGCTAATATCAGTCATTCTGAAAAGGCCCTCTTGGAAGAATATATATGTATAGTTTCTAAGCTTTATACATGAAATTACTTATTATGTAATGTAATTTTACACTATGTAATTGAGGGGTGCAACCAAGAATTTTGAAGGGCAATGATCAGATGGTTGTATCAAGGCAGCATCTGGGCAATTTTGCTCATTTCAATAAAGTAGATCTATGTGGCCTTGGTAAGTGGGGGAAAAAAGCTGTCAACAATAAGATGTCCCACAAAAACAGCAGAGGTTGCAATCCCCCCCAATCCCCCCCCTCTAGTTGCACCTCTGGTAATTATACTATAATTATACTGCCTTTCATGTTTTGTACTTCAGCCAGCTACCAACGTCACAGGAATGTTATCAACAAGGTTCTCATGTTGAGCCTTACTACAATTCATTAGTTGGAATGTATCATTTGAAAAGTACTTTTCATACATTAGGAAATATATTCACACCCCAAGTCAAAAAGTATGAATTAATGTCACCACAAATCAGTAATCAGGCAATCAAAAGCTATATATTATATTTTTTTCACCATTCAAGGTTGATTTCCCAAAAATAGTTGCAAATCATGAAAAACATATAATGTTCAGTGGTTTCTTTTCACCCTATATCTAATACCCCAGACCTTGTTGAAATGATTTGAATTTCATTTTCTTAGATAGCAATTATCTTAAATGCTTAAAAACAGGGAAGTGTTCAAATATTTAGCTGTTTGTCAAATTGCCCAGAGAAAAACAAAACCCAACAAAATGTTTGGGTCAAATTTCTTGAAATGGACTTTCTCCAATGGAAAACCTCTGAAATTCTTAATACAAGGGCATGCCTTGTCAAAACCAAATGACCACTTCAAACAGGAAACCAATATAGCTGATCACACCCTTCATAAATTCATTTCACCTTTTTAATAATTAGCAGCTTTGAGGCTTGATTATGAAAGGATAAACATTGTATGTTAACAAAAATATATCCCTTGAATGTCGACCATTGTAGCAAACCTATGCAAGTTGGCCATAACAGGAATAATTACATACCGGATTTCCTTGGTGATCTTACACAAATGTTTTTGGCATCATATTTGTTTGGGTTTAAGAAATTATTCAAAACTTAAAAATTTATAGTTTCAAATCAACCGTAAATAAAACAGGCTAATGTGACAGTAGTGTGGTCATGTTCACACTGTTGTTACAAGCCTGTTTTGTAATGTCCTGTACATTGATAACACAGTTTGTTTAAACTTGGGTTTCCCCTTTCATTTTCCCAAACTTTACATCTTTAATTTTGGTTCATTTTCCCATTCCTTCTCTGAGAGTATTTGTGGTTGATCTTCTGACAGGGGTTTTATGAAGATGATTGGAGTGGAAGAACACACACGTGTGGGTGTTTTTGATGCTAAACTGGGATTATACCAGCATGCGTAATTTTTATCTGACAAGAACCCACGAGCAAAACTGAGTGCACAAAAAACAAGCGTCAAGCATGAATAATTTAGGTTAAATTCCCTTTTCTGAAACTCTTTAACGTTAGGTAGTTTTCGTCGAGAAAGAATTTAATGGCTATAGTAAACAACGTTCTCAGGACATCTAAGACGCTTCCCAGGCAACGGCTGAGGCTGTCAGGAAAGGACGAAGGCCGTTCAAAGCCCAAAACATTTACTTTTCCCCCTCGCCAATATGTACAATGCAGACAATAGCGTCCTAGTATGTGATTGGAAAAACAATCATAACGAAATTTATGCACGAGCCTGCCCTTTTC
Organism: Heliopora coerulea; assembly: GCA_030142905.1. NCBI lineage: Eukaryota > Metazoa > Cnidaria > Anthozoa > Scleralcyonacea > Helioporidae > Heliopora > Heliopora coerulea. The sequence continues at coordinate 2,017,645 of JASJOG010000031.1, read as the reverse complement.
GCTTCAATTAGCGGCAGACAAGTGTTACACAATGGTCAATTCATTATTTTTGAACTCCTACGTTTATCGAACGAGTAATTTAGATATAGGATAAAAAAAAAAAAAAAAAAGTCGCGTAATTTACTATCTGGGAGAGCAGAAAGCAAACTCCGCACTGTTTTGTTGACCCTGTATTGTACAAGTATGTATAATTGTTTAGTAATGACACACTTAGCACAAAGTGGCGACAGAAAAGTCCTCAAAGAACACTCACTCACCTGTACTCTTCGTCGCCAAATTCTAATTCTCCCACGGCGTCCTCGAAAGCTTCTCCACCACCCTTGGCTGTCCCTTCCATCGTGTGGTACGGCACACGGACAATCCCTCTAGCTCCTTGCTGACGAACCACTTTTAGCACGACAAGACGGTCTGCTTCGGACACCGTCTTTGCACTCTCTTCGAACGTAAATACCCCGGGGTAATCGTCGTCCAAAATCACGATCTCGGCCACAGAGTCCTTTCCAAGAACACCAGCAGGTCCGCGATAGTTTTCCGTCTTCCCATCGGGTCCAGCCATTCGAATGTTACTCAAACGAACGGTGAAATGTTCATCTTCTTCGAAAATCTCGTCGTCTACAATTGTTATGGATATCGTTTTCACAGTTTCTCCGGGTTTAAAGCACAGCGTGCCTTCGGTTTTCTCGTAGTCATCGCCAGACTTGGCGGTCCCGTCTTCGGTCTTGAAGTCGACGTAGACGGTGTTGCTGTCGTCCCCTCCCATGCGCAAGACCGTTACGAGGGTACTGCCACAACTCTCGATGCACGTATATTGTCGCGGGTTGAACTGCACACGAGTAATATGCTGCCTTTCCAGCTCCTCCAGCTCGCTGAGTTCCACGTCCACGTCGGCTATGGAATGGGCTGCAGCTTGTTCAAGTTTGTCGTGCTTTGCTTTGAGTACGCTGCCACTACCAACCATCTTCCTAGTCGCCTCGATGCGGTAGAACGCTCGGCTTTTCGGCTGTGCCTTCAGGTTCTCCTGTTCCAAAATTCGGTCAATCGTCTCCTTGTCTGCGTTGGGATTTTTATGTCGAATGTCTCGGATCACTTGGATTGCCTTCAGACGGCGTTCCTCCGTTAGGTCGTGGCTCAGGAGCTCCGACTCCTCATCGATCTCGCCGCTGATCTCACCGTTCTCCAAGTCGTAAGTTTTCCCATCCACATCGGCGTTCCGTCCGTATCCATCCTTCGTCTTAACGGCAACGACGTCGTAGTCTCCGGTCTGCACGACGACCACACCTTGCCTCTTCTGTCTGCGCACTCGTTTCCTTAGATAACGATAGAAATTGAACCGACGGTCGGCTCCCCACGCCAGCAACACAAGAAGTGGGAAAAAGGCGAATGTCAACAACGCTTCCCACACTGTAATAACGTTCTCCGTAATGACAGCAACAATGAGATACAGCCACACGTAGGCGAACAACGAGCAGGTTGCTGTCACAGCAAAGACTTGGAGATGCTTGATCTGGCGGTTATCATCACAGGGAATGGCGTACACACAAATCGCAATGATAACAAATAAATTGAAAGCAGCCGAGCCGACGATTGTCGATGGGCCGAGTTCCCCAGCCTGAAAGTTCTTACCGCACACCTCGATTACTGTCAGCAATATTTCAGGGGCAGACGAGCCGAGCGCCATGAGCGTCAAATTCGACACGGTCTCGTTCCATATTTTCACTGTGACGATCCGCAGTTTACCGGTTTTCTTATCGGTAACCGTAATTTCTTTTTCTTTAGACGTGATTATCTCAATGGCTGCCATAAACCGGTCAGCAATTATGGACACTCCAAGGAAAAAGTACATCAAAAGTACGAAATAAACAAATGCCCTTGCCACCCTAATGCCGGTTGACACATCATCGTCGGGGTCTCCCCACGTAGGCAGAGCAATCCCATCGGCACATCTTGTATTTATCTCGCTCGCTCTTCCAGATTCAGTACCATTCGAACCGAATGCTACTCTCCGCTGAAGAAACGCCAGCGACACACAAACGACCATTAACCAACGTTCAGCCATGGCTCTATATCCCTTCGTATCCAAACAGTTTCAATCGGTTAAGTTACTCACACCTCAACTAAAAACATCCTTGTTGTTTTTTTGGGTTCTGTGAGACGAGTAGACGACTATATCAAGCAGACGAAACGAACAGCTGCAGATGTAACGTCGCCAATTACAGAAATACCCCCACTTTTTCTTACAACGACCTTGTCTGACAACAATTGCCACTTCGAACCAATGGCCTGTTAACAAAAGTAATCGTAATAAGAAAAAGAAACCAGTTTCTCGGGCAAGGCCGCCACACGTTAACACTCGATCGTCTGTAGCTTTCGAATGGCAGCTGGCCTTACTTGACCAAACCCACACAAACCTTCTCGGCGAATGTAAATATTCGATTTAAACCGCAAGCAATTTATGCGGCTTCCTCTTACGGTCTGCGCATGTGTGGTCACGCGAGCTTGGAATGAGCGCGTAGAAATGGCAAACCAGAATCAGCCTATCAAGAGCGACAACCAAATCTCGACATGAAAATGTTTAGTTGTCAGCAGATTAGGTCACAACGTTCCGTTTCGATGTCAACTTACACTTGATCGCAGAGCGTTCAGTGAGCAGAAACATTGCCATAACGATTACTTCTTTTTATGCCCAGTGCGCCAACGGGGGCTTAATTCTTACAAATTTGCATCAAATGTTGCGGGGAACAACATGGCCTTAATGCTTATTCTTTTATGTTGTTTTGTTTTGCTTGACCCTTATCACCGCTGCAAAAGCTTTGCGCAAGCTAGAAGCTTCTCGAACCCGAGTGAAGCCACTAGACCACATAGATTAACATTGACGAGTTCTGCCTGGTTTACATTGAGGTACACCAAGAGTTGTCGATGTCTGTGGCTTTTGCACTGCGTATTTAAATAATGTAAAGAAACGATAACGACCATCTTTAAATATTTTAAAGCCGAGAAAGTATTGTGGTCAACGGGTGTTCGTTTGTCGTATTGTACTGGATTGCCTCATTGATTGATCCGCGGTAGGGGTCCTATCGTTTACTTTGGCCATTCGCTCTCAAAGAGTCCTCAAACGTGAATATTCTGTCAGCTAGCTGCAAAAGTCCAGAAAAGGTAGCTTTGCCATGACCTTAGTTTTACATAAAAAGTCGAGACAGAAGTGGAATTTACCGTGCGAACTCCAAGTGATTAAATTCCAAAGCGTTGCTTTGAGGGCCAGCAAAGCAAGCAAAAATAGCGGTTTACCATCTGTCTGTCAAAAAGGCGGTGCAAAGGCATGTTTTACCTGTTTTCAAGCTAGTTCCAGCATCTTATCAAGCAGTTGTATTTATTTCAAGGAATAACATTACGATAGGATTATCAAACATGATAACACGTATCTCAATGAGACACGAAATCTACATATTGTCAAATATCCGCATTCAGAATCCACCTCAGGGTAGCCATGTTGACACGTCCGAGAGTTCGCTGAACTGTTCAAAGATCTATAAATACCGCCCCCTTAACCTCCACAACATCTCGTTAGTTTTAAAAACCTGTTAAAATCATTATGTATATTAAACGTGTTTTCAGTTCGAATTAGAGATAGCGAGATCCATTAGGGTTTTTAATATTCTATTGGCAAGTGATGAAATGCATTGGCACGTATGAAGGCCCGAGTGTTCAGTACCACCAACTAAATTATCCGTTAAGGGAAGTTTGAAAACGTAGAAATCCTGAATCATCGAAACTTGTGTTCACTAATAACTCAAGACTTCGAAATAAGCTTTAAAAAAAATTCAGACCGACCATGACTTTAACCATCTCGATTTTGTTTTTTGTCTCATTTTTAAAAGATTAATTTCGCCGAGTCTGTAAAATTATCAGGAACTTAAATCTGCGGCGTCAACTTCAATGACGACGAGATTTAGAATTTCTGCTTTAAAACAAAGAATGGTTGATCTACAAGTGTTTGATTCTCGTGGATTCTCTTTGTTTACGATAAAGAATTCTTTTGTTTAAAGGACGTCATAGTTGAAGTTGACCTTGTAGATCTTGACGTTCATGAAGACTGCAAGAGAACTTCGTTTTGGCCGAAATACAAGGGGCTGTTGACTTTTCGTACCCTTTTTTAAATCCGGGAAATACCCTAAATTTGGCATCCGGTTCGAAGAACTGAAGAATAAAACAGCAACAGCGACTTAATGGTTACCCTTGCTGGCTAAACCGGAACAAAACAGCCGTCAAACAATCTCGTAGAAGCAATGTACGCCGCTGAAATCACTTGGTCACGCATTATATCACAAGACTGGCTAGGAGTATCTGCATTACCTGCCATGAAATATTATGAAACATTTATCATCAGGAAATTCACATCACTTTACTATCTTGTCATCCCGCCTTATGTCAAATTGTCTCATTTCACTTCGTTTTAAAAGACAGAAAACCTCGACCTATATTCTTGACATCTTGACTTATATTCGTTACTTGTACTATTTTGTATGATAAATATTTAAAACCCAATATAGAGCCAAGTTTAAAGAGCTACTCTGTAAAAGATGCATTTATGAATAACATGTCACCAATGTTTAAAATTACATTAAAATATGACATATGGTCGTAAATTAGCTGCTCATGGGATTGTTCAACGATTGACGCATAGTAAGTCGGAAGAGATTTCAGCTTCTTTCTCAGCCTCCTACCGAACTTAAAATCGCAAACCAAGTTGGACGTATTGACAACAACTGACACTTTTTGCACGAACACGATTCGGGATTCCCATTACCATGAAGAGTCTTATGACCTATATCAAGAAAAGATCGAGGAGGAAAGACGAATGGAGGAACAGTGGTCTATATCAACGAAAATTTATGGTCAAAATTAAAAGTGGTATTGAACTTGAAACCGAAGAGGTGAATGTGCTCTGAAATTCATCTTTTTACATTAAAGCATTGTCTGCTTATGGCTAGAGTTTATAGACCACCTTCATTACCTGCGGAAACGGATACTATCATGAAAACAAAAGTTTTAAAATGCTTACTTGGAAAGCAAGGTAACTGTTGTTTTAGGCGATTCAAATAACAATTTCCTAAATGCAGATTACTTTCGTAAACATAGACCGGTACGAAAATTTGAATCCGATGCACTTAATGACAAGATTACCAGGTCAATATCAGCTGATCATATTTGACTATAACGTCCAAAAAATCAGTTATACAACTACAAGGGATATTAATATGTCCGACCCACATGGCAATTTTATCCGTTTGCCGTTGTAAAAATAACGAGTCAAGATAAAAAAACAGAAGCTTCTTGAGCATCGGAATTTAAAAAACTTGATCAAAAGGCACTTAATGAGGCGTTAACAATGACCCCTTGTAAACTGTTTTATTTTCGATGATATAGATGATATTGCGGATGCTAGCTATGTAATATTTTACTGACATTGTCATTGAGGAAACCTGTGAAACAGATGCGTGTTAAACGGCAAAGTCGGGTAAAGTGGTTTACCGAAGAAATAAACCAAGCGACATAAGAGATGGACTGCTAAGAAAAGTCCAGCGAAACTCAACAGAGTAAAGACTAGATAGACTTTGAAAATGCAAAATACCAATGTAACCACTCTAATATGACGTGAAAATAAGTCAACCGAGTCGTTCACTTTCCGTTCACCGAAGTCCACGCACTCAAACACATTTTGAAGCACATTAATCAGGCAAAGACAAGATCATTTCATGCCGATGAAGAAATTGCGAAAAAAATCACCTAGACGCAAATTAAATCTACGACTAGTCACTAAAAATTACACCAGGGACTCTGAGGCCCCGTCCACACGTATACGGATTCGTTTGAAAACGCAAACATATTTTTCTGTTTTCAAAAAAATTCGCGTCCACACGTAGCGCATCTAAATCGTTTTCGACCGTCCACACGAAGACGCTAAAACGAACGAAAACGCTAGAATCAATTACTGAGTATGCGCTATTATATATTATTATATTCCACTCCTCTGGGCCAACTATTTCGCTGACGAAACTAGCCCACCAAGCACTTGTTCGTCCAGCTCTAACCCAGAATCGTCGAGATCGTGCCTGACGCCTTCTGTTTAAGCGTTTCACGGTCCCAATTTTTGCGACTGGCAATGAAAGAAGCCTGATTATGTTCATTCACTTAGTTGCATAATCAGCCTGAAAACTTAACATTGCAATATTTAACTGAATAGATGCGATAAGGCTTGAAATAAGCCCTATTAATATCGAAAAAAACAGCTTGTCTGTCCGCCATTTTTAATTTACTAATGCACCGATGCACGTGGATGGACTGGATTCGAGACTATTACGTCATCGTTTTCAAAAGGTTGCGTTTTCATGAGTCAATTCGAAAACGCCAGCGTTGCGTTTTCAAAAGTTTCCACTCTGGACACCGTCTTCAAAAGGTTGCGTTTTCGGGGAGCGTATTCTCCGGATACGTGTAGACGGAAGGCGAATCCGCAAAGAAAACGTGTTTTCAAACGAATCCGTATACGTGTCGACGGGGCCTGAAATCTGTGGAAGACAAATGGTTCGGATGGTCTAATTATTGGACATTAAACCTGAATGCTGAATGTATACATTGGTGGTGTACAAATTCAAACAGTTCGCGATGGAACCTCGCCATCAGTGGGGCAAAAATATATTTTACCTTTACCCTCCTACTTCAGTAATCCTGGTCGAATAAAAGTGTCTGGCGTTTAATGGAGCAAAATAGTCCGTCATTAGCCACAGTACACATAGACAGTTGTAGGTTTTTAGTTTTAGATTCAGCTTACAATAAGACGGTAGATTGTACAGGGAAAAATGTCTTTTAAATACACAGGCATATGAAAAACAACCTTTTAATTTCTTTCCGACAAACTATGGTTGAATACTACCATGCCTAAGCTGATGATTAAATAAACAAATTAAATAGAAATAAATAAATATATAAATATATAAATATATAAATACGTAGAAATAAATAAGTAAATAAATAAGTGAAGACAATAATAGAAGACTTACACGGACAGACATTAGTTAATACCTCGGAACCAGTCAACGAATTCAAGACTTTCGAATAGGAGGGGCCTAAATCTGGCGTTGCCCTCAACGAACATGCAAGGATGTGAATATGTCCGGGGTGTAAGCATCGCAGAACAATCAGTGGCGTAACAGACTATGGTCAGGGTTAGAGCAACTCCGAAGGGCTCCCGACCTCCAAGGGGCCCCCGATGAATGTGTCAAGACAATTGAGATTCAAGTCTTCAAATATATGTCTATACAAAAGGGGGTAACGGGGGGCCTCGAACGAAAATCTCCTAAGAGACCCCAGTAGTTCCGTTACGCCACTGAGAACAATATTTTGAAAACAAGCAATTAACATCGAAGCATTATGCAAGACACCAGAGTTGAAATTCAGCAAAAGCGCAAAGAATGAGATCGAGATCCAAATGAAATTTTTTTTTTCCTCCCAGAGCAACAAGCTGAGGAAAAAGTAAACCAAGTACTAGATGTCAATACAAGTCGAATTATATCGAGTTACTAGCCTTCACGCTAGTCACTCGAAAACGCTTTCCATGCCACTGACGCAAATCAAACCAATAATCTGATGGTCGGTGAGAAACTGGTGAGATACCCCAACCCATTCTCGTTCCCAAAAAGTTGTGACGTTTCGTGCGACCGCGCTGCGAAAAGTAACGTGATTTGGGGAAGAGATTGGGTTGGAATATTTAACGGACTACAGTATTCACACCGACACCAGATGTCCAAAATAGTAGGATATCCGGTTTTTCCTAATCAAATCGCGTCGATGTGCTTCTTATTCAATTTATTGTATTCAATCAGCCAATCACACTATCATCTGGTTTCTGCCTTTCTAAAAAAAGTGACGTGATCTGTGAACGAGAATGTTTCCGAGAATGTGGAATTAGATAGTCGAGGGTTACGTTGGCTTGTAATGTTGTTGTGACATGTGCCTTACTAGTCTAGAGGTGTCAACATGTCAAGTATATCTTAATCTTCAATTAATGATGTCGTGGTAGAATTAATGAATAAATAAATTATTGAATGAACCGAGTTTGATTACAAAAACAGTCTTGATGATTTAGTACCATTAAAATTCAACACCAAATTATTCGACGATATTTCCTGCGAACTAAATTAAAAACTAAAAAATAGAACACTTTTTAACAGACCAAAAGAGGAAAGGGCAGATGTCTTGTACTTTATCCCTGGCTCCGCCAACACGGTTCATTATCATTCTCATCACAATGCTTTTAAGCGTTTCCGAATTTCAATAAATTTAAAAGATATGACTCTCCACAGTAACGTCAGGTGGCCCAAAACGGGTAAACAGTGTAAAAAAATCCATTATAGCAAATACTTCCTAAATTAAACACCAGGAAGTTATGTCCATTGAATTTGTGCTATATTAAGCGAGTTGTTTCTTTTTTTAGTTGTTCGCTTGGCAGGTGAACTCGAAATTCGATGACAAATATTGCGTTAAACTAGTTCATCCACGGAATACATTACATGTCAACAATAATTCAGATCTAGAGCTTTTATATTTCAAAATAATATCTGTCGGACGGACTATGCCGTCATGAAAAATGAAATTAAGCAGTTCAATGTACGTTAGAATTATCAATCCTAATCGACTACTTTAATAGGATCAGTAGCAATTGACAAACCACGAAGAAATCGTGAAATTAAGGTCCAGCATAAGGGGAAAAGATACGAAAAATAGTCACAATACCTTGTCAAATGTAAAACTACATTTAATACTTACGTTTCGTTGCGTCTCGCGACATGCATCGGCAGAATACGTATATTAATAAGGAATAAGGTTGTTTTTCAGGAGGTAGATTTCCTATTCTTTGCTGGGTTTACCGTTAAATACCTGATTAATCGTGTCGAAGACAGCTAAAATAAACTACGACTTACGTTGCAATCTGGAAAAATAGGATTGTTATATCCCTGGTTACGTAAAGAGAGTATTCTGTTGTTCCGTTTACGTCAAAACCATCATATGATGTACCCATGTACGTGAAGACTTTGGTATTTTGTTCCTGTAATAACAGAACGTGATTAATAGTATTGGTTGGTTGCATAGCATGCAGATCGAACAATTTATGGAAATTCTTTTGTCCAAGTGCACTTTTTTCTCGAAAAGGGCAATTCAGTTCCAATGATGTCCCTTCAGTGCTCTCAGATAACCAATTCTTCAATGGGCCGTAATCTTCCTAATTCCTGAAGTACTTTAAAATTGTAAGATGTATATGTTGCACTTTTCTACCTGGCGTAACAAGGTAGTTGTGCTTCTGCTGGTTCCAAACACAAACGGGGACTGTATCATTCAGTAAGTATGGAAACGTTCAATCACAACTCTTCTCAAATTCTTTTATTGCAATTACATCTCTACATCCACGATTATCAACTGACTTTAAAGTTACAAGACTTTTTCTTTTTGGCGTCGCCCGGAAGTTCCACCTCACATTGTGCTTTGTTCTCTTGACGTAAACAACATGCTATAGTCCTATTAGATTACAAGCCCTGAATAAACCATTGTCAACAATTAAGGATACAGCTAAATTATTAGAGTTTAAAGTCCAAGAATAAGGTGATTCAATAACAGTCCTGATTACCCTACAATCAACCAAATAGAATATTTACAAAACATTCGGCACACTCCCCCCCTTGAGCCTCTAGGGGTCAAGCATAACTCTTGTTCTCCACTGTGCATCCAATGCAGCTGCCCTCCTGGGCTTTCTCCTACCTACATCATCTTCCACCAAAGTTTTGACCATCCTTTCTCTCTCATCTCTCATGGGTGTCCATCTTTCTCATCATTTAACCCTCCATTGTCTCTATTATCACCCTTCTCTTCTTCCAAATTCTCAGCCTTCCCTTCACTTTCCTTCTCAACTCCTTTAGCCTTATTCTGTCCCACATCCTCGTTACTTCTCACTTCCAATGGGACTAATTTCTGCACTGGCCTGTTTATACTCGATGCATTATCGTTCGTTATCACCTTCACAGTGGCTTCCCTTATTTCCTGGTCTCTGACTAAGATTAACCTTTCAATCTTGCCTAATTTCCATTTGCCTCTCTTAAGAGTTTCATCCTGCACCAGAACGATATCACCCACGTTGATCTTCTTGTTTTTAGTTTTATTATATTGCTTATAATTTAGCTGTATCCTTAAATACAGCTAAATTATTAGATTTTAAAGTCCAACAATAAGGTAATTCAATAACAGTCCTGATTACCCTACAATCAACCAAATAGAATATTTACAAAATATTCGACAGTATAAATATCATACAATGCGAATAAGTGCAATGAGTCTAATGGCTAGTTAGAATCAATCCCTTGATAGTCAAAAGAAAAAGATGCGGCCGCCATGTTGGAGGTCACGTTCATTAGCCATAAATGAGATTCGTTGTTTACAGGACAACCAATACGGCAGCATGGGCTCACACGGAAATCCTTCAATACGCTGTTGCACGTCCGTTTTTCTGTCTAACGATTGTAATCCGGATGTGTATTTGTCCTAGGACACTCTACGTAGTACGGACGAAGACCTCTGAACGTGATTCACTCCAGTTTATCTTCGAGGATCTCGTAAATTAGACTCACGTGCGCGACACGAAGTTGCACGTGAACTGCTCATTTAAAAGCGATCTTGCAATTGCACGACAAAATTCTCAGCCTCTTTTGCTGGGCTGAAACTCTCCCCCCTGATCAGCCCTTGGATTCAGAAACATACAGCCCAATGATCAGAGGTGGAATCGGCGAGGGAGATGGTAGAATTTAGAAGACCCAACTACAAATGGTTTCTTTTACAAAAGGCGATAATTTAGCAAGTCCAGACTCTATATGTGGGAAATATCGGTCGTCCAATTTTGCAACTGAGTAGATTTGGGGCATGCTTCACTTACCTGGATCCTCTCGGCGCTTTGTCACTCTAATGCATCATTTTAATTTCACATTTTTTCCAGACTATTTTCTTGTGTTTGCAAGAAAAAAAGTGTAGCGATGTGACAGACTTTTTAGTCTTTAAACAGTTTAAAATGACGTGTTTACCGTGATGGCGTAGGGTTTGCGTAGTTGAGAAACGATTGTTTCGTAACTCGTCAACTCTTTAGTCTTTAGCCTTGTGCCACTGTTGTTAAAACCTCAAGTTTAGTAATAAAGTATAGTTGCTGATCTGCATTAACAAAAGAATAAAAATCCTCTTTTTCATCTTTTAATTGGCACATCATCTGGCATTTGCCAGAGTAAAACATGTTGCCAAATGGCAACTGTGCCAAATAAAGCTGGAGTTAGTCGAAGTATCAATAAGATAGCTTAGGAAAAAAAATTGGAAAATTGGCATTGTAAAAGGTTTAATAGATCTTGTTCCGTTTCGTCACCACCTGTGTATCATAACTTATTATTTCTCAGATGTTGCGCGGAGCAACGAAACGCAAGATCTATTAAACCTTTTACATTGCCAAGTTTCCGAGTTTTTTGCTGGGTGATCTTATTTATACTTCGCCTAAAATTTCCACCTGGCTCATCGATCGCCAAAGCTAGGGCTAGGCTTTATTGCACCATTAAAATATTGTTCCACACCGTATTTCACACCGCAAGGAGCGCTGTCCCCAAAACCGAATACTGTCGTGTAAAAACTGGTTTCAGCATTTGCTTCTACATTTACCCATCATTCACACGGACATTGAATACAATGTTGCACAACGTTATGGAAAGGCCGTTAAAAATGTTAAACTGTAAAATTTAGAACAGAAACCGGGCTTCCTTCACTCAGTTGGATGTATGCATGCGTGCTTGCAGCAAGTATTGAAGGCAGTGTTTAGATAATGCCATTATTATGCAGGATTTCCCAGAACGAAGACAAAATCAATGGAATTATCACGCGGTGATGAGACGAACTTTAAACTAAGTCAAGATGCTCACAGCATATTCCAACATATTTCGACAGTGTTGAAATGTCCGTTTAAACAATGCCAATACTTTACTCAACAAATAACGTGTTAATCGAGTTCTACTTTTCGAAAGAAAAGTTCAGCAGATGTCAAACGAACCTCGATAAAATAAAGGTAGATTCGTTTGACAATGAAAACAAGTACTACAAAATTTACATGAGGTTGCAATCTAAAATTCGTTGACGTCACTTGCCAAACGTCGCTTTGTCGTGAAAGGAATTTTGATACACAAACTTTCTTGTTACTAAAGTAAATGGTTTGAACCTGGGAGAATCGTGACATGTTTGAGGAAGTTGATCGTCCAGGTTAGTGTAGTCTTGAGAAAGACTGTTGGTTGAAGTGACTGACGTTTCGACAGCCTTAGCGGCGGTCATCTTCAGAGTCAAAAGGAGAGTAAATGTCAGGTTCGCCTGTATTTGTATATGGCTGATCACTGATCACGCACGAGCCAGATACAAATACAGGCGAACCTGACATTTACTCTCCTTTTGACTCTGAAGATGACCGCCGCTAAGGCTGTCGAAACGCCAGTCACTTCAACCAACAGTCTTTCTCAAGACTACACTAACCTGGACAATCAATTTCTTGTTACTGTCGTGAAAGGAATTTTGATACACAAACTTTCTTGTTACTGTCGTGAAAGGAATTTTGATATATAAACTTTCTTGTTACGGATAGAAGCATTATATTTTTTGACCCCATGGAGTTTGAAATTCAAAATTCAGTAATTCGTGAAGAGATCAGTACCCGTCAGGATCTGTATTCATAAAAAAAAAAGTGGTTTTCTTGTAAAAAAAAGAAACTAGTTAGTTTCAGAGAATACACAAGGGCTAATCGATGCCAACCACTGACCGAATGGAAACGAAAATGCAAGGTAAAAGTAAAAACAAACTGTTTTCTTTAATTGTTCTTGTTTTTCCAAGAGAACAAGATACAATGAAAGATAGGAAAAGCGTAGGCCAATATTGATAAAAGGTAGACTTATTTTTTAAGGCAAGTCTGACAACAGTTAAACCAAGGTAAGTTAAAAGTAAATCTAACTTAGTGCAGAAAAGCTGGTTTTCCTTCATACGTCTTCATACACATGTCAGAAAAAGGGCAACCCCTGCCAACTTTTTCAGAGTTTCCCTTTGAAAGCTTCGGGGCCTCACACCATTTCTGTAATAAATATTTCTCAACCAAAAGCAAGGTCCGAACGGGAAACTACTGGTAAATATACTTTTGAATACGGACGGAGAAAACGAAGCTTAATAAGGAATTGACTTTCGGTTGACTTAATAAGGAATTCTTTCCTATCTTTAACTGGGTTTTCGTCGCTTGATGTTGCTGTTTACCTTACCTCGTAACTCGTTCGTCTTGCTTCTTACTTGTTTCTACCTGTTAAACATTCACTTGTCGCCCTTTTATACAATTTGCCTTGAACAAAAGCAGTAATAGTGCTCCACCACATTTTATTAATCGGAATTTTCCATTCTAGATGCTTAATTCCCCTTGAATTATATCAAAATCTGCTCGGAAATTTTACCGCCAAAACTTGCCGGTCCGGAATAAAAAGCATATTGGACGGGTCGGTCCAACATCGCAAAATATCGGACCGTTCAGCAACCAATCAGCATGCGCAATTTATCGTACGGACCGAAAAACAATAAACATGACGTATACAATACTTGAATGAAGACGTTTCGGCGAGTTCGTTAATTGATCGTTTAATATTGGGTGCACAAAAGAATTTCTTCAATGGCTATCCGCCATAAAAAATCGCCGCCGAAAGCCTGCTTTTAAGGTAGTTTCATACAGGATCTTGAAAAAAGATAGCGTGCTGGTTTGGCCCACAAAAAGTATAAATGAATATTATTGAGGAAAATAAAGCCGAGTTTCGGAGGAAGAAAAACATTTCTGAGAAAAGTAATTCCTAGTGGATATGATAATTCAAAAGGAAGACTTTAAGGCAAGCTAAGAAGAGGTTGTAGCTTCAATTCTTTTCAAAACTAAGTGGGATAACATTTCCTGGAAAAAAAAACTGAAGCATGATCATTCTTTGCAAATGTGTCTTGCGCAAACAGTGACGAAAGGAAATGTACGATATTATTTATCAGAGGATACGTCCCTCACTTTGATTTTTGACGTGTTCCGTAAGCGCAGCAAAGTACTTAGTACAACTCACCAGATGTACACGGTCCACACGGCTAAAATGGCACACGCTTTAACAACCTACAACATGGGGTCCGAAATAGGAGATAGAGGGGTCAATTGTCCCCCAATATTTTCAACGAGTGGCATCGCCTGACCCTATAATCTGTCGCATAATCGGCTCGAAAACGCATGCCTTCTTGACGTAAACTGTAAATCAGTCTGTTTACAGATTGACGTACCTGTGAATTGGATCTAATATTTTCATCCCTTTCCCCAAATATCATGTTGCTTCCAACAACGTTGCTTCCTCCCTTGACGTGTAGCCGCAACTTTTCGCAAGTTGCTTATCAAGCCGAGGAGTTTTTGCGGCTATTAACACTAACATTTTGGGATCGAGTTTTTTTGACGAACTCGACAAATGTTGAGATGTTACACATCACATCCGGCCCTTTATATCCGCCTCTGACCACGTGGACCAATTCTCATGGATCGCAAAAACATCTTGACGAAACAAACTCAACATTTTCTGGCTGAATTCTCTCGTCAAGAAATATTTAATAAATCGACTTGAGTTCAATTTCTTTCACAATATCTTGCATTTTTCGTATGCGCAAGTGTTTGAAAGAAAAAAAGGTTCATGAATGCCACACACAGTGTCCGAAAGACAAATGAGCGGCCATTTTGATTTTTCGTGAGTGAAACCAGGTGCTAGTTTCTGATTGGAGAGTATAACCTTGGCACTACATATATAGAGAGAACGACATAACAAAGTAGCATCATCACATAACGAAGTTTACACATACTTGTGGGAACACACAACGAAGTGAATTAGCCCCATCACATAATGTAGTAAATACATAGATGGAATCGCATCAAAGAACGGTGGACTAGCGTCACATATTGACAGAACTCAGCATTACAAATGAACTCCATCACATATGGAAGTAGTCACATGATGGAGCTAAATCACATAACCAAACAACCCTATCACATAATGACGCAACCGCAACACATGATGATGGGACTTCAGCATACGATAATAGAACCGCATTACATAATTAAACCTTGGAACATGAGAGAACCGCAACACGTCATGAAGTAATCCTGTCACATAATGAAGCAATCCCATCCTACAACTGAACTTCAATATCAGCATAAAAACGATCACATAAGAAAGTTCTGGCATTACGTCCGCATGCGTTTTCATTGTAATGCACGGAGCAAGGTTTTTGTCTCGAAATTCGTCGCCCTTATCGGCCCAGCTATGGAAACATGTTACGATAACGTCATAAAATCTACATTTGCATTTCTTTTGAGCAGATCTAACGTTGTCAACATTGGAACACACTGCGATAACGATGTCAGTTTCAGCGTTTCGAACCAACTCAGATCATTCTCATTCAGATCACTGGGAGCGTCTGTTTGACAATGTTCGAAGCCGTTTTCAGTTCTGAATTTAACTCCTAATTGCAAAAGCTAAGATGTTATGATTAGCGATTAATATCTAATAAAAGTTGCGCCAGTGCGAAACTATACCAATACGAAACACGAGACTCTTCTCCCATTTTGTAAAATGTATAGGCTTTCCTTATGAATTTTACCCCAAAGTAATTTTGTGTTGTCGTATACAGTGACATTCTCTGGCATATTAAACTGTCAAACGTCATCAAGGTTATTCTCAATGTTCTGTCCCGACAATAGTAATTATACACATAATGTGGTCAATTTCTTAAACACTCTATTCAACTTACCAGTTACTACAATGGAAGTAGAAGGGCTACACTATGAAATGTTCTCAATTCCTAGTTTACCTCTATAATTAGGCCGTGAGCGAAAAGATTTCGTTTGGGAAATTAAGTTAGAAATACTTCACCGATCAGCAACCACGTTCATCAGGAAGTGCTAAATTGCGAGATTTTTAACTTGTATCGCACTATATTACTTCGACTACGTTACCTTATTGATCTTAAGAGAAAATCCTAAGTTTGCGAGGTTTCATAAACAAGGATGAGATTTCTCAACAAATAATTATTTCTGTGCGTTTCCTTGACTATATTTCTGACAATCGGTATTTGGATAATTTTTTACAGTGCTTTGGGAGAGGTCAAGTCCCAACACAAAAGGCTATCAGGCTAACGATTGCGCACGCAATGAAAGATGGCGGTTGGGGTGCTTAAAAATCGGATATACTCGGAACTCGAAACCCCGGAGACACCTTGTTACTTACTTACGGATTGACACAAATATGATCATACACAGTGAATATAAATACGTTAAAAAAAATCTTTCTTCCTCTTCGTGTTAAATAAACAATCACTTCACTCTTTTGTAATAACTGTGATCAGGTTACTCCTTTTATCATTGACCCTTCAGTTGAAAGACCAGTAATACCTCTGGCAGTTCAAATTGGTGAACATTAAGCCAAGGGAATGGCAAATAAAGTCTATATAGGGCAAATGTGTTGGTTAAGATTTTATCGGCAAACCAATGCGTTATGCGTGAACAGAGTTGAAGCTGTGGGGTGTTGAAAAGTTTCGATATCCCGCCTCCACACCCAAGATTAAATCACTAAATGACCTACGCGTAACTACGTGTCTCATCTGGGCGTGATTTCATCACCTGTGATAAAAAAATTAAAACTTTCCAAACTATGTCAACCGCATGTCAGCTTATCTTTGTCATAATTTAATTCTTGACGTTAGCTTTGCTTATCACCTCTTTCTAGAGCTCACTGATCCCCTAGTGTCTGCGTTCCGACGATCGACAAGCTTAAGTCTCGGTACGACCCTGATATAAGAGTTTCTGGCTACGAATCTGCATCCGCATAATAGAAATCACGTCTCTCCATTTAGATCAACTAGAACGCGAGCAACAACAAAAACCAATGACCCTTCTCTTGCATCATACCCTAAGCGAGCAGAGTGATGAATTCTCTATGGGTTTAGCCAGCTCCGAACAGGAGAAAGCCAGAAATAGGGACATATCAGTTAACCGGTTCGAGCACAGGAATGTTCACTTATCGTTTTAGTATATAGACAGTTTAATGCATCACAGATTAACATACGTTGATTCACAATACAAGTAAGATGATGATACACAATATTCTGCAGTCGAAGTAGTAAAGACATCCTACAGCTGCAATCAGTTCTTCTACATATGAAACAACTGTACAATGTCCCTAGCAAACATACTTAGCATGCCTACTTTTATTCCTGATCTCGACTTTACGCTCGCAGCATGTAGCGCAGATTTATGCAGTTACGACCTTTACGAGCCTTAAACTTGTTGGACCGTACCACAACAAAGTCAAAGGTTAGATTTTGTTCATACTCTTGTTGAAGATCATAGATTACTTCATGGTTAATGAGCGTGTACAATTTTTATTCACGAGTTGTGATTCATGGCAACAAGAGAATAAAAATCGGACAGGCGAACCAACCATAGAGCGATTTGTTTATCATATGCGTACTGTGATGAACATTTTTTATAACAAGTGATGGGGTAAACGATCAAAACTCCTCTCCGCGACAAGTCGTATATAGACAACATAAAAGTTAGAAAATGTTTTTATTTTCTACGATACTCGTAAACGTTCACATGTTTAACAACAAGACAAGTACGAACACAACGTAATGAAGATGATATTTGAGAGCAAACAAAACAATTGAAACTGCAAAGGTTCGCACGAGCTGTGGCAAGAAAAGTCGATACACTTTTTTCACTGGTGGCGTATGGGGCCTCTGATTGGTCAGACAATTGTACTCACTAGTGAGAAAAATCGTCTGACCAATCAGGATCGAACTTTACGTGTAAGGGACGACTTTTATCTTAGCGCTTGTTGAGGAGTTTATCACAGTACGACAGTACGTATATATCATTGTAATCAACTGTCCGGCGACCAGTGTTCCCTGATGAAACGAAGGTATTTGCGGGAACAAGCATCAAGTTTATCCAGCACTGCATTTGGTGCGGGCCAGCTGTTACGGAAGAGAATTACTTAGTAATTGTCGACTGAATTGAAAAACTGAGCTATGGCGAAATTCTAACCTTTTCCTTACACAATTGTCAGATAGCGGATATTTCGAAACCGTGATGAGCTTGAAGGCGGTGATCTGGGCTCTAAACTGATTTTCTCATAATTTTTCTCAGTTTCCAAGATGACGGATGCGAGTGTCTCGAAATTATTGACGGTACAGTCATCGTATATTGAAGGCAAGTTTAAAGATCAGAGCCCAGCCTAGAATTCTAAAATGTATCGCCATAGTAAAAGAGGCAACTCGAAAAGTTTTAAAACATGTTTACTGACGTTTCGTTGCGGCGTGCAACATCTTCAGAGTATAGGTTTACAAAGGAGAGAAAAAATTATATATATGGACCTATAAACATATATCTATAAATATATAATATATATATATAGGTCACCTTTGTAAATCTATACTCTGAAGATGTTGCACGCCGCAACGAAACGTCAGTAAAATTGTTTTAAAACTTTTCGAGTTGCCTCTTTTACTATGGCGATACATTTTAGAATTCTGAGCTGGGCTCTGATCTTCATATTGCGACTGCGCTTTCCGCCCGAAAAATCAATAGCCAAAGGCAAGTTTCATTAGATAGACAATGGTGTAAACACTAGAATGCAGCTGAATAAACATAGGACAAAGAGATTACGAATGCAATTAGTGTAGTGGTTAACGTCCAAAAACTTCGCCTCACAGAACAGCAGTAATATAACAAATAAGCTTTTGTTCGGTTATGTTATTTAAGTGATCATAAATAATATCTCTTTACATTTGTCGGAAACCTTTTGCTTCCAAAATCTTTTTCATTTCCTCTGCGAAGAAAATCGCTACAACTTGCTGCAAGTTAAGGAAAAACGCATCCGACACGAAGCCTTTTGTCACACAGTACACGGTGATATTTCAAGAAACAGTTATTCAATGCCACAAACTGTTCTTGTTTCTTGGTGATACGTCTTCACCGAAACATTCAATTAAAACCACTTCAAGAGGTTCTGTTCAGTCTGACAGCTAATATTATATTCGCGTGAAGATTTCCGCACGTTTCCGTACACATGCATCAGTGTTTCGAAACATCTCTTACAACCCTTTCAAAAGCGTTTTATGAGGCAGAAGACTGATGTGCTATAACTGTCATGTACTTGTAAAAGGAAGATCGAAGCCGTGAATACGCGTCCAAATGAAAAAATGGCCAACTTGTTTGCAGCTTCCACGACCCAAACTTGCTTTGCTTGCTGTTTACCTTCTCCCGCGTCAAAGGCCATGTTGGTGCAAAACTTTTTAAGCGTAAATTGGACTCACAAAACGAAACGAAACAAAAAAAAAAAACAGAAGTACGTATGCGCAGGTGTCCACCATACGATAAACACAAAGAGAACGGGAATGAGGGTGCTTTATTAGACTTACGTGTGCACACAAAAACAAATTGGAGGTTACGCCAAAGTATTGTTGAACAAGAGTTTGAAGCTTTATGGATTTTGAGGAAACATAACCGACACGAAGTTAAGTCCATGGCGTAGAATTGATGTGATGAAAGAGAAAAAAAAGATTGATAAGAATTTCTGTGTGATTAATTTTCAGATCCTCTGCCATGTTTCCGAGCTTTAAATATATAAGAATAGAATACTGCGCAGACAGTGATAAATAAGTTAAAAGGTTGATAACTGTCGTGACTGATCTCAAAGAGTTCCGAAATTTAGATATATCACTGTTTCGAAGTAAACGGTATTATCGCAACTGGGAAGTCTATTTTCTCCCATACTGAATACACCCTTCTTTTACTCTTTCTTGCCGAGACGTTTACCCTCGTCAATCGTAATTGCCTGGCGTACCAGGTCCACCTGTATTAAACAGTTAAAAGAAAAAGTATGTGTGTAGGGGAGGGGAGGGGAGGGGAGGGACATAATTACGGACATAATAATATCCCACAAACCAAAAAATGAGCAGATACACCCCATACACCCCCAGGATTGACGCTCATGCGTAAAGAACAATTATTCACCAAAGGGGAGGTGAATTCGCGGCTCGGGGAAATATTTACACTATTCACCGACACTGAGGTGAATACTTGCTTCAGCATGTACCTCACTAAATTGTTTTGACATGTATTCCTTTGAAATTTTTACAATTTTACGGGATGTCGGCTTGTTGCCCACTCATCATTTGTGAACAAAACATTTTGAAACATCCTGGGTGTATTTATCGCTAAAAAAATAAAAGAAATACATATCTTTGAACACTTAATTGCCAAATTTCGTTGCTTCTTTGGCGTTGTCTGGCACGGCGACTTCGTTTATTGAAAAAGTCCTTCTTCCGTAACGTAAACAAAACTGGACGCATTTTTGTTTTGCTCGGAGGTGAACAGTGCAGGATATTCCGAGACAGAGGAACCAATCAGATTGCGCTAAAAACACTATCCACCTGCGAGGTAAATGCTAACGACTTACAGCTCAAAAACTGAAAAATTAAATGAAAACATTATCTGTTTATACTTCTCGAGGGATGAATCACGATTCAATGGAAAATAGTCCAGCTACAACAGTCTTGTCACTGATCCAACAGTACAGAAACTAAATATCACGCGTTGGTTCTGGTATTACTTCCTATGTACAGCTATTGATAACAATTTTTTTTGGCAGACATTATCGCCAAAAAGTTCCTCACTGGTTCACCTCACATTTCATCAGAAATCTGTGTATACAGTGTCCCAATTAAAGTAAAAAGGTTGTACCATAAAAGGACAACACTGGATTTCACTTGAATCCACTATACTAAAAAAAGCATTTTCAACCAGACGTCCCCCCTCTGGAAATATAACATGATCATCCACGATCAGGAATGGCATTTCGACATATTACGCAGGTTCCCAAACAAGAAGTTTCCTCTTTAGAGATTGACGCGTTTCTCCACAGTGGAGCCCATTAAACGTCGGGGAAAAGATCCGTAAAAATGTCGTGGAATAATGAAAGTACGAACGATAGAATAGTGATCTATTTTTATCCTTTCTCCGGCGACGTCGTGTTTCTTTGAGGAACAGTAGTTCTTTCTGAATGCATAAATATACGGTTTTAATACGCTCTTCATTCTCTTCAGTCAGTGGGAAGTCTAGCTCATTTTAGTCATGATTAAATCTTTCATCCAAAGTACTTCAACATCTCCCAAAAATTCTTCTTTATACAACACTATCATTTCATTAAAATCTTACAATTTAACCTTACTTAAACGGCGTCTTCATCCATTATACCCCACGTCTCCCTTGGCTAAAATAAATACATCGTCTTTACCTCATAGATGTACATATGATCTCACGTTTTCCGTTACTACTCCAAAAGAACCATCATACCCTTCAGAGAAAACCATACTGAAGTATGTTACACTGGCTCGGTTGGTCCATTAATCTGGTTTCGGGACATTTGGCATGGGCCCCGCTGGCAAAGACGAGTGTACCTCTGGTTGGTAGGTCAATAAAACCACAAAAACCCATAGATGTAGCAGTATCTAGAAATCAACACAAAAATTGACGTAAACAGGACCGGAATTGATGAACCTATCCACAGCAGATGTACCCTTTATGACAGACAGACAGACAGACATCGCTTTTATTTATACACGCTAGCCTCTCACAACTTTTTTGAACTAAGCTGATTTACAGGAGGGACGTGGTACCTTATAAATACAAATAAAATTATACTAACCACCACTACTACTACTACTACATACTTTTAATTACATTACATAAAATTAGATAAAAATTAGATTAAAAATAATTACAAACTGTATATTCACTATATTCAAGTCAACATGGTTCATGTGAAAGACAGGTCAGCAATGCTACTTTTGAATTGACGAAGCGAAGTCGCTTTTTTAGCCTCTAGTGGAAGATTAATCCATAACATTAAGCCACTATATCTAAAGCTTCGCTTAAGAAAATTAGTTTTCGGCTTTGGAAGTGCTAGATCAGTTTCAAGATTACGTAAGTCATATCCTCTATTCAGATCTCTAAGTCTAACAAGGCTTTCTGTTAAGCACTGTGCCGTGTTTTGGTTGAGAACCTTATACAGCAGGACACTCTTCAATTTAGCACGCCTTACATGAAGAGAGTCCCACTGTAAACTTTTCAGAAGCTCATTCGATCTAATTTCATGTCCTGTCTAATTTCATTATCTGCATGTGCATGCCTTTATGTGCATGCCTGTATGTACATGCCTGTATGTACATGCCTGTATGTACATGCCTGTATGTACATGCCTGTATGTACATGCCTGCATGCGCATGCCTGTATGCGCATGCCTGTATGCGCATGCCTGTATGCGCATGCCTGTACGCTCATGCCTGTATGCGCATGCCTCTATGCGCATGTCTGTATGTGAATGCCTGTATGTGCATGCGCATGCACGGCGGTGTCTCCTGGGTCTGAGTCTTGGTCAAGTTTTGCCTCCTTTTTGGGCTCCGGCGATGTGCACGGGAGGGTTGCAAACACTGGCGGTTTGTCTTTACGGTATTGCAAACCGGATTCTCATCAGTTCTCATCTTTATATGACCGGCAGTCACCAGTATTGATACGAATTCATGACCTCTCACCTTGGTTTGACCGAGAGCAACGAGAATCGAAAGAACTCTCATACAGACTGCAGTCTACGCACTCTCATCGGCTTTCAACTTTGTTTGATCGAAGTCTAGATATTAAGTGTGTGCTTACCATGTACACGATTAACATCAATCTTGCAATCGGGTAACGACGTAGAAAAACTCCAAGGCGGATACTAAACACAAACAAGAACAGCAGTGAAGAAAGTACTAATGTGGCTTGCAACTGGGGGAGCTTTGGCGCGAAAAGGAGGCCAGCAACTAGCGAACAGTCATGCACCATTATTTGCATGAAAAAGATGAGGAAAAAGAAAAAAAAAACATTGACAACTAACTGATACATGAAAACAACTAAAGTGTATCTCAACAGGTTTGCTTTTTTTGAGTATTTTTTTCGACATTCTAATTAGTATGGTCTTCATTTGCGGACATTTCTATCTTTAAACAATTGTAGGTTTGGTGCAGAGTGTATCTAACTGTAGAAGAATCATAAACATGAGATATTTGTCAAATTGCGCAGTTTTCTTTCGCTTCTATAGCAATAGCGTCGGAATTACGGCACATTTTCCTGATTGTCACTATTAAGACACATCTTTGAATTTCTTCCATGATTTTTTCTGAAAACTGGAACAAGACTACCTATTTCACCGAAGAATAATCCAAGAAAAATATCAGGAGAGGTTGGACAGACATTTTGTGATAAGCTTAGCACAGAAATTGTGCTTTATAAAAAATTTTGTAAATCAAATATGTCGCTACACTTATCCTGTTTATTTTCTCTCATGAAAGCAACGATCCAAAATTTGGCACTTGCACAAGTAATAAAAAAAAAATTCGACTAAATGACTATCTACGCATGCGTCCCGAGCCATAATTATTACCAGTCCCCTTCGGCAGCCACTTTAAGTCTTCTAGCGAATTATTAGCTATACAACTCCCCAATTCACTAGGTCGCTTTTTCCAGTAAGATGACTATGTAGCGTGACCATCATACCGATAACACACTGTGTGATACACACGGCCAACTGTACGATCATCGAATTCTGACGTTCAGTTCATTGCAGTTTCTCTATTTCATAGGCCATGCAGCCTTTTCAAATTTCCTTACCTAAATTTATCAATCTCGTTCACGGCCTTGTGAACTTTTGCTGACTCGGTGATTTGCGACGGCATGATTGACGTGATTGACCGAACCCTTCCGCCTATGAAACAAAAATTATGGAGATGAGTGAATTACTTTAGTAGAAAAACCAGCTGAATATCCTCAGAGGTTGCAGAATGATGCGCCAAAAAGTATCTTGTTTCGTCCGTTTGCATGCAATGCACACCGCTAAAATATATTTCCACGCACAGGATCTCGCCGAGTTCTGCCATTTTCTGCACACTATCAGCCATTGCCAGCCGACAATTTCAAAAAGTAAAAACTAAAGCACGTTTGACAATGAAATTGAAATAAACTCGAAATATCACTTTTATACACATTTCGTAGTGATATGCAACTCAAATCTTGGGTTTATAAGATAATATTTTTCGGGATTTGCTTTATTTTGCACTTTCTACACACTATGGTTGAAGCTTTATTGCAACCATAAACGTTAAGAAAAATGCGCGAAAAAGCGGAAAAAAACTCGATATTCGACATTAAACAACCCACATAGATGATACTAGACAATAATCCCCCCTCACCACAAAGAGATATTTCTTCCAACGCGTGGTCACAGTCACCGTTAAAACCCACCAACCACCCAAACATTTTCTGTAAAACTCGTTCTTGTAAAACATCCCAGTCAGGTAGGCGGTGACTACTGGGCAGCTACCCACGACAACCCTGGTTACACTTTTAGTTACATCTTGGTTTTCTCCTTACCGTCGTCAGAGTCGTCGAAACCTTGTACTGACGCCGATGCGGAAACACGCGACGTCGAACGTTGTATGTCTTTGTACTGCATCTAGATGTACATCAAAGCATCAGTTGGCTGAATGTCTGACACAAGTTCAGTTTCAAGACTTTTAGTATTTTGCGAAAAAGAACGATCCCTCCACGAAATTATCAGGTAAAGCTTACTTCTTGTTTTCTTAAAATAACTGACCCAATGATTAGCTAACAAGACGCTGTATTGAGCGTTCAGTCGGCGGGCTTAGAGATGTTAAAAACGAGAGAAAAAGGTATCGACATATTGAGAGAAAGCCTTTGCGCCGAAGTACAAAAGTGAAAGAGCTTTCGCTCAAAACATCAGTACCTTGTTCTCGCGTTTTTTCGCGGAGCACTACCTTTAAACTTTTCTAGTACATGATAAAGAGTATAATATAGCTCGTCATAGCACATTAAATTATGCATTCACCACGCGGAATGGCACAGCGTACAAACGATATATTCGATAGAACATTATGGCATTTACACTCGACCGCTAACCGTTAAGTTGAGAATTCTAAAGGAGGAAAATCTCGAGTGTCTAGATATTTTAAGACCCAAACGGGACCTGTTGGGTCTAAAAATATGGCCCAAAGTTGCATTTTTGCAACAGACCCGGATGGGTCTTAAAATATCTATTTTCCTGAGATTTTCCTGCTTCGGAATTATCAACTACATAGGATACAGATGTTTGACTTTATGGCTCTGAGGACTCCCAAACAGGTCCGCAGACCTTAGGATAAAACCTGAGAAACAATCTGACCTACCTCCAGTCTTTCCAACTGAAGAACAAGAGAGCTTTTTTCCGTACTCAAGGCTTCGATTACAGTTTGTTTTTGGATCAAGTTTTCCGTCAACGCTCGCACTCTTTTCTCAAGTTCTGCCTCGCTGGTAGTGGTGTATGATTTTGCTAATAACTGGAGATAAAATACACATGTTAAATCACTGTCGCTGGGTTTTAACGCGCTGTAAATATGTTGCATATCATGAATTACTGAGTAGCACTGTGCTGATAAAATAACATGTTATGGAAGTTTACATGAAGAGCTTTTGGACTTCCAAAACTGCCAACAACCACAACTAACATCCTCCTTACGTAATCAAGTCAGTATTAAACTTACTTGACTTTTGAGTTTTTGAATTTCTCCGTCTCTTTCCTTTATAAAATAAGAAAGAAGGAAAATTAAAAAGTGTTGGAAAAGAAAGGAAAGAAGCTAAGTAAAGCTACGGAAAAGGAAGGGGAGGGGCGGGAAGGGAAGGAAAGGGAAAAATAGAAAGGAAGAGAAGGGGAGGGAGGGAAAGGAAGGGAATGGAATGTAAGGAAAGGAAAAGGAAAGGAAATGGAAAAGGAATGGAAGGGAAAGGAAAGGAAGGAAAAAAAAGGGAAAGGAAAAGAAAGGGAAAGGGAAAGGAAGGGAAAGGGAAAGGGAAAGGAAGGGAAAGGGAAAGGAAGGGAAAGGGAAAGGAAGGGAAAGGGAAAGGAAGGGAAAGGGAAAGGAAGGGAAAGGGAGAGGAAGGGAAAGGAAGAGAAGGGAAAGGAAGAGAAGAGAAGGGAAGGGAAGGAAATGAAAGGGAAAGGAAGGCAAGGGAAGGCAAAGGAACAGAACGAAAGTAAAGGGACGGAAACGAAAGGCAACGGAAGGGAATGGAAGAGAACGGAACGGAAGGGAAAATGAAGGGAGGAGAAAGGAGTGAAAGGACAATAAAGACGAACGAAAACTGGAGGTACAAGAAAAATGGAACCGGTCAGTTTGGAAAATACTTCCAAAATACAAACTCAATATAAAATACATCAGATCAGTAAATACATACATCCTTACCTGTATTTCTGTGATCAACTTAGTCTTTTGTTTGTAGTGATCGTCACAGATGGTCTGTAGTTCCTAAAATGCACCAAATTACTCAGTTTTAGAAAGAAGTATTTCATGCATTACACTTCGTCGTATTGTGCTCGTGGGTCACCCAGTTGAACTACCAGGATTCACCACACACTTTTTCAGTCATATAAAAATAAGACACATTCACGTGACAAACAACAGTGTAAACTGTTGTTATTTCCTACAGTTTAAATTTAAGTCGTGCTCCTTTCGTTGGAAGTAGCTGTGAGGGTATAGGCTAGATTATTATAAGCTCAGATACGAAATTTATCCAAATAAGTACAGAGAGCAACTCGAAGGCCTTGGCCACTTTGTCCTCTATACACATTACACTATGCAAAACTATGCCAAAAAATTGTAACCCACATATTTTAAATAAGATATCACTACGTAATGTCAACTGTATAATGTTTCAAAAATAGTGTGAATAAAACTTGACTTGACTTGTGCTCAATCTCCAAACTCCTGACAGGACTCGAACCGGCAACGTTCTTGAATGCTAGCCATATCCTCTAAGTATTGAGCAATGACACTCCATGGTCAGAGCGTCAGGTCGACATTCAAAAAATGTTTGTAATTGTTTCCTCCAGCAATCAATGAAACTTCCGGTTTCAGTAAGCATTCCAATTCAATCACTTACAGCTTTTAATTTTATTTTCAAAATGTCACTAAAAACTCGAAGTTTCTCTTTTTCAAAACCCCGTGTTTAATTGAATTTAAATGTTGTACCTGACATTTTCTTGAAATAACACTGGCGCCAACATATACCTTCAATGCAGTTGAATCTCAACAATCCTTACCTCGCGTGTCTTTAGGACATCATGATTCGCTTCTTCTTTCAATCTCTTTTCATCCTCTACCAATGATTGCAGATGTTCTGCTTGCTCTTGAGCTAGTTCTGACTCCGACTGCAGTTGTTGCTCTAACTCCTGGAGTAAAACAGAGACAGTCGTTATGTGCGCTTGGAAAGATCAATGGGTAGTGATGATGATGAATGAGAAAGTGCAAAAGAAATGAGACATGTAGCCAGGCAACTGACAAGGTAGAAAATACGGCGAGAAAATTAGTTGAAAAATGTTAGCCCGTGTCTTTGAAGGACAAACATAAACATCTCGGTTTTCGACCAAGTGAGTTAAACTACTGATGCGCTCAAATGGACTTATTTCTAAAATTTAAGTTAAGCATAGAAAGTCTTTCGTTAGCACATTCCTGAAGTCCTCGTCACCTCGCAGAATTTTTTCGCTAAGTGTCCTTCATTTCTGCCCATGATATTTTTAACATAAAATAACAGCTTTCGAGAAATGGGAAGTGATAAACACAAGACTAGACCGTGGACCACGGCGTATCAATTTCTGCATTCACCTGCAAATCGACTTTAAGCTGTTCCATGGTATACTTGGCTTGGTTCAACTCGTCCCGCAAGACGTCTTTCTCTTGGCAAACTGCTTCGTACTCGGCACTTGTGATCCCGGAACTATCGCCCACGATGGATTTCCCTTCTTTTAGGCTTGTTATAACCTTTTCTTTCGCCTGTAAAATGCGGCCAGCTTTCTCTTTGTAATCTCTCATCTCTTGGCTAGCAGTTAACAGTTTGTTCTCGAATAACCTTAACTTGCTAGCGCACTCGTTCGCGTTACCTTTGAAATAAACTGCAGTTAAGAAGAAAATACGGAAGGTCTAACCCAAATACAATAGACCACTTCCCCACATAGTCTATAATACATACACAGTAATGTTTCACGTAACAGGCTGGAATTTTTTATTTTTAATGAAAGTTTATCTACCATCCGAGATATCTCCAAGTTCCATATTTTTAAAATATATCGTAAATGATATGACCGTTAGTGCTGTTTAAATAAGATGGATAGTTACGAAATTTTCCAGAATTTGGATATCCGATTGAAGCAGCACCTCCTATTGATTTCAAATTTCGAATAATGAATATTTAAAATAAATGTAAAAGATACGCTTTTCTTCCACAATACTTTTCTGCAATGTCTTCACTGTTTCCGCCATGGCTCGTTGTTCATTTTCCAACTTGCTTTGTCTTTCTGCACTTTCATTCTGTTTCAGAAAAAACATCAAATGACCTTGCACTAATTCTAACGAGTTATGAGTTGCCGGCAGAAAATATTCGCATAGCTGATAAACAATTTACAGAATTCCTAAGCCAAAAGGGTGAGGGAACTGCCGAAAGGTAAGAGAGCAGACGCTGGTCTTTTGAGCGAAGGCCCTTCCTCGGAGAGAAATTATCTATTTAAAGCCGCCCGCACACTTGGGCAACAGCGTACGATTTTAGCTGCAGGCAAGAAATATCACAGCTTTTTGCAAAGAATTGCACAGTGTGCGGCAGCTTCCAATGAAGCTTTTTTTGCATCAATCAAACGTGTTTGATTTTTTTCGCACGCAACTGTATGTATTTGCATCCTGTCGTGAAGGTGTGCGCGTTTGTGGTACTGCGATGATCAAAAACCACCGATGAGAGAGCAATAGAAATCAAGTGAAAAAAATTGCGTCTGTAGTATGGACACCAGAAAAAGAAGAGTTGGTATTAAGAACTGTTGTACACGTGTGCGTCTTTTCAGTAACGAAACAGAAGTCGCTTGCGATCAGGGAACTGCGACTAATTAACAATTAGATTATTTGCTCTCGATTTCTATCAGGTGATAGTTGACGAAGGCGAAGCCCGAGTCAACTATCACCTCATAGAAATCGAGAGCGACTAATCTAATTGTTTTAGTAGAAACACATTTTGCAAAGAACATATTTCGTCTTCTCTGGGATTGCACTTTCAAGTAATCATTATATTTCGTCTTCAGAAACTTCACAAAAACAAGAGGCGGAAGCCATTTTCGCTACTCGCTATCTATCGACGAATAGATAACGAGTAGCGTAGCCAATCAGAATGCAGCATTTGCAATAGTACTCGACTAAGTTTCTACTAAACCGCCCAAGTGTGCGGCGGGCTTCGTTTCACTCCAACGGAGAACCTTTGCTAGAAATGTCAGTATCGTTTCTCTTAGGTTTCGGGCAGTTCCCTTACCCTATTGACTGTTCAAACAGGTCGTTCATCACTGGCTAGCACTCTAAAATTTCAATTATTCACAGAATTCCTACCCTGGTTTGTTGATGTGATCCTTGTTCATGCTTTAATGCCGATTCAGTTTCTTGTAATCTTGCTCTCAAGTCGTCCAGAACTTGATTCTGGATTCCACTGGAGTCCGTATGGTCCTTGAGAATTCTAAGAAACACAGTGTTACGAGACGTTAACGTAATGCTTAACAATCGAGCAGCAGTGATTTGAATACTTCTGAAACACGCCTCGACAGCCAAGTGTTTCACCGAAAGAGCAAGTACTGCAAGTTTTTAAACGACTACAAAAATGGAACCTTTCATCCATTCCTTCAAAAATTACTTCGAAAATTAATGTTGTTAGAGCTGCGGAAACCAACAAGAGGTTTATCAAAAACAGACAGAGTGCCTGTGACTCATTTACAGACATGTCACTGTTAAGACATTTGTGTTTTCCTCGAAAATGACTGTGTTTTCGAATCTCATTCTGAGCTACTGTGTTGGAAGATCTTCCATTTACCTTCACCTAACTTTTATGTAACCTAATCGGACACAAGATTAACTTGTTAGACGTTACGTTACAGTGCAAACAGAAGCTACAGTACAAGACATTACTTTGAAAGGCGTTACGTCATTTTGCAAGAGATTACGTTACTTGGTAATTTTAATACGTTACGTAAGGCACGAGATGTTGGTAACTCCAACTGGAGTCGAAAAGTTGATCTATACTAACCCCTTTGGTCTTTGCAACAACTTTTGTAGATTGACTATCACTAGATAAAACTTGTTTTGGCTAATGTTAAACAATCTTACTCGGCGATTCGGGACCCAGAAATGTAAGACTCACCTTTCATTTTCACTCTGGAATCTCTCAAGTCTTTCCTTAGCTTCTTTCAGTTCTTGGTCACTTTCTTGTATCCGTACCCGTAACACAGCCAACTGTGAGTCCTTGGCACCCATAGCTTCTCTCAAGTCATCTTCACGGGTCTGAAATTCTCGAATTAGGTTTCCCTCCTTTTGTAATTGCTTGTTTAATTTCTCCAGTTCTCTTTCGGAATCTTGATGCCCTTTGAAAAGTCATTTTTAAAATCTAAATAACTCATCAAGGAAGAAACGGAAGACGTTAAATGAAAGGACTAAATCCAAATGAGATCATGTCGTCGTTCTAGAAGAGCTACAGAGGTACTTGACTCCCCAGATCAAAGAATAAACCTAATGTCATCGGCTGAACGTGCAAGCGCTCTAAAACGTTGAGTTGTTGTAACATCTGACAAGAACAATAAGATTTGACTTGTGTACAGTCAATGTATTCTGTGCACAATGATCAAATTTTTTTTGTAAAATTCTCTTGACCCTCTTGCTAAACTTTATCATGAATGGTTGCCTCTCACATATCGCGTCTTAATTTAAACAAGTGTACACGTACATATCAGACAAGGTGTTTTCGAGCCTGTTTAGTAAACCAAAGGATTGCGTTTCATGGGCTCTGGCACATAATTATTCGAATACTTAAAGGTTGTTCCAAGGAAAATACGTTAGTACGACCTTTATTCAGGATTAACAGTGTTTCACTATGCCTCAAAAAGTCAAAATTTCGAACCAGCATTTACATGTAGGCAAACCTTAAACACGTTTATTATATTAAGATCATATACTTGTGAACATTTTTATCATCTTATGATTGTATCTTTTAATCCAGTAACTTAGAAACTCTATTAAACAATAGATTTAAAAACTCGTGAATAATTCATTAGGAAAAACAAAGTATAATTATAATGTAGCAAAGATATCCTTACTATTTGCGATAATTTCGCTTCAGAGTACCTGTATGTGGCTTAGAAAAGAATAATTTTCAAACTTATTTCGCCAAAAAATAGATAAAACGGCTTTTTTTTTTTAAAGCTATTTAAAAAACTCAAAGTAAGTGATTTATCAGGTTTAAAATATTCAGATTTAAAAACTAGTATTCTTCAGCAAATGGTGCTACAAAATAATGGCACTACAAAATAATGTTCCCAACTCAGATAATTTTTCTGATGAAAAGAAACTTCCACCACATTGTTTTTACACATGATTAGTTTGTATACATGGAATTTTATTTTGTTTTTTCCTTATTTGTTTATTTATCTATGAATTCATATATTGCTTTGACTGTTTGACTCTCTGCTGCTATGTTTGTTTGTTTGTTTGCTTGCTTGTTTGTTTACTGGTTTGTTATGTGGTTGCCATGGTGACGTGCTTCTTAAATAGGGACCTGGGAAACGATATGCTAAGAGCTTACTTTTACCAGGGGGGTGTAAGGTGGGGGGTGAGGAGACTGCTGCTAATAAAAATACCATGTAAACTGTAGATGCAAAAACCTTAAATCCATTAAGATAAAAACTTAGAAGAAACAACTGACATAATGAAATGCACCTGCAAGGACATGCATTGATAATAAAATATAAAATATCAAAAGTGACCCCCCTGCAGGGCCATCAGGAGTTCTAAATTTCATAATTCTACACAAAACATCACATTTATGCTGCTTTTGCACCCAACATGATGCTTTACATAAAGGCCTTCTGCCTACAAATCACTACAGCCCACATGCTACAAACTCTTGGGGCCGCTGGGAAATGTCCTAGTGGGCCACGTTGCCACTGTGTGGTTGGTAGATTGGCTGGTTGATTAGTAAGTTTGCTAGTCAGTCAGTCAGTCAGTCAGTTTGTCAGCTATTTTCTCTTTAATTTGGAGACTTTTTACTTACTTTCCTGGGCTTCTTTTGATCTTTGAGCCAGGGACAGCAACTCTTCATTAAGTGAATTCACTTCTTTCCTTAATAATTTGTTTTCCAGTTCTAGATTAGAAACTCTGGTGGGTTGCTGAGCATTTTCAGAGGGTTGGGTGGTGTGAGACATTGGAACTGATTCTACTTCAGGAAGAACAGTGACAGAAATGTCAGTCTTATCTGTGCTTTGACTAGGACTAGCATCAATAACATCAACAGAGTCATCACTCTGGTAGGCTTCTTTCTCTAGGATATTGCCTAATATAAAAAGTAAAAATTCAAATGAACTGCCATAAAAATTCATTAAGTATCTCCTTCTTCTATAAGCTGGAGATTGAATCAAACATTAAAACTGAAGCATACTAGACACTCTGTAAGCCAAAATTAACAGAGTTTCGAACATTGTAAACACACAACAGTCTGAAACAGCCCTTGTCAATGCTGCACTTCATCATCACAGAACTCTTAAATGACCCAGGAATCCACAACTACTGTGGTCTGCTTTAAGTCACAGTGGTCACTGACATGCATAGAGAAAAAAAAAATGTTGGCTTAGTCTTCTTCTCACCAGACTACATTTTGTGTCATATGCAATTACATGTTATTTTTGACATCATGTTGGTGCCAATTAGACTTTTAACATTTGTTAAAATGTTTGAAGTCTTTAAATTCACTTGTTTGATGACATTCTCAATAATTCCATCCAATATCAACCCATTAAGTCAAGAAAGTGGACTGTAAAATTTTTATCTTGTGCAACAATATACCTCTAAAGATAAACAGTGCACAAGTTTGTATTAGTGACTGAATTTTGATTGAAAAACCCTACTTGACTAGTTAAGTGTTCATGAGCACTACACCAAACCTGCTGCTGTTTTTACCAGTGACCCATCAGACAGTCATAACAACTTCAAAGAGTCATAACTTTTACTCAAGGCTCAAAAGGTAGACTGTGTACATGTTCTAGCCATAACATGGAGAGCTTTGATGTCATTATTTATAATTACTGTTTCTTGTCTTACCCGGTCAACTACTGGTATTTCAATTAGGCCTCATATTATTGTCATTTCCAAAATCAAGTTAATCATCTTTGGTAGAGCTGAACATAGTTACCTGATCTAGTTAAATTAGATTTCTTGCTTTGCTCCAACTGTCCGGCATTATTCAGTTTAGGCATTTTAGGGGAAGATGTTTGGATGGGTGAAGAAGAATTTAACTGGTTGGCAATCTTCTTCTTATCTCCCCCAGAAGGACCACTGTTTAGAAACTCAAACAAATGATCATCCTTATTTTTTTGGACTGTGTTTGTCAGAGATGATGTCCTTGGAACCTGAAAACCACTCTTGGGTTTGGGGGAACCAGGTTGACCTGTAAATACATGATAAATATCAAGTGAGTGCAATTAATTGGAATGATTACCAACAGCAAACAACAGTCACTGTGAATGAAAGATACATGTAGGTCAGACATTTCAAATAAACGACAAATTTTTTAATCGTAAACATGTTTTGGCATACTTATGCCATCTTCAGTACAGTGGAAGAGATCTAATTATAATTTACAATGGGTTATAATTAGATCTCTTCCACTGTACTGAAGATGGCATAAGTATGCCAAAACATGTTTACGATTAAAAAATTTGTCGTTTATTTGAAATGTCTGACTACTATTGTGCTATTATGAAACTACGGAAATACATGTAAGTCCTTACATTATTTCCAAAAAGATAACTGCAATTTAAAAAGTCAACAAAATTTGACAGTCTGTTATATTTGTTAGTATAAGATTGCACTCAGTTTTTAAACATATTGTTTGTAAACTTCCCTTTCTTAGACATTCGTTTATTTGAATTAAAACCATTTTACAAATTGACCACACAGTACATGTGTGTAGGTGGTTTATATGTTTGGAGTACACATATACAGTAGAACCTGAGTTTTACAACTACCCCTTTTGCCAGGCAAAAGCAGTCATAAATGCCAGGTGGTCACTTAAGACAGGTAGTGATGTGATATAGTGGCTGCCATATTTGCATGTGCAACTTCCAGAAAATGCATAAATTTAAGCAAAATGTGCATTATTATGATTGAACAACCAAACCCAAATTTCATGGATGATTACTTTATTCAACTAAGAATTGCACAAGAATTTGCTTAAGTTCATCTACTTTTTAAGTGAAAATAAATTGGTCAATGTGAACTGCTTAAATCTGCCATACCTACTAGGTTTGGCAGAAGAGGACACTGATCTTCTGCCTAACTTAATTCATCAATGAGGTTCAGCACATGAGTAGAGTGGTCAGCAATTTTAATTTGCAGTGGTCGCTCGTGACAGGTAAAATTTCTTATTTTGACCCCTAAAAAGTGGTCGCTGGTCGTGTTAGACAGGTGGTTGCTCACAGCAGGTATATTTTAACTACAAATTGTTTGTGCCAGAAAAACTGGTTGTATATGACAGGTGGTCATAAAAAGGGGTGTCGTAAAACTCAGGTTCTACTGTACCATTAAAAATTGAATAAGTGCCTACCCCAGTATTTCAATAGCTTTTTTAGCCTGACATAACCTGCCCATGATAAGGGAAAGACTTAAAGAGAAATAAATTCCTCATCTTTTGTATTGTTATTCTCCAAAAAGAAAGTGTTCTCATCAGTTGAAAATGATGCAAATTTGAATAAGCACCCACCTTTGAATAAGCACCCACCTTTGAATAAGCACCCATCTTTGAACAAGTACCCAACTTCAAGGTCATAAAATTAAATAAGAACCTAGGGCATTTATTCTAATTTTTCATGGTATCCCAGTTCAATTTACCTGCCACATTTCACAGTCTAAATCTGACAAACACTTGGAACCACAAGTGCTGTATGCTCAAAACTTACCATTATTAATGTTCACACTGGTCTTGGATGCTCCTTTTCCTGTCAATATATCGTCTGCCGTTCCACCATAACTTTTTTCCACTGCACTTGTGGTAGTTCCTCTTGGCTGGGGATTTACACTGCTTGAAGACTCGGAACCAATTCCCTTCTCCACCTGAAGAGCGTTAGCAGCTGTTTTATCAACTTTTTCCAGCAATAATTCAGCTTTTCCAGCTAAATCAGCAAACCAGGACATCCTAATGTTTTACCTGCAATAAATTTTTTTCCTACAAGTGAGAATAATATCCTTTGACAGACAGGACAAGGCCTAAATGTACCTGTACTGTATATTTGCCAAGTGCTTCTTAAACCAAATGACTTACAATTTCATTTTGCACATACTTTCCAGTTGACTGTTCAAGTTGTTCAGGCACATGATGGAAACGTCTGAGAGTCAACTTCTTTTGCAAAATGCCACTTACTGAGTTACTGTTATCGTAACGTTGTTCAACGCAAGCCAATACATGAATAATTTCAAGCCTTCTGTAGCTTACTGTAATTTCAAACGCATGACTCGTTTTAACGAACGGTCATTTTTCATGACTGTCATTTAATTTTCTGTGAGAACATTACAATCTATAGCTACCTCAATTCCACTCTAAAACCTTTATTCTCTATACTGCAATCAAAAACTGAAATTTAACATTTAAGTAAAATGGTATAGTTTCTGTCATTACACCGACAGCACTAGACGCAGGGTAAATTTTGAGTTAAGAACACGCATTAATACACTCACTGTTCTATTATAAATCCAAACGCTCTCTGTTGTTTCTTTCAACCATAATCAATCGTTATTTTATCGATTCTTCATATGGTAAAACCAATGTTTCCTAAAATATACAAGTAAAACACTTCATAAATTTACGTGTCAGGTAGACCGCGCATGCAGGTTCTATAGTACCGCTGCTCAGCAACTAATAACAGCTGGCACATTGAGAGGTGAACCCCACATTCAGACAGCATAGCTTCCAAGTGACCCGACGCAGGAGTTTCAAAAAACTTGTTTCAGAAAGACCCTTGTATACGCCAAATAAACCTGCATAAAAGTGGCATAAAACCGCCTTAGAGCTCACCCATTCGGCGTTTGTTACTCCAGCCCTCGACATGAGTTCACAACCAACAAGCATGACCTGCATTCGGTTCGCTCAAACTCGGTAGCTATGAGAGCGTTGAACTGTCAGTCATTTGGAATAAATCCTGTGACTCGAAATTTAACAGAGCAACATCGGAAGGGCATTTTGGTGGTCACATACAATAGCAGGCCGGCAGCTTATTACATTCTTTTGTTAAAGTACCATCCTGAATGGGCCTCCTGAGCTTATGTAAAAGCCAACTGTAGGTCAACTTCACCGTAATACAAATACTTCGGTAAAACATCTGGTGAAAACGCAAATCCGTATTCGTGTCTCAGCTGTCTTTAACAGATGACCGGGTGTGGTAGCATTTGGACTCAGGGCGGGGAGGGGGTATGAATAATTGCCACTCCCATTGATGGAAATATCCTTTGTCGTGTCTTGTTCGTGATATTTCGAACAGCAAATGTACAACTGCGGCGTCTTGGTTTGCCGCTACTACCATTGTGCATTCTTTACGATAACAGTATGGATACGACTGGGAAACTTGTGGTGTAGTAAATGAGTCAACTCACAACGTGTAAATGATAAAATAACTTTACCCAGCGCCCAGTGTAAATTACATTGAATTCTGTATGACCGAGTATTATTTGTTTTAGTTTCACCTTAGTTGCTATTGTCGTTACTTTTCACGCAAAGTTCAAATATTTTCTTCCATTCATCAGCGTGGGAGTTGGGCTCCAAGATTGACTGGAGTTAGAAAGTAGGATCCTAAATGTGAGAACTCTCAACCTGAACAGAGTGCAGCTTGCTTTTGAATATAGTTGAAAAACCACGGTAACAATCGACTCCCAAAAAAGAAAACATTTCGATGGTGTACGTTGGCTTAGATCTTGACAGCTAACATTGTTTGTCCTGCACTTTCAATGAAACGTGTCAAAAAATGTTCAGATTCACAACTTACCGAAGTTTCAGATACCAAAAACACGTCACCCAGATTCAATTTAATATCTTCGCGTTCGGAATTGCGAAACCACGTTGCGTTCACCGAAATGACTTAATTCAGTCTTCCTGGAATTTCGACAACAGAAATCGGACGGATTTTATCACAATCTGGACTTTTAGCCGACCAATCCGTGGTCCGTTTATGTACCGTAATACCCTAGCACAAAATAGGGCCAGGTGGCACTCACGAAATCGGTTAGAATCCTGATTGGTTGTCTCACTGCCATTCAAAGCAAATCCAAGATAACGGAGATTACTTTCGCCCAATCAGATGACTGCAGTTACTGAAATATGCCGGGCTCTTATTTGTACGTCACAGTACCAGCCGATGCTGCCTTCACTTGCTTTGGCTGAAGTCTAGTCCCAATTCTCTCTGTCGGTTAAGTCCGCGGTGGTGATCTGATACCAGAATACGTAACTTAAGCATACAAGTATGTCAAAACATTGTTTTATATTTCTTTTTTCCCAGGTTACTAGATTTATAAAATTGTTACAAGTTTACTAAAAAAGCTAAATTATTTTTAACTAAAATTAGAAGCAATAGTACAATGATAGTAATGAATATACATAAAATAAATAATATGAAAATTTCATTACAACTGTCGCGAAGCAACTAAAATAATGAGCACTGGAAAGTCTTAAAAGGTGCCATTACAACATGCTGAGAAGTATTTCTCATTTTTGTAAGAAAAGCCTCATTTATGATTAAATTTTATCATATTCACAAAATGGGGCTCACAACAAAATTTTGGTAGGTTTCTTAAATTGTTGATATCGGACAGCATGTTGACTGGGCGACATCTTTTCTGATCTTCACGCGGGCTTACTTTTGATAGAAAAAAAAGACACGAAATCCACAGTAGCACTGACAAAATTGCTAGACCGACTGGAGAAGTGATAAAATTAATCAAAAAATAATTACAAAGTGCAGTATTTCCGAAGCTATTCTTTTGCAGCACTTTGGCACATTAAGTCATCTGATTAACAAAAAAACAAACAAACAAAAAACTATAAAATGATGTCCATTTGTAGAACTGGGAAAAACTCGTACCAAAATACTTGCGCACACTGTATATTTTCGATTAATTAGAGTACACAGAACTTTGATGCACTGCTTTCAGAACCGTTTTATCATGGCGTCACGGGTTGGTCCAACTCCAACGTATTGAACTAAAATGAAGAAAAAAGAATAGAACAGGTAGCTTTCAATATTTTTCCGAATCAACGTCCCCGTTCGAATAAACGCCTCGACTGGAATAGACGCTTCCCTAAGCTTGTGAATTTTTAATAAACGCTCCTCCCAAATAAACGCCTCTTCTCCAATAAACGGCAACCAAACAAGTACAAAGAAATAATATTTAAGGATAAACTCATGGATAAGGACCAGACTCCAACTAAACATATACTGTCTGATTGTTGTAGGTGATTGTTGTAAAGCTTATGTTATGTATTAGAAATACACTATAGAGAAAATATTAGAAATACACTATAGAGTACGCGGTGATGTGCTACGTTTTGTTGATAGAAATAATGATTGAACTTTCTTTGTTAGAACTTTCCTGTGTTTGGACAATGAACGTCTCTATCGAATAAACGCCTCTCCTCGAATGAACACCGCTCTAAAAGTGCAAAAATTTAATAAACGCCTAGGATGTTTACTACGAAAAATTTATTTCATATGTGAGTTGTTTCAATTTCATATTTGAAATGAAGATTTCATATGTGATAATGTTCCAATTCCATATGTTGTTCACATATGAAATGACATGAAATTTTCGTGAGCAGTGTTCAGCATTTGGAAGGGTATTTTCTCCAGGTTTGAACTCGGCAGAGTTAATGGCGTACAAACTTCAGTTGTTAAACCTTTTAAGCGTTTTCACCAACTTGAAATTTTTGTCCTAAAATAGAAGCTTTTAAAATCTATCAGTAATTTTAAAATGTAATGTATCAGTAATCTTTTAAAATGTATCAGTAATCAACTCGGTCGATGACTAAACAACGCCATTGCCTTTGTCCAAATCCTTTGTCCATTTTCTTTGTCTGTATTTTAGCCGTTGAGTAGCTTGTGCAAAAGTGGTTACCAGTGTGGCTCTCACCGTGTGAGAGTACTGGACT
This sequence comes from Heliopora coerulea, assembly GCA_030142905.1. Classification (NCBI taxonomy): domain Eukaryota; kingdom Metazoa; phylum Cnidaria; class Anthozoa; order Scleralcyonacea; family Helioporidae; genus Heliopora; species Heliopora coerulea. Next base: position 1,978,149 of record JASJOG010000031.1, on the reverse strand, counting down.
CCTTATTTACGGACTTAAGGATCGTTTACAGTTGCGATATTGTGCCGAGCGATTGTCATAGTGCGGTATGTGTTAAACTGACGAGAGGATCGAGGACAAACTCCAGCGAATCATAAGCGGACATCTTGCTACATTGACTGTTACGGGTTTACTGCATACAGTAGGATGACAATCGCAACGTACAAAGTCGCACGTGTAAATGAACCTTTAAAGTTCCACTGTTCCGCTATTCACGTAAACACCCACCTGGTAGTCCGGTGTATTTTTCCACCGTTGTTACGTAGCTCTGGGCAGTTTCAGGCAAATCTTCAAACATGCGAACGTTACCAATATCGGTTGTCCAACCAGGGACAGTTACGTACACGACTTCCACCTCATTGAGAACTTCAAGAGACGCTGCAGAACAGAAAACACTTCAATAAGGATAGATAATGTAAAAATTGCTGACTGCTTAGGCAACGGCCGTTTGTAAACTGCAGACGAGCGATGCGTCTGGACGAACATGGCCAGAACTTTGTGGGTCTCTTCAATGGCTTTCCACGCTGGTCCCAAATAAAGACGGGAATGTCTGCTAGAGTCAGTGCCATACCTAGGGGGGGTTGCCACTGGAGCAATTGCCCCGGGCGCAAAGTTTTAGGGGCAACATAATCAGAAACAAAACTTCGAGTTTTTTGGTCTTATTTTCTAGATTCAAAAATATTTTGCAAAGCTCAACAAAATGTTAAACCATAGTCTTGACTTCTTATCATTAATCGATGAGTTTGCACCTGTCAAGACTCGGAAGCGCCTGTTTTACATTTTCAATAAAAATATATTTGATAGAATTCGTCTAGTTATCGACTGGTAGTACTGGTATACAATTATTATAATATAAGGAGCTTAGGGTGCGTTAAAGAGGGCCAATGAGGCGCCTTCGACAAAGTTTGGCCCGGATGAATTACCACCTAGGCACGGCTCTGGCTAGAGTTATTTGTTTTAATACGTCTTGAACGAAGCACTAAAGTCAATTGCTATTTTGGAAGTATAATACCCCCGAACATCACTTTGGTAACGTCACATTGGTAATTGAGCATGTCTGGAATGTATACCTGGAAATGATGGTAATAGTTTCCCTTTGTGCTTGTAATCAACTCCAATCTTCAAATCTCCCAGATTTGTCAGAATGTCCAGTTTCGTGAGAGCTAAACTATTAATGAGAAATTGGCAGTAATTTCAGGCACACAGAGAGTAAAGGTTTACGTTAAACGACTATCAACTGAACGTACAATGATTTAGCACATAACTTGAGTACAAAGGTTTGAAACTGAACGGAATTAGACGACCGGGAAAATTTTGCATTATTACCAATAAATTTCAGATCAGAACTCATTTAACTTCGTACCTCGTATAGCCGTTAATTTTATTTGAGTATTTCACAATGACCAGATCAAGCCATCCACATCGTCTTTTACGGCCGGTCGTTACTCCAAACTCACGGCCAACTGTCTGGAGATGCTCACCAATTTCCTGCACGATAAAACGTTATTATGATGACTCAAAAAACGGTGAAGCTATTGGTTAGTGAATACCTCCAACACTAACTTGCTTTCAAACATCTTTTCTTTGTTTAACCTATAACCTAACTCTAATCCTAATGCTCCTCGCTACTTCAAGAACCTTTCCTCCCCCATACAATTTAGTATCTGCTGCAACATTGCGTGCACAGTCTTCGCTTTTACATTCAGATGGCCCTCGCTTTTAGATTTGTCTTCGCCTCAACACTCGTCCAGATTGGAATTTCTAAGCTGTAAAACTCTACTCGACTTGCCCAAATACTCGAGGTCGCGTCATACCCAGTTCCGAAAGACAAAAGTCCTCTATAAAAAAACCCTGTTAAGTATTTTATTTAACAAAACAGATGAAACACCTGGTGGTAATGAGCGATACCCAGGGAAAACCAAACGATTTTCAATAGGCCCACAAGTTAGCCGGTCGAGCATCCACTACTTAGGGTGTTGACGAATGAGTCGAATGTTATGACCATCTCATTCATCATGACTCCACACGACTGGAGTAATTACTTTAACAATAACTCGACTCCGATCGCGTCCGATATTCAGTGATTCGCAACAACTCTGGTGTCATACACGTTTTAAAGTTGACTCACATTTTGTTGTTCTGTCGGAATAGGTCCAACGCCAACTCTCGTAGTGTATGCCTTTACGACACCATACACCGGGCCGATGGTTCTTGGAGGTATACCAAGTCCTGTAGATACACCACCAGCTGAACAACTTGATGATGTCACAAAGGGATACGTTCCTGTAGGGAAAGGAGACTTTTTATTCCTGTTTTTATACATTTCAACCACCCAGGGTGTAGAAGGCAAGTTTAAAGTGGTTCCTTACAGTTTCTAGTTTCAGATGGTTTAGTGATTTTCATCCAAAGGTACTTCTGTCAAAGTGTTTTTATTTATAGTGGATAACCCAGGGGTTTCAAAACAAGACGTCGGGCGTCGTAAGCGAAGTTTATTAGTCGTATTTCCAACATCTGTTTTGACCATAGGTGCTCAAAACTCCAGTCAAATACTATCTTGGTTCTTTTGTGAACTTATAAGTCAGACTGCTAGCTTTCAAATTTTTCTGACCGAGCGTGCTTCCAGATAAGATCTCCTATCACTACGGTGCTCGGATCTCTCTCCCTCGACCATCCCCAACTCTTGCTCGGCGAATTCTAACTTCTACTCCGAAATCTTTTTGAAAACCCAGTAACCCTATCAGTTAGCTAAGCTGTTCTCCCTAGAAGTCCAACAAGGGCCACCCCTCATGGGTCCAGTATTACTACAGGAGGAAACCTGAGTACCCGGAGAAAACCTGCGATGTTTGGTGGAGTCAAAGTAGACAATACTCTTCTCGTATGTGACCAAGGTGACCTCAATCAGATAACTGCACGGAACCGGAATCGAACCCCAGTCACAGTGGTGAGAGACATGTGCACTACCAATGTGCCACCAGCATCCCAAAAGAGAATTCCGGGGAAGGGGATTATGTTCCCTCTCCCCAACTTCTTTATCATTCACAACATTTTCACAAAATTTGTATTCATCCACATGTACAAGGACTCTCCCTTTCCCAAGTACTGACAGGGTTAAACCAGGCCTCCACATACACTCACCACGAGCCCTGAACGAACACGAAAGCTGTTGTGTATCCTTACCGAAGTCAATGTCCAAGAGCATAGCATTTGCTCCTTCAACCAGAATTGTTTTATTACTCTTCAGAACTTCGTGCATGAAATTCACAGTGTCACAAACAAAAGGTCGGATTTTCTCTGCGTATTTCTAGAAAATAAATCCAGAATGAATGTACACCATAAAGGCATACGCAGGATTCGCAGACAGAAGTTTCCCATCGTTTTTTGTAAGGATTGTTTTCAATGTAGATACCTGTTCCTCAACTTTCAAATCACAAATTTGCCAGCCAAAGCTTACAGGTTAGAAATGAAAAAGCATATTACCCAGGTTAGCAATATCGTGGGATCCTGACCGCAAAGCAACCAATCAGCATGCGCCTTTTTATATCCAATAGCCATATACTAATTTTAATTAAAACAAATTTATCGTTTTTCATCATAAATCCGCGAGTCTTATTGGCTATTATGCAATTTAGTACCTGCTGACAGTAAATAAAATGCAATAACCCAACGAAAATCCCCTTTTATGACAAACTGACCTAATTTATGCTAAAAACTTAACTTCTACGGCAAATTTATTCAAAAACTACTGGACAACGCGCCCTTGTTTTCATAAATCAACTTAGGATTCACCCTCGTCGACTATCTGCTCATTGAAAACTCAGCCTTTAGTCCAATATTTAATCATCCCTGTATCGTGGTTTGATTATATATGCGCTATAAACGTCACATGCACCATGCTAAACGTTTATATCCATAGTTTTTCAACTCTATTCAAATTTCAGGATTTTAGTGATATACATGCTCTAGTAGACCAAAGAAAACTCTGCCTCTGCTGGATAGTAAATTACCTTGTATTTTTCAAGTTCTTCATCCACATTAACTTTCAAGCCCGGATATCTGAAAAATAAAGCAAATCTTAATTGGCGTCTTTGGCCATTCAGATGTTGACGAGCACTAACTGCCAGATGAAATTTCTTCAGGTAAAAATTGGCCCCACTTTTATTCAAAACATCTACGGAAGGCAACCGAGGAATTTAGGTATATCCTTCAAAAGTGTAGACTTATGCTAACGAGTTAAAAAGATAACAGTATGAAACTACAATGTTTGTTTGGTAGGTCTGGTGGTTTGGACTCACTTTACACTTCACAGTAGAACCTCAGAAAACGAAACAATTGAAGTATGCCACTGTGAAGGAGAAAGGAAATCGCTCTATTTTCAAATCCTTCCGTATGTTCAACTAATTAAATGTAACCTATCTAAATGGAACAAGGATACTTTTGAGTTTACATCTCGCTATATTTTTGAACGTTGTTTGAACTAAAACTTTACAGAAGGCGACGACGGTGACGACAAAAACTTTACTGAAGAAGCTGCAAGCAAGCTTACCTGAAATAAGGTTTAGAAAGCGAGAAGAAGTTTAAAAAGCGAGGAAGTAAAACTTACGCTCTTTGGTAGTGACTAATAAGGGCTTGAAACCTAAAAGAGGAAAATTAAGCGCATTTAGTTATTTATTAGACGTGGATACCGGTTCCAACCGATGAAGCGCGTTATTTGCAATTATGGATACTTCAGAATTGTTCGTTTTACGAACCGAAGTTTTGCCAACACAACAAGTAATCATTCCTTATTGCCAACTTGTAATGTGAGCAAAACTTCCACACATAATGTTAAAAACATCAGATATACAAACAACAAAACAATTCGTCCTAATTTTATCTTGGGATTTTGAGTTTTATTCGTGAAACTATAACTTTCATATAACTATAGCTATGTTGAAATTAGCGAACAGCTCACCGATCATGACTACACAGACTTAAGATTATAGAAAAAGATTTAAAATTATTACAAGATAGGTTTAAGATTGAAATATTTCCGCAACGAAAAGACAAGGGAATCTCAAGCTTTCCAAAGCGTTTACTCAACGTATGATTCTGTAATTCAAGCGTCAAGTCTAATTGCCTCAAAAACCACAGCATTTGATCATTAATGAATTTTAACATACCTCTCCTTAAAGTACTCGAAGTCTCCAGTTAAATCACAAACTCGGATACCAGACCTGGAAGCCTAGAGAACATGAAGACAGAGGGCAATGTACACTGTCATATTATGAAAAATATCTTAATTATAAATGGATACGAAGAACAAGATTAAAAGAACTGAGTTGAAGTAATCAAAGAGAACAATAACTTGGTGTTATCATCAAGGGAAATATCGGAAGAAGACATTTTGCTAACACAGTTTCTTCGAGTAAATTTTCAACTTTATCAAATCATGCATCTTTAGACTACAAGTTCGTGACAGATTACAGAGAAAGATTTGAGAAACAACTGTCCCGAAATTGTAGTCTGAAGATGATTTAAATAAAGTCAAAAATTAACGAAAAGAAACGGTGTTTGTTATTTATTAAAATAATGCACGCTCTGCTACGTAAGCACAATGACACGACACTAGAGCATTGATGGACCACAAAACAGAAATGAAGGACTTCTTTCTGGCACAATATATGAATAATCCTCTGCACGTGTACATATTAATTATCGTGAATGCAATATACCTCATGTACAAATGAAAAAGATCTGTTTTGGGTCGAACTGCGAGGAGAATACATGCCATGAATACCAGCCTTACAGATCTGCCACTCAGAGTTATACATAATCCTCTGTGCTTGAGGGTGTCAACCTCGACTTCCCCAACTATTTTGCTTTGCTAAAAACTGCCCGAATCATATTCTTCGTGAATTCAATGAATCCTTGCTGGCCTTAACTTAAACAGTCAGGTAATAAACATTTAGTAACTTAAAACTCAGAGTGTATCTCTTTTTGCTTATATTAAATTACAGACCAAATTTTTCCCGAATTGTACACCACCTTTTTCTCATTTTTTCCCGAATTTTATCAGTTATTTCCACACGGACATCACTCTTTTGTCGCTCAATCTGTACGAAAATCTCAGCCAAATAATTTCGTGAGCAAACCGAGCAAACGAGGTAAGTAATGAACATGTTCAATCAATCATATATTAGACGTAAAATGAAGATGAGAGCCCAGCTCAAAATTCGGAGACATTACATCTCCGAATTTTGAGCTGGGCTCTCATCTTCATTTTACGTCCAATCATATATTACCTTAGCAGCATAGGTTGGCCCAATTCCTTTTTTTGTTGTGCCCAGGCTACAAAGTAATGCCAGAATATAAAATTCATTAGTTATATTATGCAAACATATCCTTACGGCTATCAAACTCTGAATCCTTAGCCCCTGCTTGCAAAATCCAATGCGTTCAGCCGCAGGCCCGTGAACTGCCACCACGGATACCTTTCTAAGATTTACTTTCAATGAAGCAGTACAACTTTTGCTGTTCTTCACCAGAAAATATACTATCATTAACGCCAACCTCAAACTCATTAACGTAAAAATACATTCATTTTATTCAGTCGATATTCATTAGCGTAGATACCCGACCATTTGCATTGAAGTGCATTCTATAGCGCCAACAGACGAAAATTAACAGCATTCTACACGTTTTGCTGTTCATTACCAGAAAACATACTATCATTAACGCCAACCTCAAACTCATTAACGCAAAAATACATTCATTTTATTCACTCGACATTCATTTGCGTAGGTACGCAGCCATTTGCGTCAAAGGGCATTCTATAGCGCCAACAGACGACCATTAACACCATTCTACTATACATTAGGGATAATAAAATTTCAGTTGAGCCATATACTTCACTTCCGTAGATGAAATTTTATCCCTAATGTATAGTAGAATGGTGTTAATGGTCGTCTGTTGGCGCTATGAAATGCCCTTTGATGCAAATGGTTGCATATCTACGTAAATGAATGTCGATTAGATAAAATGAATGTATTTTTGCGTTAATGACTTCGAGGTTGGCGTTAATGATAGCACATTTTCTGGTAATGAACAGCAAAAGGTGTACTACACATTAGGGATAACAAAATTTCAATTAGGCAAGATATTTCTCTTCCGTAATTGAAATTTCATTATCCCTAATGTATAGTAGAATGGTGTTAATAGTCGTCTGTTGGCACTATAGAATACCTTTCAATGCAAATGGTTGCGTATCTACGCTAGTGAATGTCCATTGAATAAAATGAATGTATATTTGCGTTAATGAGTTTGAGGTTGGCGTTAATGATGGTATATTTTCTGATAATGAACAGCAAAAGGTGTGGTACAACTACTCGTCCTTCTGACTCATGCTATTTTGATAATCTGAAAAACTCACTTCCAAATTGCACTAAAAACCATGCTATTACCTATACTAGTAATGCTCCGTGTGATTGTTGGGGGAAAATGGAAGTTTGGGTGTTTAAATGATGAATAGCCCTGTTCATCCACTTCATCAAGCTATTTGAGCCATGTACACTCCCAGGCCCGTAACTCAGTCCCACGATTCACCCCTTCCACTCAAGCCCTTTAACTCAGGCCAGTAACTCGGCTCTGTATCTCAGTTGTCAAACTCAGTCATCATAAGTACACTATTACAGCCATGAACAAAACTTGCTCAATTTCGTTTCTGTCTGTCATTGACTTTTATCCTTGCTACCTTTTCTTCCTTTGGGAATCTTCTTGAATGCCATCCACTGACTGCAGGAAATCAAATACTACAACATTTAAAATAAAAATGAGATGACAATAGCTGTTTCTAGTTCAACACATTTCAAACAGTCAACAGACTTGTATAATTATGACACTGAAACATCAAGTTCAATTCTCAGAGCCACAGCATCATGCATGTACATGTACTTGACATGTACTAAATAACATGAAACTGTAGCTGTATTCCCAAACTAGTCTTGTTTCCAATAATTTCATAATCCAACTTCAGACTTATCTGGGCTCAAATTAAATTATGCATTGAAGTAACAAAATTTAAAAAGTGGATTACGCATTGAAATTGCCGTGCAAATGATGTAGAAGTCATATTTACTCTCTAAAACCTATAGGAGACAAATGGGGTCAATTAAAACACTTCTGTAACTGTCTCAAGTCTCATCGACTTGCATGCATTTTCAAAATTTTCCTCTTTCAGTCCCAGTCCATATGGGTATGATAAAATGGCAATTTCAAAAGTTTTCACTCTGAAAAGTATTTTCAGAAAGTTCTGCTTTCATGTTAAATGATACTGCTGGAAAAATGATATTGTGGTACAGTATAATATGTGCAAGGAATGACAATTCAGGAAGTATATTTTTCCTTTGATTTACAGACCTAATTCTTTTTAGAAGCTGTTCTGAAATCAGAAAGGAGTCGTGTGTCTGCCACATACAGTAGTATATGAAATGTCCAAATTCCACCATGTATACCATTTCTACTATACACTAGCTACAGTTATCGTGAAATTTTATGAACTGCCTCAATCTCATGCCAGTAAATTTAGAAAATTCTCAAATACTACAGACAGGTAACAAACCTTGCAGCTGCTTTTTGACAACTACAGTGCACATACTGTACTTGTATATTCATTTGACCACATTTTCACCAAGCACTCATGTTTTCCCCCTCCACAACAACAAATATATCTTAATTAAGAAAACAAAACTTCCAATCTCACCAAGATGTGCTCTGTCAGATATAAGCAACCGATTTTCCCATCCTGTTAACCCTAAACAAAACAGAAAATTATTTTATTTTAATGTATTTGTTTTTAAGAATGCTGTACATGACACAGCACCTCACAGTTTTCCAATATAGTGTACATGACAGAGTCAGTAGCCATTCTGGTATTACTACTGGTATTACTACTCCATCATTTACATCTTTCTCTCTCAGAGCCAAGACCCAGTTCTACTCATGACACTGCAAGTTCAAACCTGAGGCCCCATCCTTATATTTCAAGTTTGAATTCCAGTCCACCTCCAGATGGTCACATACGAGTACCAGTTATTCTAATTTGTGCATAAATCAGAAAAACCAAGTAACACTTACTGAAAGAAATCAATTGCATTTTTAATGCCATGAAGAAAAAATTTATGATCAACAGATTTCTAATTCTTCTAACACTGTCTTGTATGATCACAAAGTTTGGCATAGGATGTAGTAAGAACATTGAACAGATTTCTACAAGTTTCAGCTTGACTTCAGCCAATCTCAATCAAGTTCTAAAGTCCTAACTTTCAAGAACAAATCCATGCCTAAGTTTTCATATTCAAGTCTATATCTATTTAATAAGGTCTGCTCAGGTCAAGACTTCAGTGCACATGCAGACTCTACCATAATCAATATTGCTACACTATAACACTAAAACCATTATAAAAATAACATCAATGGTGTTAAAAAGATTACACAAATATGCAAATTTTACTGGATAAATATTGGAGTAGATTGATAAGTCAGACATCACTTTTGAAGACCCTCCAAAATACAGTGAAATGCTACCATAGAATTCCAAAAGTAATGACCCTTCAAAAGTAGCAGCCTCCCAAAAGTAATGACAGATTTGTGATGCCTCCTAAATTTTCCAAAAGTTGTGGCCCCACTAAAAGTAGCACACACTCCACTAAAATAGCAGGGCTTGCAAAAGTAGGCCTGCAGGTGAAAGTACCAGGCCATTAGCAACCTTGCTATCTTTAATTCAATAGAAAATAAAACAACAAACTTTAAAGATTCAAGAAGTGCTTTTCCACAAATGACTAATATTGTCAGACAAAGTTTTTTGAGGTTTTCTTAACGAAGGATCAGGATAAAGCAATAAATACTTTCAGAAAGTACTCCTTCAATAAGTGACTTTTTTCAAAACCATGAAATTCAAAACGACATGAATATCATGCAAAACAACTCAGTTTGGAATTAAACAACATGTTTTTTGGGATAAAGGAATGAAGACTTTTGCAATTTGATTTTAATGTATTTCAACCATTCAAATATAATAACTCCCCAAAAGTAACTGCCCTTCAAAAGTAGCAGCCAATAAGGGCTACTAAATCCAAAAGTATTATAACAGCCCCCATTAGTTTTGGAATTCTACAGTATTTGCTGGTCACAATTACTGGCAATATGAACCTTACCCCAAATACACATTGTTATAATGGTATGCCTTTTGCTACAATGAATAGTAATTTCCTAACAGGGAGTCATTGTTTGACGTGGATAATCTTAGCTAATGAGTTGGGTATATTTAGATGGTTCTCATGATGGTTAAATGGCCTTCAAACAGTTCTGGTGTTGACATTTGCATGCCTTTGATGTTAGGTGTTTGAACTCATCTAGCTGGGTGTTCAAACATTCGTCTAGTTGAATGGTTCCAATTAGCCATTTGAATGATTCATGTCAGCTGTTCAAATGGTTTGCTAAAAAATTAAAATGCCTCATTCAGCCATTCAAGCAGCATTCAATAGTATTCAAACACTTACTAAATGCCATTCACATATTATTTTGGATGCATTTGCCAAAATGTTTCCATGGAGGGTCATACACATGTACTAGGGTTGTTAGGTGGGAAACCAGTTTTATCAAACCTTTTTTGACATTTTCCTCAATTTCTTCAAATAGCTGTCCAATATGGATGACTACTCCATTTCCTTTAAAAAAGACAACAAAACATCACGTTATTTACCTGAGTCAAAACAAGATTTGTTTTCTGGCTAATTAGGCAAAGTAAATAGTCTTTAAATAATTTTATTTTGTTTACCAATAACACTTTTACAATTCTTGTGAATGATTCCGCTAAAAATTACAAAATATAATAGTGTAAAAAGAATATGCCAAAATTTTTATAATCAGTTAAATATATCAAATCTCCCACATATCTAAAGCAACACAAATCCAGAAGTCAAGAAGTTAACATGAGCTACCATACTTTATCACTTCATACTGCATCATGCCACACCTAGAATTTCCACCTAAATTGGTTGCATATGAGACAGAAAATAAAGAGGGCCCACTATATTTTATTATTTCCTTTTCTGTGGATGCTTAAAATTAACCCATTAAGGAGCAAGGGTGCAGTTTGGAATTTCATTCTAGTTAATACCAGACAATTTAATTCAGCAGAGTGGGATGACCGTCCCTTACAGAGCTAACTATCATGCATGGTTAACCCATTGAGGGGCAAGGGCACACTTCATGAATTTTATTAGGCCAATACCAGAAAATTTTATTCACTGGAGTGGGACGTCTGCCCCTTTATGGGTTAACTACTCAACAATAACATTGTTCTACAATATCAAAACATGTTCTTACAAGTAGATAATCAGAGGATAAAAATTAACATTTTCAATGGCAGTTGATCCAAAACTTAGGATGCCAGTAATAGCAGATTAGACACCAACATTAAAATAGATTTTTGTTTCATCATCACTACCTGGAAATGCTATGTTTTTTGTCATTCCTTTCTATTTCAAATAATGACCAACATTATTTCTTACAAATAAAAAAAATACCAACTTGTTAAAACTTTCATTATTAAACTGCAAAGACTTTTTTAATCCCTTTCCTTAATGAAAATGTAGTCTTTAGTGATGATATCTTTGTTTCACTGTTCTGTGGTTAACAGCAATAAGACTGTTATATCATACCTCACACAAGTACCATAAAACCACTCACACAGATTACAATCAGGACTTAAATGCAAAATTACAAAAAACTACACTATGTGTACCGTAAGTGCAACAGTCAGATAAAATTCCATTAAAAATCATCTTATATAACCTGTTTGTTTATAAGCAACTTATGTTTTGGTCATTGTTGCCAAACTCCATACAAAATGCACAAATTTAAATTTAACACAGTACAATTAAACAGATTTCAGAATTGTTTAAACCTTGGACAGTGACAATGATACAAAAGCTTACCTTGGTACCAAATGAAAGAAGAAGGTGTTTTTACCATCTGCTACAGTATGGCCAGCATTATTACCACCCTAAAACATTGCAAACAAAAATATATGGTGTAAATCAGTATGAAATAATGCATCAATTCCCCCTATAAGACAATAATAAAGTATTAAAATATAACAGGAAGCTGCATTTCAAAATTCAAATCAATGTTTAAAAAAATTAAAGCTAGAAATGTCTCTTTGATGAGTCTGCAACAGCAAAAATACTTGAGATTTACTGTACCTTAGGTTGATACAGTATGTATAGTTTAGCAGCATTGTATATAACTTTCAACCTGTGCTACAATATGTGTATAGGTACATGTACAGTATACTAGGCACTGTGCATTGGGCCTAGTATTTTGTCCACTATGTCAAACATTGCTTAAAATTAACAGGCCAAAACATTTAACAACTCCTTATCCTAGATAGCAGGATACACAGATATCGATATATAAAAACTTGAACCCAAATGAATTATTTACCTTAAAGGAATCAATTCATGTCCTGTTCACCTTGGAGACACCCTAACTAATTGCATGACATACTGTATGCTTGGATGGCAGAGCTCAGTATTGGGTGCCATGTGTCAATGGATTTCTAACAGGAAGCACCTGATGACCTATCATCTCAGTCTGTTTAACTTTTTTTTTGAATGGTTTGTGCATCATTTAACCACCATCAAATGGCTACAATTTAATTTTCTTGAAAAACCCAGAAATTCTTTCTCATAACTCAGGTGGGAAAGACATGCACATTCATGAAGCTGTTAATACAAGGCAAACATGTGTATTTCAGTGGCATCATTGATCTAATACAAGTTCTGAGTATACGTATTCACAGTAATTTTTTTATCCAATCTTTTAATGAAATCAGGATTCTATTTAGAAATTATTGTCTGAGTGGGCAATTCCTCCCAAAGACCTGACAGGATTTGCTCCTGCAGTCAAAATGTTGGAAGATACACACAGTATAAATTTCTATTAAAAAGTAAAGGTTGAAATTTCTTGTTTGACCAGTTCATCTTTGCCAAAAAAGAGGACTGATGAATCTTATTTTTCTGTGGGCATTGGTAAATCCAAATTGCATGTTGTAAAACTCAACACCATACGGGCATGAACCTGCATGTTTATTTAAAAATAAACATAAGATAAGTATCTGCTGTGAGTTATCCTTTATTTGCAAAAGCAGACTGTGAAGAAAGGAAAAGAAACTGACTTGATTCAAATATTGTTAATTAATATTTAAAAAATTAGCCTGCTAAACAAACACCTCTGCTGGACTTACTTAAGCGTTACTTTAAGTGCCTCTTTGTTACGTAGTTCAGTAACAGTGTTCAAGAAACAAGAAGTAAGCTAAGAGACAACGCAGCGATATTTCTTCCCTGCTGTGGTCAACGGGAGAAAATTGTTTCCCTTTCATACGCGAATAATCTTCCTCCAATTTTAGATGATTAAATAAAAACAATGAACGATTAATATTTTCAAAATTAACGTGGCATCGTGTTGCTTCGTATTAATGTTTTTCTTTGAGGTGTGAGGTAGAGAAGCGAATCAATTTGATGAGAATGAAGGCTCTAAGCAAAGGGGGTCGGTTGCCGATAAGCTCGATCGCTACTCTCTCAATTTCTGAGTGCTAACAAGAGTGTTAGCGGCAGGAAACAACTAGCTAAAACGCAATTCGGTGAAGTAACTATCGAGAACTTGCAACTTTAAGTAACCAATAGAGGAACCGGGTGAAAACATTAGTCGAATGTAGTAAACAGAATATCGAAATCGTGAGAAATCAAAGGCAATATTGAAGGAAATTATCATACGAGAGGCACATTTTTGCACCCAGTGATTGTCTTCTAAAGGTAATACGTTCGTTAATAATAATACATATATCGTAGAGATCATATACATTCACTTACTTGATAACGACACACCACATCAGAGTCTGACGCCATTAAATCGACGACTTTACCTTTGCCTTCATCTCCCCACTGAGACCCAAGCACAACAGATACTTTTCCCAGGTTATCGTTGACGTTCAGCCCATTCTGAATTAACGACATGACGGTTTTGTCGGTTTATTTACGCTAATAGAGAGATTTTTTAAACGCTTTAAACTAGACGCGAACACACTAATTTCGCGCCCTTTACCGGGTTCAATCAACATAAAGAGCAACAGGTTGCGTAGGCATGGTAACGAACTTCAACTAAACTGTTCGAAGGAAGGGAAGCTGAAGACTTCCTTCATATATATATATATATATATATATATCAATATATATATATATCAATATATGTATATATATATATATATATATATATATATATATAACTACAGACGGAACCGTTTCGGCCTACTGGGCCTTATCAGTGTAGTGTTGACGAGCAGGATGGAGAAGCCTATATTATATAGGCAACTCAAATGTCCCACACTTGTGGTACATCTAAGCCATGCCAGAGTGCTGTAACTAGAAAATTTCTTGTCTCTGTGCAGTGACAGAAACATGAATGAAGTCAATTCAACTGGAAAAATGCCCAGTGAAAACACGAGGTGTAGCCTAGTGTTTTCTGGTATTATTCTGGTTGAAATGGCGTCATTCATGTTTATATCACAATAGAGAGACACGAAAGCTATTTGCTATTTATTTTATAAAAGAACCAAGGTTTTTCAAGCTTTCGTGACGTCATCTATGTCTCTATTCTAATACAAAATGAAAAATACGTCATCCATGTCTCTGTACTCTGACAGAAAATGAGGCTCGTCCAATCAGAGCGTGTGTAGGACGCTTGTTATTTTATAAATGTATTTATAAAATTCGTTAAAAACTCATGAGGAAAAGACAAAAGAAAATCATAACCATGTCAGATCTATATATGTGATAAAGATACATATACTTTTATACGTAAAGAAGAAGTTCAATTTTTTACGGCTTACGAAAGATAAATTTCCCAACTTTCTTCGCGAATTAGTGTATTAGGTGGTGAATTTCATAAGACATTTAAAAAAACTCGCAGTACGTGCTTTATTGGGTCTAAAACACTCGACTATCGCCTCGTGTTTTAAATCCCGATAAAGCACTCCAGCTCAATTTTTTAAATATTACATATAAATATCGATAAGAGGCAACGTACCTGGGGTGATTATTCAAATTTAGGGTCTTAAGAGGGGGCGCTCAAAAACAAAACATTATTTTACGTTCATTAACACCAAACGACTTTAACGTTCACGGGAAGCCATCTTGGACAGGGACGAGTGAGGACTATCGTAAAACTCTTCAGCCCGAATCTGACTTCTATTATTTTAGGTGGGCTTTGCATGGAAGCGACATGGCCCTTTTTGCCGAGATCTGGCCTCCCGGTGAAATCTTATGTCAAATTCGTTTTCATTTACATGAAATGAGGGCCAGCTCTCCTGAGCGAGATAACGCTATTGACTATCCGAGATCTCCCCTAGGAGGGGAGGAGATTTTACGCCTAACCACATTCAAAAGGACTGTCTCTTCTGGCCTTGGAGGGCTGGAAAAAATCAATAAACAAATGCACACTCCATTCAGCCCTGCTAGAAGGGCCAGGAAGTTGCCATGAAAATGCGAGGTGAAATCCAAGGAGGCTGCCTCGCCTCCATATAAACACCCCTTTAATCTGGCTAATGCCAAACGATTTTTATTCGCATCCAGTCATCAAGAGGTTGAAAGTCTATGACAAGTTCACTTCCATGTATTTCATCCGACACTGACTTATGTTCGATGTCAATAGCGACATAGTCCTTGTTTCCTCTTCTTGATCAAATCGAGCCAACGAATTTGCTCAAATAAGAACCCAATTAAATTTTGATTTTCACTGGGTCCTTGGACCCACTTAATCGAAGGCGATCGCTTGTTTGAAGGGAGGTGCTTATTTCGAAGTTGATATTCAGGAGGGGCGCTTTTGGCATGGGTGCTTTTTAGAGGAAATACGCTATATAGGTTGTTACAAGGAGTCCGCCATCATGACACAGATCAGTTTTGGGTTTTGAAGGATGTTATCAGTTAAAGAGATATAAAATATTGCTGGGAGAAAAAAGACCTTGAATTTCGTTTGTTCTTCATAAATCTCCTGGAGTTTTGATTGTTCTTCACGATGGATTTGGTTGTGTGATCTGTCGCATTATTGAGGTCTTACTCCTGAAGAAAAATTTAAAATTCTTGAGTTTCTTAGACGGGATTCCCAACTTTCTGTGTGAATATTTGGCAAAATGTTTACTTGCGCAAAAGGGTTGCAATCGCTCCCTTCAGGCTTTCTTCACCTCAAGCCTGATTAAAAACTTCAAAATGGCTTCAAATGCAAGTGACATTTAGTTCTTTAGAAGGGTAGAAATTCTCACCTCGTTTATTATAATGAAATATTTAACTGATTTTTAAAACTAATTACCTAAAAACGTACCTAATTGCATTAATTTGATCAGATCGCAGTTTGGCGGACACCAGTATGTCGCTGATCGATTAGGGTTAGGGTTTGTATTAGGATTAGTGAGCCTGTGGTACGGTCACTGTCATATTGTCATCCGCTAAATTGCAGTTGCACCATTAATTTTGTCCAATAATATACAGAATTTATTATATATATTTCTTTAAAATCTTTTGCCTTGAAGAATATCTATTAGCGTAGCCATAAACGTTTGCCACACCCTTTTCCAGCACCTATGCAAAGCTTATGACTCCAACCTCTTTTTGATGCACCACTGATGTTTTTCTTACCTTATCTATGCACAACATTGCACGAAAAGCCTTTTGTACAGAATTTTTTTTGTTTGTTTTTTAATTTACTGAAAATTAAAATCTTACGTCGGAGAGAAAAACCTCTCGATTGCTCAGGACTCATCATCAGTTTCTCTGACAAGACCATCTTTCACGAAAGAGCTTGAGATAATTTATCAGCTACACTAAGAAACAGATATTTACAAAACAATTTTTTTAATGTTGACTAGCTTCCAGGAATTGTAACTAGCGAGCACAGTCCTTGTTACGAAACAGTAGGCGGTGCTTTCGACAAACGAACAGATGATGGAGAAGCATCGACTTGATTTTTATTATAATGACCTGAAAAGAAAAATCTCAATTGAAGAAGTGTCAATTAAATGTTAGAATTTTGAGGGCTGAGGCTATGGTTTACTTATTTACTCATGAATTTGATTTTTTTTTTATTTGTTTATGTATTTATGTTCATTTATTCGTTTGTTCATTCATTCTCTCGTTTGTCCAGTCGTTCGATTGTTCGCTCATCGATTTGCTTATCTTTTTATTTATTTGTTTGTTTCATCTGTTTATTTGCTTATTCTTATTTATATTTCATTTCTTTACTTCTGCATGCCGTTTATTTGTTTATTTGTTTATCCGTTTTTACCGTTTATTAGTTTTTACCTGTAAGTATTTATATATATATATATATATATATATATATATAAACACTTACAGGTAACACTTACATTATATATATATATACAGTATATATATATATATATATCGCTTACCTCAAAAAGTCACTACAGCCTGTTTCATCTTGAGAAAGAATCTTCAGGTGACTCCTGAAGATTCTTTCTCAAAATGAAACAGGCTTCAGTGACTTTTTGAGGTAAGCGATATAATTCTATTTGCTCTATCTGTCCGATATTTAGCCCTCTTTGTATTTCGTAAACCAAAACGTTCACGTACATATATATATATATATATATATACATACAATAAGGGCATACTTTTCATTTGCCATCCAAAAGCTTCGACCGATTCAAGAAGTGACAAAATAATTGAAAAATAACATGAAAAGAGGAGAAAATCGAGGATAATTCAACAGGTTTACCATTCTTACCAAAAAGTGGGAGTAATACATTCCCATCACTCCCAGGTCTGATAACTATGCTAAAATTAGGCGTGATGCACCCCCAACACCCAGAGGACTGATGTCCCTGTTGATATGATTAAAAAAGTGATACAAAACGTGGTAAAAAGTAGGAGTTATGCACCCCCATTACCCCCAGGACTGATGCCCATGTGGATATTATCAACAAGTGTCAGCATATCCTTACTTGCATGACCAACTAGAGCACATCCCCAGATGATACTCCAGATCCACCCAATGAGAAGAAACATGACGGTGATTAACTGGCAAAGTCCAATGACAACGTTTGATACACTTATACTGACCACTCGAAGGAAGCTCTCTTTCTTGTAGTGGAAGCAAAACACTGAAAATCCTGCTACAATAGTGCCTTCAGAGGAAGAGAAAGAGAGGGAGAGTACATAGAAAAAGTAAGAAGCATATACCTATCACTGAAGTAGTGGTTGGGGATGAGCGTCAACGGCTTCTCTACAAAGTTTCGTCGGCAAAAGTTTACTTATAGTCCCGTGCCTTTTATTACCTTGTACGCGCATGAGCTGAGCAGGAGTAGAGTAATCGGTTTGTCTGTCATTCTGTCTGTGCGTCTACCACGCGAGGCTCTGGATACAAGATTGCGTCGCCGCACAGGTTATGTGCTACACAAAGCACTTCTAGTGTTTTTTTCCCCATGAATTAGCAAGTTTTCCGGTGCCAAATAAAGACGTGCATTTGAACAGTCATAGCCGTACGGTACGCCTTACTGGGCGTTTCACGGGGATCGTTGGCACATCCAAGTGTATTGCCCTTCCATCAGACCAATCCAGCTACGCCTACTGTCTTACACCACCTATTTTTACTAAAACAACAATCTTCCCAAGGCAGCATAGACGTAGACTCTGGTCTACTGACTGTTAATTCGCCATTTCATTTAAATTAGGTTGAGAAAAACAATGAACTGATCAAATCAAAGAAGGTTTCTTAAATTGGTATTGTGCTTAATTGTTCATCGAAGATTAAAAAAAAAAACACTATAAAGCTATAAAGCTATAAAGAGTATATAATAAAGCTGTGTATTGGCCACCATTAATAATTTCGATTTTTTGTTAAATGATTTCTCAATGAATGCTTGCCACGGCGACTGGCCACTCTTTTTTGTACGAACGTAATTTCATCTTGTCCTCCGATTTCTAACTTCGCCCGTTCACTGATCACTGACGGTGTTTCCCCTTTTCTTTTCGCCAACAAAAGAAAGGAAACTTGTTATCGTGGTCGAGTAAGAAACTGCTGCGATTGATTTTCATGTTGGGATTGACTGAACTGGTGTCATATTACTTTAAAATCGAAATCTACTGTCGTAATCGGATGAAAAATAGCTACGATTAATTTTCAAGTCCAGATTGCCTGAACAGGAGGTCAACCATACTACAACACTCGAACAATATCAATTTCACTAGTGAAAACGTATTTAAAGTTCACCCACCAGATCCAGGAAGAAGGACGTTCGATACAAGGCAAAAAATAGCCAAGGGTTTGGGAATCACAGGGATGACGACACGATTAAAACGTGGCTTGCTTGCGTTCGAGTTTTCTTCAGCATCGGATCCCATTGACACAGTTTCGATGTCGTGGATTACAAATCGACCAACTGCTTTGTTGCTCATTCTCTTTACCTGCTTTTGTTTCTTCCACTGAGATAGATATAAAGTGGGTACTCCTTAGCTGTTATGAGGGTTTTTTTGGCTGAATCAAGGTATCTTTGAACTCAAACTAGCCAATTTACCTAAATGCAGCAAGCCTGTCCCGAAACCTCGAAGCAACTTGATCGTTTAGAGCGCCAGCTGTTTACAGTTTAGTCCAACTTAGCAGGTTAACTTACGAGCAAACAAATTTTGCATATAATTATTGTACGTTTTATGTTGATCAAGGTACACTCGGTTGCATAAATTTACACGGCACAGGAAGTCGAACTGGTGGAAAAAAACCTCCGGTAATTCAAAGGAAAAATTCGGTAAAAAAACAACTTAGGAATGAAAACGTTTGCCATACTTTTTACAAGGTTTTGGCTTTGGCGATTAGCTTGGATTCCTAGTTCAGGTAATACCTTTGTTTGTGTTAAGAATAAATATTAAAACGTTCCCAGCTGTAGGCACGCTTCAGTAATTATTTCTGTCCCAAGCAATCAACTAAATTTATCTCAATTGATTACAATATATTTTTTGAATGATCATAGTTCACGTGAAGAGGACACCATTTTATGTCAGCCAAGCGAAGGAACAAGCATGTATTTGTTACCCAAAATGAATAAAATTCAGTTTAAACTTGCTCGTTTGGTTCGCTTACTCAAACAGTGCTTAAGGGAAAAAAAGCTATGGAAAAAATAGAACCCAAATATTAAATTTACAAGTCATTCATTTGAATAGAATTAACGAAGACTACATCGTCAAAAAACGAATATGAAACTGAGCATTTCTTGAGAATTAGACAACTTAGAAAGTAGGTATTGAGATTTATATTGTTTAATTGGTTCAGCTTATAGGAAACTATACGTGCGAAGGGATATTTTTGTGAATTTCAATGAATTACATCTCACTCCTTTGGGCATGCTAAGCTTAGTTGAGAAAATTTAAAGGTCAGGTCGAAAGTCTTAAAGATGTTCGACGAATTTGAATGTATGGATAATAGTTAATGAGATAATAAGGATTTATGATAAAGTGACATAAGCTGTGAACATATTTCAATTTCAGTAGTCTGCACGATATATATGTATAATTATTGCAGTTACAGGTTCAATTTTATATAACTAACGAAGAATTAGAGTTCATGCTAGAGACTCAGATGTTACATAGACTGGTATTTAATAAATGGATGGAAATGAACCTATTTTTTTTTCAAATGGATCTACTTTTATCTCTGGTGTCTATAATAGCAAGTATGTATCTGTCGTTTCAGTACATCAGACTACGTCTCAGGAGCAATGTTGTTATACAGTCGAACCTCCATTAAGCGGCCACCCCCTATTAAACGGCCGCATATCAAACTCCCAAAATATTTGTAATACAATTACTATAAAATATACCTCTATTAAACGGCCACCTCCATTAAGCGGCCGCGGCCACCTATGAGCGGTCCCAAATGATGTTTTATATAAATTACTATCTCTATTAAACGGCCAGCTTGCATGATTTACTTGGCGCAACTCTTTCAAGAGAACTGCACTAAAAGTTGAGCTGATAATGCTTAATAATTTGCTTTATTTACTTCATAACACTTAAAATAATGTTCAACACATGTCACTTGACACCTAACTCAACTTTAAAGGTCATTAAATTCAAAGCATTGTTAGCAACAAAAGTGTCAGTGTTTGCGTTGCATAGAAACGCTCTATTACTTCGCGTCAAATCCCTTCTTTTTTAGCTTTGCCTTTAGCCAACTGATTAAAAAGGCATCTCCTGTGAAATGAAATTCACAGGGAATTTCCAAACCATAGCCGCCACCTCTATTCACACGTTTGCCCTTGATCACTGCTTTACCGGA
Organism: Heliopora coerulea; assembly: GCA_030142905.1. Classification (NCBI taxonomy): domain Eukaryota; kingdom Metazoa; phylum Cnidaria; class Anthozoa; order Scleralcyonacea; family Helioporidae; genus Heliopora; species Heliopora coerulea. Next base: position 1,956,753 of record JASJOG010000031.1, on the reverse strand, counting down.
GTTTGCCGCTCGTTTAAGAAACTTTGTGAGCCAGATTGCCATTAATTTTGGAACATGTCCAATGATTTCAAAATCCTCCCTCATTTCATTTGGATGCGAGTATCGTTTTTCGGTAGACATATCAAGACGTCGCATTGCACGTTGACCTGATCTAAGACTAAGATTTTCTTCCCTTTTGCGCAAGCTTCCGCGAACAACTGCCACAGCATTAGAGTCCTCTTTGTTACTTGGTTCTCGCCTAAGATCATGTTCATCTTCAACGCTTGGTACCCAGATGTCCATATATGCATGATAGCCTCTGATAAACGAAATTACTTTAAATGTTTCCGTGGAGGACATTTCTCTGCTTTTGGTTTACTAGCTGCAGAATAATTTTCGTTTAGTAACCTGGTAATTTACGTGTCCGCTATATTTCTGATCTTTTGGCTGGCAGAAGACGTTTATATATAAACGGAAATGAGATTAGCAGTACAGTTGATAGGTAGAGGCAGGTAGATTATATTTCAATTTGTATTTATTACATTTCTACATACACCAAGAAAGCGCCAACTGTTTCGATGTAGCAATGTAAGGTATTCAATTGGAAATGTCCGAGTTGACGAGTACCGCATTTTGTCAAACGTGTAGTAGTGAAACAAATTACAAATGTTTGAGTTGCAGAAAAGCTGAACAGGTCAGCTAACTGTTCCATTGCCGCTCTTGGGCATGCTGAGGATCTGCGAAATTTTGCAATTTATAACGGATATGAGGAGCTAGCTCAATCAACATCTAAGACAAACGATTTGCTCTGTACTTTGAAACTCAATGCACCGCGGCGACAAATGCAGATTGAGGACTATTTTAAGCCAACATAGACTGCTAATAGTAAACGTATATGGTCGAACATATTGCACTTTGCACTTTTCCAAATTTAAGTTGTCAGTCTTTTGTTACCGCTTTGTTTAGTTCTTGCACCAAGTTTGAAAACTCTTTTCTTAACAACTACTTGATCTTTCTAAAGTCTGCTTATTACTGTAATCAGTGATTTATGATTGAATAAATAGACATTAGACCACGCCCAAGGTCTACTTTTTGGGTACCTCTATTTAGCGGCCACCTCTGTTAAGCGGCCACAAAGCCGATCCCCGAGGGCGGCCGCTTAATAGAGGTTCGACTGTATTTGGTAATCTATGCTGCAAATGATTAGTTTTAAAAGGAATAATCAAGTTATAATTTTAAAAAGTCATGTTAAATCATTGGCCAATTTGATGCTAGGAATATTTGTCAATGTTCACAAAATTTATTGAGGAATAAATTAATTTTGAATGAAAGGCAAACTTTCGCCATCTTGAGACCTGACATTCAAGTGTTGACCATATTAGACAAAGAAAGCGTGGTAATACTATTTGACTTAAATATGACTTTTAAAGAGAGTTTAGTATCACCGTTCTTATTTTCTCTTGCCTTGTTTTAACTTGAATGTGACCAATTTCGCGAGGAGGTTATTCGCTTTATGTTTCATCGTCTATTTCTTCAAAATTTTCAGGTGGCTATGGTTTAAAGCACTTTGCATCGGGTTCAGTTTACACAATACCATTTTGATAAGTGATTGTTAGTTTAATTTGTATCTATCTATGTCATTAACCCTTTGCAGTCCGAGAGGTCTCTACTTGACAAGTAAAATTTACTTTTGCTAGCCAGGGTAAAATCAAAACGTCGGGCACGGACCGAAAAGAGTTAAAGATTTCAGTAAGTAGGAATTCTACCCTGCGGACAACATTAATTACACCAGGATGTACAAAAGTGCGAGTGTACAAATGCCCCAAATATTTACTCGTTAAAGTACAAAGGCCAAAAAAAAGACCAAATAGACAATTGTATAAACCACGCATAGGAAATGAACAGGGGTGGTGCCAGAAATTCCCCGACGCAGGGGCTAAAGTCCCCAAAAGGGGGTGTATACTTAGGGGCCATGACCACGCCACGTTTATAATTTCCTTATTTGAAGGTCGAAAACATTATTTTGCGCAAGAATAATCGCAATAACTGACTAGGAACAGTTTACATTTAGATTTGACAAGAAGGTAAGAGTCTATTATTTTTCTTGGTTAAATCAATAACAACTGCTCATAGTTTGTACAATATATAAATGTGTTCATCAGTGAAAATTCCCCGACGGATTGATTGTTAAGTTTTCCCCAACAGGGAGGCTGAGGTTCCCGACAAGAGGCTGTAGCCCCCTCTGCCCCCCTCTGGCACCACCCCTGCAAATGAACCGCCTTGGATTCGGCTGTATTGGAAGCCAAACCCTAGTAAAGACGGTATCGAGTCAATGTACCTACACTTGACGAAATTCTGAATCGTCTCCCAAGCTAAATGGCAGTCATATGATGGCAGCGACAGCTCGACAGCAGCAGTAGTTAGGCCCACATTTAGCAACGTTGCATGAATTGTGTCGATAGACAGCCAAGCCAAGTTTATACGAGTCACTATATTCATCAAAGTTATCAGCGAGGGCTGGCTGTCTTTTGTAAACGTGTAACGACTCACTGCAGCTCCATGAAAGACTCTGCACTTCTTTCGGCGCCTGGTCTTTGAGTTTTTGGTTCATGCATATTTCTTTACACGTCATCACCTCATTCTCTCCACATGTCCTGCGCACAGCGTACACGAGCCCAGGCCCCTCCGCTGGAATAGACGCACAGATTCCCATGGCCAGTTCGTCTAAGTAGTTGTAGAAGTAAGAACGGAAACCGCGACGTTCACGGTTGAGGGTGTGCTGGGAAGACGACGGTGAATTGCCGGACAGTTCTAGTTAAATGTTAAAAGGAAACTGTTGTTGTGGTTCATGGGAGATGTTTTTTCGAAAGACACTTAACAGCTCGGATACGGGGACTAGGTTGATATGAAGATACCGGGAATCTAAGACAAGTGTCCATACCTCGAGTTCCTAACTTGAATGGATACTGGCTTGTTAAGGTTGGAAATTTGGAAAAGGTCATTGCAGATTTTCTAGGAAATTGCCAAATTACCTTTGAATGTTTTCAATTTTCAATTTGTCATCTGGATCGGCGTTCATAAAGTATGCATAGTTATACCGCACAGAAAACAGCGGGCTCAAAATATACGTCGATAGAACGTTCGAGTAGTGTCTTTGAAAAAAAAAACATAGTTGCTTTTGTTACGTTCAGTTTAGAGACTCTTTTAAGCCGGAGATCACAAAGTCCAAGTGTAGACAATAAAATTGTTCCAAACCTTGTATGTGGAGTATCTTTGATATTAACAATTAAAACATCGAAGGCGTTTTGCAGTGGGTCGTCGACGACAATCGAAACGACACTCAAATCGTGAACATTAATTTGGTCCTCTGAGCCGGATGAAAGAAAGATAAGTTTAAATTACGCTGTTATTTGGTGGTAATATGTCTGTAGCTTCCAATACCCGATCACAAAGAGCTAAAGGGTTTGATCCACCCGCAATGTCAGACCGTGAATCTGTCGAACCCAGCATGGGAAATTCCTTAACCCATGAAAATGATGAGACCGAGGACACTGGTGTGACCCAGAGCAAGGAAAACACAGCAAAGACAGTAAAGAGTCTAAGATTCAAGCGCAACTTAGCAATCAAAATGATTTCAAGATATGATGAGGCGACCAAAAGAACAATGAAAGAAAATGGAAGTCGCACTGCTATGAAGAAGAATGAGCAAGATATTTTGGATCAACTTGAAGTAGTTGAAACTCTCCATGCCCAGATTGAAGAAAAGCTTGGGGAAGACGAAGAGGTCATGGAAGACACCCTGATCCTTACTGACACAAGGATTTTAGTAAACAACGTAATTGGTCTGATCCAAGAACACATAGAAAACAGATCAAATGATCCGCCTACACGCAACAACTCAGAGGTTGGCTCGCAATACGGCAACAATGGTCCAACAGCCCCTAGAGAATCTATTCAAGAAAGGGTCGAGGAACAACAACTTCAGAACCACATTACCAAGCAACACTCAGAAGTAGAAGCACTCAATGTCAACGGCAACCAGCAAGCGCAGAAGCCGATTGCTCCTCCAAGCGGAAGGGAACTCTCTGGCGAAGAAAAGGCAGCCCTTTATGTTCAACACCTAGATAATGTGGTGATCCCTGATGAAAAAACAGACGATCTCCCTGATGAAGAAGACTGGATTGTTTGCTTCTACCGGACCAAGGAGATCAAGATTCGCTCTGTAGACCCAGGCAAAATTCCTATAAGAGCTGATGTCCCAGTTTACAATGGTGATCCACTAAAATGGTTGTCATGGAGTGGCCTATTCAAAGCACTAGTGCATGATACAAAGATGAGTTCAGAGGCAAAGATGGGATTTCTTCACACAAAGCTCACCAAGGAATGTGATCAAGTGATAGCAGGTTTGTTTCCCGATGATGATGGATATGCTGAAGCCTTGATGCTACTGCGAGATCGTTATGGCCATCCCACAGCATTGCAAGCAGCCCATCTACAAGTTCTGAAAACCCTCCCACCTATCAACACAAGAGATCATGCCGATTTGCCAACTTCCTTCCAATCATTTGTCGACAAAGCAAGAAGTCACTTAGCAGTACTAAGGCGATACAGCAAGGGAAGGTCACCATTCGTTTCTTCGTTGATTTATGAACTCACTGACAAACTACCACAAGAAGATGCAAAAGCATGGCGTGCAAAAGTTGGTGAAGGACAAGTCAAGATGACCTTAGAAGAATTTAGCAACTGGCTTGGTGCAAGAGGAAGAACCTATTGGAGCGCTCTACCACCTCAAGTTGGAGGTCATAGACAGGATTTTGGGAACCATTACCGTCGAAGAAAATCCTTGCATGGTCAGCAAGTTATCAAATGTGTGAAATGTGGAGCCAAACATAAAACTGAGAGCTGTAACAAATTGAAAGAGCTGTCTGCTGAGGACCGTTTCAATTTTGTAAAAGAGAAACGCCTCTGTTTTAATTGCCTGGAGGAATCCCATGTATCTAGAAATTGTCCACAGAGGAAGGTGTGTGGTAAAGATGACTGCAGGAAGAGACACCACCAGCTATTGCATCAAGAAGAGAATGCACGCTCGACTACGACAAAGAAACAACTGTCAGGTATCGCCTTTGGTGTCATTGAAGTTTCCGTTGTCGGAGCTGGCGGACACTTAGTGAAAGGAAAACTCCTGTTTGACGATGGCTCGGATACTACCCTGGTTTCTGACTCCTTTGTGAAGAAACGTGGCCTCCGTGGAAAGAAAACAGTCCTCAATATCTCGGGAGTTGGAGGAAAAGGAAACAAGAGTCCATCATCGCAACTAACCTTAAAGGTAAAGACCCCAGAGGGAGATGCTGAATTTGTGAGCTTAAATGCCTGAAGCCTACCTAAGATTTGTCAACCAATAGATGCAGTTCCATGGCCAAGCATAAAGAAGAAATGGAAACACCTAGAGAGAATAGAGCTCAATGAGATTGGTGGCGAAGTCGACATCCTTCTTGGTCTAGATCACGCCCATTTGTTAGTTCCATTGGAAGTCAAGATGGGAAAGCCACAGGAACCAATAGCTAGAAGAACAAACTTTGGCTGGATTGCTGTTGGCCCCATCGGGAAGTCAAGAAAATATGCACACACCTATCGTGTAACCAGAGTCGAAAGTGAGACAGAAACACTTGACGTTGCCTTCAAACAATTCTGGGACAGCGAGTCTTTTGGAACCAAGACTATCAACTCACCAGTATACACTAAAGACGAACAGCGTGCAATGAACATAATTCATCAAGAAACAAGGAAACTGGAAACAGGATACGAGGTCCCGTTGCTGTGGAAAGAAGATGAACCATCTTTAGAGAATAACCGACTCATTGCAGAAAAGAGATTAGATGGCCTGCAGAAACGCTTCGAGAGAGATCCTGAGTTTGAAAAGGACTATCATGAAGCTATTAATAAATACCTGGAGAATGGTTATGCTCACAAAGTAAGCGAAGAAGAAGATACTCATGGACCGAACCAATGGTATCTGCCTCATCATGGCGTTTACAAAAGGTCTGCAGCTGAAAAGAAGATCCGAGTGGTATTTGACGCCTCAGCAAAATTCAAAGATAAATGTTTGAACGATGCACTCCTACCAGGTCCAGCCTTACAAAACGAGCTACCCCAAGTTCTAACCAAGTTTAGAGAAGGCGATGTTGGATTTGGAGCAGACATCGAAGCTATGTTTAGCCGAGTGCGGGTGCAAGAAAAGGATTCCAGATACCACCGTTTCTTATGGAAAGAAAAGGGAAGTGAATCTGTTGGCACGTACCAGATGGATCGATTGACATTTGGTGATACTTGCTCTCCGTTTGAAGCAATCTACGTGACAAGACGAACTGCTCAAGACTTTGGACATGGGAAAGAAGAAGCTGTAAAAGCTATCAATGAAAACTTATATGTTGATGATTACCTAGATTCCACTGAAACGGATGAACAAGCTATTGAAAGGGGACGACGAGTATCAGATCCTGGCAAGGGGTGACTTTCACCTGAGAAAGTGGATTAGCAACTCCCGTCCCGTAAAAGCTGCTCTAGGAGATGGTACGGAAGGAGAAACTGTGGCTGATATTATCCGGGGGGAACCAGCCAGAAAGATTCTTGGAGTGAAGTGGAATATCCAAGATGATAAACTAACCTTTTCTGTTGCCACCATTCAAGAGGTGACGTACTCACGAAGAGGTCTCCTGAGCAAGTTAGCTGGCGTGTTTGACCCTCTCGGGCTTGCATCTCCATTCACAATCAAAGCAAAGATCCTTACCCAGCAATTGTGTCTACTTGGCCGTGATTGGGATGATCCTATTCCTACCTCATACTTGACCAAGTGGAAGGACTGGTTGAAGAAGTTGCCTGATTTAGCGTCCGTAAGTGTACCTAGATGTGTACAATCAAGAAAGAAGAGCGTCGTAAAGTCAGAATTGCACACCTTCTGCGATGCATCAACTGAAGCGTTTGCTGCCGTAGTGTATCTGAGAAGCCTCTACGATGATAATCAAGTGACGTGCTCGTTCTTGATGGCTAAGACGAAAGTTGCACCAAAGAAAGCCCTAAGTATTGCACGGCTCGAGCTACAAGCTGCAGTCTTAGGAGCACGACTGGCCAATTATGTCAAAAGTGCATTGAGAATACAGGTAGACATATGCATCTTTTGGACGGATAGTAAATGTGTTCTTGGTTGGTTACGATCCACAGCAGTTTGGTACAAACCTTTCGTGGCCCATAGAATTGGAGAAATCCAGACCGTATCAGACCCAAAGTCGTGGCGTCATGTACCCGGCCGACTGAACGTCAGTGATTGTGCTACCAGATCGAAGTTCGATGACAAAACTCCTCTGATACCCAACAGATGGTTTCATGGCCCTGATTTTCTTTACCAGGATGAAAGATTCTGGCCACCTGAAGTTCAGTTACAAGATCTGCAACAAAGTGAAGAGATTAAACCGAGCGTGGTGTTTGTTTCCAAGATGACCCAGGAGTTATCTTATGCTAATGTTGATCTTGGAAGGTGTTCAACACTGTGGAAAGCTCAAAGAATCTCAGCTCAAATTAATCGCCTGTTTGTCATTGGAAAAGGAAAGAAACCCGAAACCAACTTCCTGACAGTAAGGGAACTAAGACTTGGACTGACAGCCCTGATTCGACAATGTCAAAGAGAAGCCTTTGCTGACGAACTAGCATCTTTGGAGAAAGAGAAGTGCGTTGGGAAACGCTCACGATTGTTATCCTTTACACCCTACCTGGATGAAGACGAGATCATTCGCGTTGGAGGTCGACTAGATCGTGCCAAACTACCCTACGAAATACGACATCCGATAATCCTGCCCCAAAAACACCGCCTCACAGAGTTGATCATAGAGAACTACCATCGTTTGGAAAACCATGGTGGCGTCGATCATGTGTTAGCTTCAATTCGCCAAAAATTCTGGATCATCCGTGGACGACAAGAGGTGAAACGCTTGAAAGGAAAGTGTGCTCACTGCAAACGAGAAAGAGCGAAGACCGGTAATCAGCTGTTAAGTGAACTTCCTATCGAAAGAATAACCCCACTTCAACCAGCATTCTACCACACTTCTGTAGATTACTTTGGACCATATAAAGTTCGTTTGACTCGCAACACAACAGCAAAGAGATATGGCGTTCTCTTCGCCTGTATGACCACTAGGTGCGTACACTTGGAAGTGGCAGAATCTTTATCAACGTCAGATTTCCTACAAGCCTTACATAAGATGATGGCCAGACGTGGACAGCCAAGATCTATTTACAGCGACAACGGGACAAACTTCATTGGGGCGGAGTCCGAATTGAAGGCAATGGTAAAGGATCTCAACGAGAAGGAAGACATTAGAAACCGTTTGACGAGAATTGGTGAAGGTATTGTCTGGAAATTCCAACCCCCTGCAAGTCCTCACTGGGGAGGAGTGCATGAAAGTTTGGTCAAGTCTGTCAAAAGAGCTCTCTATCGTACCTTGGACCCCTTGAAAGGAGGAACGAAACGAGGAAATCCTACTGACCTTCAATTAGCTACGCTATTCGCAGAGGTAGAGCGATTTGTCAATTCACGTCCGCTTACCTATGTCAGCAACGATCCGGAGGATATAGAGGCTCTCACACCATACCATTTTTGGCTCCACCGAAGATCACCAGTTATCCCACTCGGAGATTACAGTCGCCCTAACTGTAGAGATCGGTTCAAGCAAACCCAACATTTGGCTAATGTTGTCTGGCAACAATGGGTAAAACTGTACTTACCCACACTCATTTCTCGCAAGAAGTGGAAAACAGAGGAACGAAGTATAAAGAATAACGATGTTGTGCTCATCTGTGAACCAGGTCATCTACGTGGAGAATGGAAACTGGGGCGTGTAATTGAGACGTATCCCGGAAGGGATGGGAGAGTCAGAGCAGCCAAGATAAAGACCAACCAGGGAATATACACGAGACCAGTAACGAAGCTTTGCTCTTTGGAGGAACATACTGAAACGGATCGTCGCCCCAAAAAAGTAGGGACGAACGATGGGGAGGAGTAATGGATCGGCGTTCATAAAGTATGCATAGTTATACCGCACAGAAAACAGCGGGCTCAAAATATACGTCGATAGAACGTTCGAGTAGTGTCTTTGAAAAAAAAACATAGTTGCTTTTGTTACGTTCAGTTTAGAGACTCTTTTAAGCCGGAGATCACAAAGTCCAAGTGTAGACAATAAAATTGTTCCAAACCTTGTATGTGGAGTATCTTTGATATTAACAATTAAAACATCGAAGGCGTTTTGCAGTGGGTCGTCGACGACAATCGAAACGACACTCAAATCGTGAACATCATCGCAACTAGGCTTTGATAGATTGTGCTCGTAAAACTAGCACATTATGCTACTAGCACTGCTCCCTTTTTAATGAAATTGTGCCGGGAAGTGTGCCAGTTTTTTTTAAATTATGCTAATAATACTAAGTGCGAAGAATATATGCTACTTTATTGTTTCTTTAAATGGTACTCATAGTAACCGCAGTCGTGAAGTTGGTGTTACTCAACGTGAACATGTTAAATGAAACATAACATGTATTCGTTTGAAGGAGTTATAACTGTTAAAATTATAACTGCAAGTAGTTCATGCAGAGCCAATACTGTACTTTTTCGTACTGTTTAACAAACAACTCTGCCCTTATCGCTTGTTGTACTGTGGCATAACACTAGCTTGCAGGTTATCTACGAGGACATGACCTAGCAGGTCACTGAAGCATGAGGAGAGCAGAGGGAATGCTCATGAGAATTACATTTTTCGCATCAGATGTTCCTCTCTTTTCATAATTATTTCCCTTCAATTAATCTCAGAGTTCGTTGTCGGGTTATTTCAGCTGTTCCTGGACCACTAACTGTTTATGTCACTTCGTTTTCACGTTCTAAATTACCACCATCCTCCAAATCACTGTAAGTCGCAATCTTGATTGTTAAACAAACAGCGCTACATTACTACAGCTGTACAGTCCGCGGGCAGTGGGTCAGTTCTCAGTAGAGACTGGTTACGAAACTACAAACGTTCTCATGCTGTTTGACGCTGATTACTAGTAAATTCTGATGATAAATTCTTTCATCATAGAAAAATGAGTAATTTAATGCTTCAGAAGAAGCGGAAAATGATAATTATGCTTACAGTGCTTTTTTCGGAAAAATCGTGAAAATTGTGCTCATAATGGCAAATTGTGCCAAAAGTTGTGCTGGCACAATCTATCAAAGCCTAATCGCAGCTCCCTAACTTCCAGTTCGGTGCTGGGCGTCGCCATTAGAAGATTATGCTATAGCAATTGTAACGCACAGCACCGGACAGTAAGTCTGGAAATTACAACTAAGAAAGCTTAGAAATTTCCCAGAAGCACGGAGAACGTTCTGGGAAATTTGAAATGAGGTTTTACAAATTGTGCAACTTTGTAAATGATTCCCGTCAGTCAAAATGTCCATCATGTGACGAATTCAATGTAAGGACATTTGACTTAGCTTCCCTATATATTCCTTCACGTGTTAATCCAGGCAACCTTTAGACAATATCGTTCCTCTCAACTGACTCCTGTTATTCTTATAATAGCAGGGCGCAGTCGAAGGGCAGGGGTCAGATGGTAGTACCAAGACATTGAAGGGGAGATCTTTATCATTTCAAGTGCAGTAGATTTACGTGGCTTTGGGGAATGAGGACAAAAAGCTTTCACTAACAGGGTGCACATGAGATCTCCCACAAAAAGGGCATAGTTCGCGACCCCCTTCCCCCACTCTAGTTCCCCCCAGTAATACGGTCATTGATGAGGAAGGGGGGGGGGAAAGTCGTAGCTCAAATAAGTTTTTAATGGTGCATTATACGAGTACTTTCACGTTGTGAATTTGCCGCAGCTTGTTTTGTTGCTAAACAACTTCACGATAGACCATTTAAATCTTTTATCGTGGTTTATTTTACTCGTGGCTTGCATTAGCTGCGGCTCATTTTCTCCTGCGTAAGCATCCCCAAACAAGGGCACGCAGTCAGACTGGTTACATTATCGATTAATAAGTTATTATCAGTCTTTTAAGATAACCATACTTTGTGGACCTTGCATGTATCCAAAGCTACTGAGACCGGAAGTTAATTTTTCACACATGATGATGACGAATGTCGTATCAACGTTCTGATTGGTTAACGGTTTTCCCGCCACAACTTTACCTGCAGCAAAAACTGTCTCAAAGCTGCTTTTCAGAAGCAGTTTTTACCCCTTGCTAACTGTTTAAGCTCCCGAAGATATGATAAAGGAATATGAGCAGGAACTTTATTGTGAATTGTGGCAAGAACTGAAAGGTAGGACACTCGTTTATATTGGAAACACGCATGCTTTTGAGAAAGAAAGAGCACTTTGAAGTGTAATAACGTTAGTGTTGTCATTCTACAAGCTAGGCTTGTTGTTTCTTGTAGATTAAAAAAAATCGAAGAACTTTCCTTTAAAATCTAAGTATACACAGGGGTGGATCTAGGATTTTGGAAGGGGGGTGTCCAGGCAATTCGTGAGGGCACAATAATGTGGGCAGACTATGTAAGGACGTATTTTCAGTAAATTACAAAAATGTTGATAAGTAGCAATGTATCAGGTTAATCCTAATGACAAGAAGCCATTGGACTTGTTAAATTTTATGTACATAGATAATTGATGAAATCATTGGCTGTATTCAGAATGACTAGGTTATTACATCAGGTTGATTTCCTGCAAATTATAATATTGTGTACTGTAATACTAGCAGGTTAAAGTAATGAAACAAAATCAACACACTTAAAATGAATTGCGTTGTTAACTGTTCATCTTAAATTCAGCGAATACAACATAGTCAAGTCAGAAAAAGATAATCTTATTCATCATACAAGATATACCCCGTGAACATACGTCTGCTGGCTGACAAGATATACCCCGTGAACTGCTGGCTTCTCATTTTGTCACTTTTTTGTTAGGAATTCAGCTTTACAACATCAAATCTACATACAGGCACTATTTTCACAACAGAAAATGTGATCTAAAAATTTTGGGATGACTTTTTAGAGGGGCACTTTGAAAAATTAAGGGGGGTCCGGACCCCTGGACACCCCCTTGGATCCGCCACTGATACATACAATTTATGTGAATGTAATATGTACTGAAGCAATTTTTTTATAAAATACTTGTATGATTTACGTCAAAGTAATATTTATTAGTGGTTGTCTCTTCATCAATGCGGAACAATATTGTTGAGTCAATGATGAACAACTTGTTGTTGTTTATCTTACCTACATTATTGTTTAGCCAAAGATGCGGTAACGACTTGTAAGAATTTTGCTTGTATGCATCGCACGTCATGAACAAAAACTACGAACATGCATTTTCCGTCTAAGTTATATCTATAAATGTTTAAAATTATTAACTCTCCAACTCATCTGGAAACTGTGCTCCGTTCAGAGGTATTTAAAAATATAAAGGTACGTTTAAACGTTACAGTTCATCGAACCGGTTTTATCATGGATCTGAGATGCATGGAATAAACTCAAATAATTTAAAAATGCTCCGGGAAAATACCTCAAAACCTTCTCGATATAATTGTGAGTTTGTAACATGGCGCTGACAACTATGAACTCGGCTGTTCCACATGTTAGGATAATAAATTGCCATAATTAGTCGCAGTACATAAACCTGCCATAGCTAATCATGAAATTTTCACTTCATGTAGCTCTGAGGCTGACTCAAGTAAACCTTCCTTAACAATTGACCTTTGAACAAACCCATAATCTCTTGAGAGAGATCTACTTGTGGTATTATGATCACATAATGGTTCTCTTACCTCTCGTCCATATTTGACTTTCTTCCTTATGTCGCTCTGTTGAACCGTTTTGTGATTTTTCCATACAACTATGACGAACAAAAATCCCGCCGACGACTAGCATGATTAAAAGGGCACAAATAATAATCAAATTGTCATTCATTCTCATGGCATTATATCGACGGGTGTATAGGTGCTGTTTATGGAGTAACAGACCAACACGAGACTTTCGAGCGTATTCTTTCGGAAGGAGGGAGGACAAGTTTCATCAAAGATGAAAAGCAGCCTTCCTTTCGAGCGACCGTTTCTCTAATAATACAAACCTGGACGGCTCCAGTATTCAGTCAGTCGTGCGCTTCTGTAAAAAAATTCTGCAATAACCTGCTCGGCACCTGTATAGGAGGCTTTCATGTGACGTCAAACCGACCTGGATGGAGGACAGATGGAGGGCAACTTCAAAGTTCCGATGTTCAACTGATTGAATAATTTATGGAAGGACTTTTGTTTTTACGCATTTTCCCATCAACAGGGGAATGATTGCAACCCAGCTATTCGTACATTTGCCCTGGTGCGATTTTGGGCTGTAATTATTATCGTGATGAACCCGGTTTTTACTAAGGAAAACCTTAGGAACGTCGCAAGACTGCTCTACACCGTACGACGGTCGCACACGATTGGTCGTCCTGACGTATGGAATTTACTTACAAGAGACTTCCAGACTTTCACTTACTGCAGAATTCACGAACGGATCTTGACCAGGAATTGTATTCTTAAGAGATGGTCACATATGCCAGGCAAAGAACTGTGACAATCATGTGGATGGGTCTTTAGAGCACTGGTGACCAGTAGCGAGACCATGAAGGGGAATGGGAAGATCTGGACGCCCAACTTTTCAGAAATTTGGCGAATTAGATTTGCTCAAATATGGAAAGAAAACGTCTGGGCATGTGTCGTTGTGCGTGTGTTACAGTCTTCCTTAAAATGGTAGAGTCCAAATATTACCAGGAAAATGATAAAAAGCTCTCTGGAGAAACGTTAGAAACAGACTAAAGAGTGTAAAGCTAAGTTTATGGAAACATAATTCAGAGACATGCCGCCATTATAGACCTTAACCAAACACAACGGGAACATCATAGACGACGTCCTTCGTATAATGGAATTTTTCATGGAACCAAAGAAAGTGAATAATTATTAGTTCCAAACGCCGTCCTTGTTCGGCGTACAACGTCGCTTGGAGAGTTTTCACATGTTCAGGAATCAGGACAACGTTCACTCGTGGAGTGGCTTAAGCATTTAGCTTAGCATTACGTCAACTGAACGGACCTTTTAAATACTTTCAAGCTTTTTAGAGGTCGAGAAACAAACATCAAGTATCCTGTAAGCTGTCAAGGATCCATCATTTATGATGAAATTTTGAATTTTGTTTGTTTATTTGTCGCTGCCGTCGTCCTAAATTCCCTAATATGACACCTGTGACCTGGATGACACCAGTGTCCTTGCGACCTGGGGTTAAATGTTAAAGGTTTATTCATATTGTTCAGGAAACGACTGTCCACTGTTTCATCCCATGCAACATAATGCTGCGGTTCACTCAACCAAAACGAAATAATTACATTTGCGTATACTGTATCTGACTGAAATTTAAAATCTGTGACTTTGCATAAAACATATGAGTGATTTATCACGCATTGTCATAAATTAATTGAAGAAAACTATACATTTAACCCCTTGGAGAAGGTGCCAGATCAAAGCGATGACCACAGGAATCGCAAACTCGCATCGTACTTGGAACATCTTTTTGGCAGGAGGGGCATGGTCTCTGAGTGACCGAAAACTGACCAGGCTCCCCTGCGTACTCACGGGTTAGCTTGCCCTGGAGCCCAACACTTGACACATATCCTCGTTTGTACGTGGTTCCGCTGTGCATATTATACAGTGGCAGAGAATCAGACGTGATCGTCGTTGGAAGGTACATCCTGTGATGTTGATTCGGTGGAAAAGGTAAAAAAGGTGGGAATGCGTTTATTGGGGAAGCAAATTGTTGGCATCTCGGCACAGTCATTGCAGCACTCTGGTATTTCAAACTAGCCATGGCCTTTTCGTGGCTTGGTAAGACACATTCTATGGTTTTAATGAAGTCGTTATTGCAGCCCTTATAGATTAGTTGGATCACGCTTCTTTTCTGTGTGGGAAATAAGCGACAAAGTAACTCCATTGGATTCGACTTCGTCCTTCGGCTACCGTCCTCGTAAGGCGAGTGCCTCGAGGTCGAAAACAAGTTTATCGCCTCGTAACCTGTCGCTGATCGCTCGGAGAAGGTCGGTTGATCGCTATCAATGTCGATGCTTGACCGTTGTTCGCTGGCTCCTAAACTGTTAGTGGTGTTACTCGGTACTCGTACCTCGTCGGGCGTTCGTGATCGTATTTTTCTTCTTTTGACCATTACCGACTGTCCATCGGCATCTTCGCTTGACTCCCTCTTGCATCCACTTTCAGAAAATACTCCATCTGAAGGAAAAATACAAAAGAGTGTCCTGAAAATTTTAGGAGATGTGTTTTCTTTTATTAAAATCTTTACTAAAAAGTTTTTCAAGCAAAATACTCTATGAATGAAAGATGAACGTTCGTCAAGCTCTTACCTCAGAAAAACGATTTGGTCGCACATTTGGCCGCTTAGGTCACCATCCGAGTCTTGGTAGCTTAATGGTTAGAGCGTCCCACCGGTCATCAGAAGGTTGTGGATTCGATCTCCCTCTGGGGATCAGAAATCGCTTTTCTGAGGATAACAGCTTGACGAACGTTCATTTACCATTCAGGGTATCTCCAAGCTCCCACATTTTCCAAAACATATAGCATAAAACACTTTAGTAAAAAATATTTTAGTCGTAACGTTTATAAGTCGCTGATGTTTGCAGTTCCTTGTTTTCCCGAAACGTTGCAAGAGCAGAGTTAATTCCGTGTTTAAACTTTAACAACTTATTATTTTTACCTCTAGCCCGTCATACTGTAAAGTTTTACATTATTCTTGTTACCTTATCTCAACAGTATTCCATTAATTCGGCTTTTGAAATGACGTCCTAAGACGAAACCGAACGAAAGCATACAGTTGTTGAAAAATTAAGAATTCTCTTACTCATGGTATTTACAGCTCACGTTTGGACACCGCATACCAGTAGATATTTTTCACGGGATTTTTCGAGGAATACTTGAGTGCATACTGAACATCTATTTATGTAATGGATTCTGGGAAATATTGGCTATGACCTAATTCGGACTTACACAGATTTACAACACTTTGGTAATCGCTTCATTTGGTTGATGCAAATAAAGTTCTAACAAATTGCACTTATGTGTCTCAGACACTTGACTAATTTGTAGTTCCTTATCCTCCCAAGACGTCACAAAAGCAGAGTTCCGTGTTTTGCATTTCAACGAATAAGTGTTTTTCCCACTCTTGTGCTGTTGGGACGTTTGAGTAAGAGTTAAAAGACAACAAGCAAATATCAAAAAGAATGCTCTAAAATTCCTTTGGAATGCACGACAATTGAAAAAGGTCTCTACATGACGAATTCAGGGATTAGGATTAATTTCTACTTGCAAAGCCAAGGTACAAAGTGAACGAAAGAAAAACCGGCATGAAAGAAGTGATCTTGCTGTCCAAGAGTTTGAATTCTTTAATGGACTATTTTCGGTGGGACTGATAAAAAGCATTTGTAAACAAACGTGTCAATATTCCCACAAGTGGACAGAGTCTTAGCCCCAGAGGACATTAAGTATTTCATTTTTTATCTGAGTTGATGATAAAATCTAGGACCATGAGGTGCCATCAACATTAAAGTTGCAAATATGTCAGGCTTTTTTTTCTCTATGAATAGCAGCCGAGAAAGAACGTATGAGACTACCAAAGTCGAAAGTCTTGCCGATTACTCACCGCCTCAATGGCTGACGTTTGGTCACTCGCCTACTAACGGTCAACGTGCTAACGTCAACGACAATAGCTTAAGTGAAATTCTATACTCTTCCATATTTCAAATTGCAAAGCTAACAAATGAATCACGAGTGTCTGCATTTTCACAGATGTAAATAATCCTTAGTCTTACCTTCGTCCGAGGAAGGTGAAACGGTTTCTTTCTCTCTTTGGTCCAGAATTGTTTCCGACGTTTCGCCAGAGATTGTCATACACCGTGTGGGCAAGGCTAACCCAGTACCACTTCGGTCCTCTTCGGCGTCTCTCTTCAACGCAACTTGTGCTGCCATTAAGCGTTGTCGTTCGATGATGAGACTACATTTCGGACAAGCACAATCTTTCCACTGGCAGTAGCGTTTGTGACCTTTTAGGTACGAAATTGTTCCATGGTTTCGGCAACGGGCACATCTTGGAGTCCTGACGTTGTCGTCAGCAGCCAACTCTGAACTCGACATAATGTCAGTCATTGTTCACGGCTTCGAATTTCTTTTTTTAACCCTCGAAGAGCTAATTAACCAAACGGGAATTCGGCTTGTAGACACGGAGCTTCTCTTGTTGCTTGTGTCAAAATCTCACGGACGGTTCAAGGAGTGTTCTTCTGAATGTCTTTTTATTGTAAACTGGTCGAACTCAATTGGTAACTATTTGACGATTGACATTACCTTTTGTTACCATTGTCATTCTAAAAGTTTCCGACCAACCACATTCAATAAAAAAGTATTTAGATACAAAGCAGGCGGCTTTTCGTTAAGTGCTCTGAAACACCTCAGCACTGTCATTTGCATGCAAATCAGAACGAAAACCGGATATCATGTCTTAACTCGTTTTAATAAAGTGACTTTCTTGTTGGTTAAGGGATTTTGATGCACAACCGAAAGGCACTTAACTGATTTTTGAACGGAACCCTAAGTTTTCTTGAATGACAATATTTCAATTTCTTTACTTTTTTTCGAAAATTTTCTACAGTGGGATTGAATGTCTATCTTTGGTCTTTCCATTTCCGACTACAGCTGACGTTTGTATCCTCGACACACATGTCATGGTTCTTGCAATGTCATGCAAACAGCATTAATGTGTTTAAGCTTTTTAATTGTCTTCGTCGAGAGTGCGAGAAGTAACGCTGTCTCTTATAGTTCGAGCGGTATTCTTCGTTAAAAGGGCTGTAAAACGTCAAATTCTGGAGTTCTTATCACTCACAGGACTTGGTGTAATGGCATAGGTTTGTTAGTTGTTGTTCCACTTCGATGATGCTCAATTATACTTCAAGAATAAGGTCGGTATCGTATTTTCATTTATCAGTCTGACAAACTGATAAGGATTCACCTCCATTTGCACAATCTTTAATGACGCGGCACCTGCAAATAGAAATGAAACGAAACACCCAGATAGTTTTGTTTGTTCGGCTAACAAATTTGTTTCGGACTGCTAGGAGGCTATCCTGTCAAACCTCCAACGTCAGGGGAGGCGTCCGGTGAGGAAAGACTAAGTATACACAACAAGTGGGAGTGAGAGCATGTTTTTTTTTTTGCTTCTAATGCATGTTTTAATAATTTCCAATAGTTTGATTAACAGTACAACTTAATACACTTTTTCAGTCTTTATAAAAAAAGCACTTTGTTTCTTGATGTTCTTAAAGTGTAGAATACGTTGGACTATTTTCATAGCACATTATTTTCGTACCAGTGTGAAAACAACTCGGAATAGCACTTCATGAACTTCTGCTTACTAATGAAAAGCTATTGTCCAGATGCTCGTCTTACCGAAAGGAGTATACCGCAATGCTTTGCATGTGATTATTGCAAGCCGTTTATTCTGTCGTACCGACCAGGTTTTGGTGCTTCTTTAATGGCACATTTGGTAACTTTAGGAGCTGGTTTCATGGTATAATTTTAACCAGGGCTGAATAAGTCCTTGTTATGTAAGAAATTTCAGGTCGAGCTAAAACTGAAGTCCGAATACTTAACCACAGCGGAAATTTTGCTGCGGACTTTGTTGTTTTGATATTTTTCCGTCGTTCCAGTAAAGGTGTCAATCAACTTTTTAGCCCAAGGTTAGTTTTTTTCACGCAATTTACAAGGGATATTTCAAACAGGTCAACCCGGTTGAAAATTCCTGCCCAGTTACCTCAGGGCTGAAGTTTTTGTCATATAATCGCAAGATAATTTTTAGAAGAATTTCTTTGTGGGCCCGGCGTGAAATTTCAGCCCAACAAACTCCACTGAAGTTCACCACGTAATTAGCCCCTTAAGGAGCTGAAATTTCTTCCGGTAACCAGCTCGTAATTACCTGTTTAAACTAGTAAAAACTAGTTCAAGCTAATTCCACGGAAGGGCTCGAACAACTGCCGTCCCGGGCTATTTTCACTAGTGCAAACACGGTAACCCAGGCTGACGTAAAGGTGGCCTTGCATAGTAATCAACCTGGGCCAACTGCAGCGCAGGTCGAGTCCATGTTGATGTCTAAACACAAATCAAACGAGCCATGTTTCAATCTATGTTGGACCGAAACTTTAACTCGTTTTTTTCTGGTGCAAACGGAGTTTACATAACAACGGTAACTCCAATAGAGATAATATTTTATTGATAAATCTGCATTTCAACTTGGATTTACACACAAAGATTTAAGTTTTAGTCAAATAAGTTTTAGTTTGAACATTCTTTATAATAACATGTCAATGTTATTTCTTTTCGTTGTGACAGTTGTAATGTGTTTGATAAAGCAGGAATTCCCGTAAATGGAGTAAAAGTTTATGCTTTTTGTTTGTTATTAAGAGGCCAGTTACATGGAACCATTTAAGCCCAATTTGAAACTTCAGCTCGGCTAATCCGTATGAAATTTTAAAGACTGAGCGCTGGGTGAAATTTTTCTCATGTAACCGCAAGATAACTTTTAAAAGATTTCTTCATGAATCCGGACTGAAATTTCAGCCTGAGGCTGAAAACGGCCATATATTCAACCCCAAGACTGGATTTCCTCAAAGTATTAACCCTTTCCTGCGTACGGAAAGGGGGCACAATGCCAAGTAGAAATAGTCTAAGGCTGAATATACGAAAAAAGCCCACCGAGAAAAGGAGAGAACTAAGATCAAAAGCAAAAAAGATTATGGACGATATGAGTACGTCCGCCAAGCTCATTACTCCGAAAAACGATTTCTGAGCTCCAAGACGGCGATCTAATCGTGGCAGCCTCTCCCACATGTAGTGTGCATGTAACACTTATACAAAACAAAGTATCATAATGTTTATACTGTTGTCGCATAATAACGAATTACAATGAATGAACGATGCAAAAAACAAAATAGAACAAAGGACAAAAAAATCATGCGTAAAAGGGTTAAAAGTCCTGCGAGTAACTTTTCTATGATTAACAGTCAATAATTAGTTCCTCTCTGGGAGCCTAGCGGAAATCCATCTTAACTCGACTTTCACACAAAGGTAGTTCTTTCAATTTGTCAATCACGTTTTGTACGAAATTCCAACGGTTTCGGACAATTTCAGAGGTTCGAACTGTGAACGACATTCCTAAAATTTTTTTAACAATACCAATTGACGACTAAGACAATAATACTTTTACACAAAGTCACTGAATTAATATTGTCATGACAACGTTCCAGTAAATGTAAAAATGTGGACATGAAAGAGCTGAGCCTGGCTCAGTTGTCTCGCACGAGAAATGCTTTGATCCAAGGAGAACCGAAGGGAGGAATTGAAAATATTTATGCCATGAAGTTAAAAGCGTTAAGCTTGTGATTAAATGTTACCATGTCGAACAATATTAGTCACGATTAAGGTCAATATTCTTTCAATTATACCACAGCATGCAAGCTTGTATGTATGCGTTAGTTCAAAACGTCGTTGGTTTAATAGTAGAAAATGGACAACACATCTTTTCTATTTGCTTTCGGCACAAACAGTAGTTTTTGAGATAATCAGAAGGGAATATCTATTGAAAGAGGTCGCCCTTCTAGGTGGACACTTGAATTATTATAAAGCAATAGACATCATAGTTCACATGATGTCTATGATATATTCGTCCCACTTCCGAACTATTGAAAGTCGTCTTCCTTTCGTCGGATAATGAATGCATAAAGCATACACTACATAAAGAGACAGTACATCATATTTGTGGCTGGTCTCATTACTTTTTATGTCTTCGTCGATTTTCAATGGCTTTACAAACCCCACAAGGAGATTTTTACCTTCAGAATACGTTCAACGGTAACGTACTTCAGAAAGAACTTGAAACAAATGCCGTCGTTTTAAAGCCAAAGTCAGAGATT
Organism: Heliopora coerulea; assembly: GCA_030142905.1. Taxonomy (NCBI): domain Eukaryota; kingdom Metazoa; phylum Cnidaria; class Anthozoa; order Scleralcyonacea; family Helioporidae; genus Heliopora; species Heliopora coerulea. Next base: position 1,935,708 of record JASJOG010000031.1, on the reverse strand, counting down.
GAAGAATTGAATCAACTGTGGTATCGAGACGGGAACTTCTTGAAATGCAAGCTTACAAATCAAGCCCTAACCATGAATCCTGGCATGGCGTCAATTGGTGCGAAGTTATACGTCTCTCCTTGCCAATGGAGTCCCTATCAGAAATGGATCACGAAGAAAAAATTTCGCATTGCGAATCATATGGAACAATGTAAGTTTCTCGACGTGAGTCTTGTTGTGGCATCATAGAGGGTATTGACCCAAAAGGTCTCCGAATATCAGACGACAACAGCAAGCCATAATAGGACAGTGGAGGTCAAGGGTGTAGCACAGGGGGAACCTCCGCTCCCTTTGGGAGTGACATTTCATATTGTTGTGAATTGCAGGAATTTACTTTTGAGTCTGGAAATGCACATCATCCTAATCAATTCACCTTCTTTATGTGACTGACTTAGAGGCTGATTACATGGAGAGTTTCAGCCCGGGCTGAAATTCCAGCCAGTTTAACAGGGCTGAGATTTTAGCCTGGTCTTTTGATAAAATACTTGAAAAACGGACCTCGCGATTACATGAAGAAAGTTTTAGCCTGGGCTGAAAAATCCCATGTAATCGCAAGGAAAAATTTCAGTCCTGGCTGAAAAGATGATTGACAGGCGTGGGAAGATGCAAATTGCAAAAACAACAAAAGCTACCAACAAATTCCTGCCTGGGTTTACTTTCGATTTCAGGTTCAACCCGGGCTAAAATATTTCATGTAACGGGACTTTTTTCAAACCAGATCTGGCGAGCTGAAATTTCACCATGTAATCACCCCCCTTAATCGGTACAGGTGTTATGTCTACGTCCGTTTAGATCGCAATCGAGCGCCCAGAACAATGTTAATTTAATTGTACGTGTGATAATTTAAAATTGCCCAAAAAAAGTGGATGCCCGAAACTATATTATAAGAGGAAGATTAATTTTAGTGAACTATTAAACCAAAAAGCGAAGTCAGAGACGGTAAACATGGGCCTATAGAAACAGAGATGAAATAAAACTGAGAGGGGACCAGCCCCAACCCACCATATTTAAACATTGCTTCCAAACTCCAAGCGAAAGCACTACTCTCATAGCATAGTAAATAGCAGGGAACTCTATTGTGTTTTATTATGACCCGACAGTTGTATACATTTCCCCGCGAATACAAGAAAAGCACAGAAAATATGTTTGGCATATCCGCTCACGACCTCATCGATAGTTTTCAAGAAAACTCGGTAATTTTCATGCCCCATTTTGAGAAACAGAAATGAATTTCCAGTTTCTTCACCCATTTAAAATCATATGACTCAGATTCGAGTCGAAGCATGGTTCAAACAACAAAGAACCTAAAACTTAAAGGTCAGTAATCCGCACTTTTCCTTAGCAGCGTAAAAGAGCAGTTGACATGCAAAAACGAATAAATATCTTTGACACTTAGGTATGCGCATGGAGTTTAACAGCAGTGTTCCATATTTAGGGAAATACAGTGAGGGTAAAAACGATCCATCATTGTTGGGCCACGAAACTCAGTCAAGCTTCGTCCAACATTTTTTCAAGCAAAGATGTCGGACATAACAAATACCTTCTTATTAAACGTCAAACAAATTTATCAGAAAACTAATTTAGTTACATGCGGAACACAAATAATGGTAATTTCGAGATAGAACGCTCCAAACCATGATATCTAAGACAAGAAATTTGCTTGAAATTAGTAGTAGGATTACTCCAGTAAGCGTTTTAGTCATAGGGTAAAGGCTAGGCCACCTGTGTTCTGCAAAGGATTAATATGAACGAATATTTGTGGACATTTACTGAATTTGGAGTAAGATCTCTAACGCGTATGATCGTCATTCATGTTTCTATCACAGTGCATAAACATGAAAGCTATTTTCCTTTTGTTTGATAAAATAACCAAGGTCTTTTATTTCTTTTTTTGAGTTTTCTTGACGTCATCGATATCTCTGTACGCTAATACAAAACGAAAATGACGTCACCGTTTTAGTACTCTGAGTAGGAACAAGGCTCGTCTAATCAGAGCGTATGTGGGATGAGTGTCATTTTCTATAGCTATTCTTTCGAGAAATCATCAAATGATTGGGCATTGGTGTCAGAAAATAATGCGGCTATCCTTCGATATAGGTTTGGTTCTCCAAACGGACGACGAGTCAAATGTAAAGGTCATGATGGAGAAATGGAATGACGACCCAAAACAGTTATGGTCCTTTGTTCCTGTCGGCAACAAGGATCAGTCAAAAAAGCATTAGTGAGCGGGGACGAGGGGTGAAAGGGAGAGGCGGTAACACAAGTCCAGATCATAAGACGACCTTCTTCCGTGAAGCATGGATTTCCTGTCCAGTTCAAACTCTTGCGGAATGAATTCTCAGTGAACTCCGCTAATGTTCATGGAAAAATTAGAAGTGCAGAACATTCGCATCGAATCCTCGTAATTTTAACGATGTCACTGCTTGCTATACCTGACAATAGAATTTTCTTTTTTTCACTTCTAAAGCGTTAAAATTGGTTACGAAAGTCATCTATTCATGTTTCCAGTTCAGTTCTTTTTCTTAAAATGCATACGTACCTTCATCATATAAAGCATATTTTTAGTTCGATTTGGGTAATTAAAATTGATCCCGCTTGTAACAATCAAAATTCGTCTTAGAGTTGGATTATTTTTTGTCCAAAAGTAGCATAGCTGTCCACTTTCGAAGAACAGCTAACTTGCTTCAGCAATTATCAACAGAGTGCGGCGATACAAAGTCCACAAACGAACAGATGGACGGAGATTACGAATAAATCAAAGCAGATCTAAACTGTATTGGATTAAATTTCTAAATTCACATCTTTACTTCTGTAAATATCTTTATAACTTATCGTAAGCGATTAAAATGTAAAGATACTCAATTTTACTGAAGAGAAAATCTCATGGTTAAACTGCACTGCTAAAGTGAATTCGAAAAATTGAGTTTACTTGAGCGGGATTCAGGCTCGTGTTTTCGGTTTTCCGGATCGCTGCTCTAGCAGGTATGGAGTTCACTGAGGAAAGTATGCTCGTTTGGTCCATTTTAAGTGCACGAGAGATTCCTTTGACAACGTAACGTTTATATCCGTGAGGATGTGCAGTGTTTCGTGGTCTTTTTCTGAATCATCCTCAGGGTAACATGAAGTGAAATTTCCTCATTAGTCTACATTGATAAAGTTAACTCGAAAAATTGACTAGACTTGGAAATTGAGTTGAATTTAAAATAATGATATAAAAGCACAGAACTGTAACGTCTTAAGGAAACATAAACAAGTACAAAGCCAAACTTCCATTCAATAACTGGTTCCTCAAAACTATGTTTGGTAACACTAAAGACATAAAGGCGAGACAGTTGGACGAAAATCCATGAAAACATGTATGCAATCGCTACGAAGCTTTGATCTGGTGATAATAGAGTTGTTGAAAACAGAGTAGCACAAATTTGGCCAACTTTCGTCTCAATTTTCTCTCAAAGTACGATTCAACAAAACTCGATTTCGCCTCATTTTTTCCCCTAACTGTTGACTTACTCGCTCTTCTCAAATCATAAGAATCTTCGTGTTTAAACAATGAAATGAGGTCCTCAGCCGACAGCTCGTCGGTTGGAGTCAAACAAAATTAACTAAGTCCACAGATATGAACTTTAACACATTGAATAAATGAGGAAAGAAAGATAATTCTACGCCGACGGCTTCTCAAACTACTATAAACCCTGCCACTTTATAACACTTTGTAACGGCTTCAGTAAATGGAGAAAAAGAACCAGACTAATGTTAGCTACTTACTTCCCTTCACTACCAAAAAATCCCGGTCTGGTAGGATCTTCTTAAACCTGAAATGTGCTGTGTACAGGACTTGTTCACGCCATCTTTACGATATAAAATGAAGCTACTGATACAGCATTATAGTAGCACGAAATTTTCTTAGCCGGACTAGAACGCTTAAGATTAACCCCGGTGGGTGTGGGCTTTTTCAAACTAAGAAGCTCAGAACACTATGTTTTAAAACATATCTTTCTTTCAGCACCAGCAAGTTACAAGATTTTAAAACATGCTCTAAACATAATCCAATCTTTTTGTGCCATATGTGGTGACTCTAGCTCGGGCAAGGTTGTATACATCAACTGACCGGAAAAATTGTATCACGACGTTACGAACGTGCGGAAGATCTTTATTTAAACTCTTAAGCAAATGTACATCCTGTCAGAACAGTGGTTAATTCGTCTTCGATACTGGACACATTTTTGTTCCTAAAGCTACCAACAGCCAAACGCCATACGTATGCATGGACTCCAGGCTCTAAATGCCGAATTTCATACCGTGCGTAAAACTGGCACTAATGCCTGATTACCACTAGGCGGAATTTTCCGCGTGGACGAAATTTTCTTTGTCCTATAGCTTTCAAGTGGAACCAATTAGAAAAAACCAAAGAAAAAATTTGTCCGCGCGTAAAATTCGGCCTAGTGTAAACTACGCTTTAAGCGTAATTCACGTCAAAAGTAAAAAGAGCATTTGGCGTAAACCAAGACATAATGATTTTCTGCCGTCAACTAATTTCGAACGGTTTTTCAAGAGACCAAACAAAATTTGCTGTTTCTACACCAGTGCCACATGTTTAATGCCATGTATTTCTTCTTTTCCGTACGAAATTATCCGATGGTAGTGCCAGTTTTTTTTTCAAGATATAAAACCCGCCAACTGTTCTTCGTTTGGTCCTAAACCTGAAAACATTTTTCGCTGACACAAGAAAATCACTGAAAAGTTCACGTCGGTCATCTGTGCATGATTTCAATCATGACATTCAAAATATTCTCGATCTACCTATGCATAATTTTATACCTCACTTCAAGAAATATCAGTAAATATAATCTTGCTCATTCGTCCTTGCGCAAAAACTAAAGGATGCAGAAACTCACGTATACGCAAACGTTTGACAGCGGTATTAATTTTTCTTACATACAGAATTAATCTTACTACATTTATCCTCGTAACGAACTAAAACACTTTTAACGGAAACAACTTATCATTTCCTCCATGAATTGTAACGTTATAGCTACGAAAGATCAGTTTTTATGCACTTTCTCATCGATTAGCTTGTGATTTCATTGATAATAAGTCAACTTACACAATTATCGCCGAGGATAAAACGTCTGATTTTCAATACACAAGTATACAATATGTACAGCGATGTAATAAATTAAAATGTCTTGTTCGTGTATGTATACGAGCGTATACGTATACATATACATATACATATACACATACACATACATATACATATACAATATCAAATTCATCGCAACCGTCCGGCGGTTAAAATTTCCCATAATCAAGATCATATTTATATTTGTTAGCAGATGCCACCACACAACAATTACCAAGATGTGAAAGTTTCCGCAGGGTCGATCGAACTAATAAGTAGATAGGCCGCCTAACAAATATTTTGAGCCTTGAAAACGGTCAAAACATAGACGAGGCACGAAGAGAGACTAAAAGCCGGGATACATGGTAATACATCGCAGAGTAGTAAGTGTACGCCTTATCGCATGCGGTGCTCAATGGCGTACCCTAGGGGGATTATTCAAGATGGCGAAACTTCATGGAAAAAATAATAAAACAATAGGATAGTTTATTCCTAACCCCAACGCACAACCTTGTTTTTTCTATAAAGCTTACCCTAACTCCAGTCCTAATGTTACTGGCTACCTTCAAATTATATCCTCATCAATGATATTTAGATATTGCTGTAACACTGAGCATGTTGTACCGCGGTGTCCGGGGGGAGGGCTTAAGCATCGCGTTTACGGCAAACGGGGAGCGTGAAATTGCCAATTGACTAAAATTTTCCTGACATTTTCCACTAATCTATTCAACGATATACGGCTAACAGCAACGTTTCTGCCCTACTTTGTTTAAAGAGTTATTTGCCGCTTCGAAGCAAGTTAGGCAGATAGTTTTAGAGCTGTACTGTTGGGAATAGTCTTTCAAAATATTCTTTGTACACTAAAAGCTTCTTTAGAACTAGACTTGGTGATTACGGAACAAACAATTTCATATATTCTCGGCAGATGCTAAGGGTGATCTGAAGTTATCCGTATGTCGTAAACGCTTAGCTTAACAAGGACTTGCGGCAAAGAGAAAATGTGTATCCCAAATTCTTCCTCCTTTTTTCAAACTCCACGGCAAAATGTCCTGTATGCCTTTCCACGACTAATTTCACTTTTCGTTACTTTTTTCCCTTCGCGCCAGTATATTTCATTTGTTTTGCACCTTCATGGAGGGAGTCAGCTGGTTGCCTTCAACCTGAGGTTAGTCGAGAATTGGCCCGGTGCAACCCGTGCAGATTAATTCCCTACAGTTCATGGCATTATTCAGGTCTAGATGTCTGACCAAATACTAATCATATTATCAAGACCAAATAGGTAACCATCTTCATGGTTCCCTTCTTTCCACTTTTCCCGATGGTTTAACTGTATCCCATCTCGTACTCTCCTAGTTTTTGCGAAGTCTATCATCCAAATATTCACATTACCTCGGGAATCGTGGACAAAAAGCAAAGAGCTACCAATGACCTGGAGAAATGAAAGAAATGACAACCAAAGTTACAAGGTACATAGAACATCTAAATTAGGAGTCCAGTACTATGAGGTTTTTCATATTTTTCAAACTCAAATACAGTTCAACCCTTTATAACAGACACGCTTCTTAAGCGGACAACTCTCTTCAGAGGACACCTATCTTAGGTCTCGGCCATTTCTTTAATGAAAGTCTACAGCTATAACCCCTTTTAAGCGGACACCTCTCTTAAGGGAAAGCGGACACTTCCCTTTAGCGGAATCGGACACCTATTTTGAGTCCCTGTGAGCAAAATAACCTCTCTTAAGCGGACGTTTAGATAGCAAGATCGGTCGGGACCCTCAAAATGGCCGAACGTCTAGTACAGTTCACAGAATATCGTAGGTTTAAACAACTTTTCAATTGCTTTTCTTAACGTTACTGACATTTTGAGGGATTTTCGACCACGCGACCCTCGAAAGCAAACACGCATTGGATCCTTCTTTAAGGTATTACATTTTTCATCTTATTTTCAGTTAATGATTTGTTATGGATACAGAAATCTACGCACTTATTTTAAATCAGTGCTGTATTACATTTACATACTAGTTTTATGATGAAACCAAACTACATATTTAAACAAACAAAGCTTGTCCACATATGCATTCTCTCCACTGTGTCGACTCTTTTTAATTAAGCGGACACCCCTCTTAAGTGGACATCTAGGCAAGGTCCCAAAGGTCTCTGTAATTCATAAGCAAAAACAACGAAATCCAATAACGAGTAAGAGAGATTGAAATCTGATGATTAAAGTTTTGAAAAAAAGTAGGCTGCAAGAGAGAAACGACCTGATGTCACACAAAACGATCCTCAACGACGATTTGCGACAAAAAATACAATGCCCAAAAGACTGCTCCTGCGTTCAACGTACACAGCATCATGAGTGGTAGTCAAAAATCGTTTCATGCAACGTCGCGTTACGAAATAAATGATTCTGAAATAGATTCAAAACGCCAAATGTCCTTACACATCAGCTTCAAGTCGTCCCAAAAAATCTCTCGTGGACTTTTGGATCAAAACTCATACACTGTTCCCATTTGGCTCAACGAGTCAATTCGTGCAGGCCTGGTGCAGTATTAAATTCGCGACTTTAAATTCCAATGTGGTCAAATAATTTTTCTGTTGCCTCTGTTGAGCGGCCGGATTACATGATCGTGATATTCTCACTGTGTAACGTACCTCGTGAATTCGGAAGAAGCTCGAAGATTCCAGAGTACCTCTTATAGCTTTTAGCCGTTGTAAATATTTTACCTGTCAAGAAAAACAAAACTATATTTAAACATGCCATAAACTCAAGAACTGCATAGTTTTGAGCACGAAAACGAGAGTTGTGTGTAAATCGAAATCTAGGAATAATTTCTTTTACAGTTACAAATTCTTCACATCTTATGGGAAGGGACAATTTTTTCCCAGAGAGAACTTTCTACCAAAAAGTTTTCGCCTATAAAAAGATCTGCATTAAAGGCTGGCGAGGACATACCTTCGTGTTAACATCATCATTTATGAAAGCTCTGAATTTTTGACCAACGTCCTCCCTGGAACGGGTTGTCTTGAAATCTTTGTTAGGTTTCTCAAGGGCCATCTGAAACACAACAGAAAATACACATGTCACCATAAAGCTAACAGAAAGAATTACCTATTTGACTGAAGCTAGACTTTTTCACCTGCTCACCAAAATCATCTGCCGTTAGCCAGATCAAAATCATTAAAGGTGACAAGAATTCTACTTTTGCAGTAAAAGCGGTAATAGCTAACGAAACGCGTCAAACCAAAACCCTCCTACAACGCACTACACAACATAACAACATAACACCACACCTCACTACAGCAAAACGTATCACACCAACCCCCCAACAACGCAAGACACAACACACCACACCATAGTGACATGACACAGCACTACGCCACGTCATACCACACCAGGACTCACCTAACGTCATCACTTAAAACCACAACACCGCACACCGCCACACAGGACCACGCTACACAACATCACTCAGTACTACGTCACATCATAGCACACCGTTCTAAAACACGCCATAGCGCACACATCACATCACATCACACCACACCACACCAGACATAAACTATACTAAACTGCACCACACCATCAGCGTAGCCAAGAGGGGGCAGGGGGGACAGTTGTCCCCCAACTTTTCGTCCTGACTAGATCTGTCGGTACATCCAGTACATTTGTCGGTACATTAAGCCTGTCTGTCGCGGATTCCGTTTGCGTTTGAATTATCAAATTAAAAAATTGTTAGATAAACTCCGGCGAAAGTTAATTCTGTTTGTTTTTTAACCGACAAAAATGACAGATCCAATCAACCCTCGAGACAAAGTGGTTGTAGTAGCGGTGATAACCGAAAACGAAAATACGCTGGTATATATCATAACTCACGTGATGTGCGCACTTTTCCGAATCATGTTCGAAGTTTAATACCATTATACCAGTCAGAGCTAGCAAAGTAGAAATAATTTATTCCCTCATCAAATTTCCTGTTTCTCGTGCTCTCGGTTTGGTTAACTTTGATTTTTCCTTAATATTTGTCGGTACATTGCTAACTTCTTGCCGGTACATTTGTCTAAAATCTCCCCTAACCCCCAAACGTTCAAATTCCTGGCTACGCGATTGCTCCACACCAAAGCAAGTCGCATCATACTGCACCACATTTCACCGAACCTCACCGTACCTCAACAAACCATGGCACACCATATCATATCACACTATACTGGACCATATAAACCGCAACACCCGATTTCTCCCGAGCCTATTACACCGCCAAACCATACAGCACGAGAGACTGCATCATACCACGACGCATTTCAACTCCCCGTAGCGTACCACACCATGTTCGTTACACCACACTAAATCACATCACCTCATACCACTGCTCGCCACGTATCCAAGTAGCACACTAATATCTATGCCACACGACTCATCACAGCACACCGCATCCTACCATACTACACCTCAACTCACCGTATCACATATTACATCATATCCAACCTTACCCCATTACATCAGAGACACAAGACACGATTTCTACACAGACCACTCCTGTACAGCATACCGACTTCGTACTAACGAGATTAACCTTTACCTTAATTCCCTCAATTCGAAAACCTAAAGTTGCGGAGGAGCTAAGTTCTTCTCTCCATTTCATATATCGTGGTTTACTAATGGCTCCAGTTTTGCGTTCCTCTTCGGTCGGAGCATTCGGATCAATATCGATCATTTTCTGGTAAAGATCCTGTATGGTAGTAAAATTCCAGATTAAACAGAATAAATAATATTGACAATATACAAATGAATTTTCCACAAACACGAACGTTTCAGTGTGGAAGAGATTTAAGTGTCCGTCAGGTGTTCAGTGAGAAAGTCTGTGCGTTGACTAAGTGTCGACATTCCCTGGGCAAATCGATAACAGCTGTCGAAATAAAGTGAAAAATGTAAATAAAAAAAAAGTAAATAAATTATACAGTGTAATCTGAAGTTCTTTCAATAAAGAGATAAAGAACGCGTCATGCACGGATATCGAGCTAGGTGAAGTTGAACAAATACGATGAACCAACAAAATCAGGAAGTTTTAACTGGTCTCTCCTAATAGTGACAGCCATTTCTTTACTATTCGTCTGATAGAAGACATGCAGTTATAGTCAAAATATAGCTACTGATATAGAACCATGCAGGGTTAACAAGGTGATACTGCTGAGACCTTTATTCATGTGTTCGACAGGGAGGAAGTATTAAAGTTCTCGAGCTCTGGTTAAATGCTTAAACGTATGCGAGAACAACAACATGCACGTGTTTTATGTGTTTTGGGAGCACTTTCAACTATGTGAAGTCCTTCACAACTCGACATTGGTCATGGCGAGGAAGTTTTCCATTTCTTTCGCAAAACAGTATCTATGAATGATAACACAGGAAAACAATATATAGCAGACAGGAAAACTGCGGCTCCACTGGCTCAGGAGGCATGGAGTTCACCTTGACAATACATAGCTGCCAATATACTGGAGCAGTACCTTTTGATTAAAATGAACGCTAGTATTTCTACAAAGGTGCAACTTTGAAAAAGAACCAACCTCTCGCAATTTCGGTTTCTTTCTACCCATCTCTAATTCATCTTCCAAGAACGTCCTTACGAAACAAAGTAGAAAAAGATTACTTCACGGAACTATGCAATGCCTCCTTCTCCTGTCTTATATAGGAAGAAAACATTTGCGTAGCGGCAAAAATTTTTAAATGGGGCTGTTTATAATAAACGGTTTGACTATCCGTGGACTCTTTTTACTTTACACATAATCATCAAGGGTAGACTTAGAGATTTTACATTTATCATTCGTATGTGTATTCACTATGTTCCTTTTCACAAATGAAAAGAAAATTTAACGCGTGAATTATTATGTAATGTTATAATCCCATTCTTGAGGAATGTCTTTTTTCTTGCTGGAAAGTGCATAAGGTTTAAATCCTCAATCGTAACTGAATCTCTAGAAGATTCCGTTTGCTACTCAACGTTTAACTTCAAAAGTAGGATTTCCTGGCAGTAGTAATTAGTGTCCAGCACCCTCCCACGTTCTGTCTCTTTGAAGACACGTGTTCTGGTAAACTATTTCTTCACCAACCTTACACCCATTTTACAATCCATCACTGAGGGTGACTCAAATCCAGAAAGCAAATCTTGCATGACTAAGTAATCTGTTAAGTTAGGTTAAGGTTAATAATAGTTCTCTGTATTCGGGTATGTCACCCTAATGGTCTGGCTTACCAGCCCTGGTATTCAGAAGTTGCCTGAACTTTTACATCGCTATGGCTTATTTACTTTCGATAACTATCTCCGTAACAAATTCCCCATAAAAGACAGTGTTGATAACAGTACGTCTAACTAGACTGTCGTTATAGCCAAATCAGTAATCATTTAAATTCCTGCGGGGTTTCCTGTCACGACGGCACGGGTTCCGACAAATTAAATTGTTTTGGAGTTGATATTCTCGTTCAAATTTTTAACAAAAGAGTGCAGCGGAAAATCGATGCACCTTGTAACTAAGACCTTTGACAAGTTTACGACAGTTCGTTTTCGTGAAATTTCCATGGATAACGTGGCTTCTGACCTTTCTTTTAGAGAAATGAGATATTAAAATTTCTCACCGAGAACCTCTCCTTATTTCGGAAATATTTTCACCGACGCTAATGGACATTTGTCGCTGACTATGTCGGACAAAATCACGATGACATATGGCCAAACAAAAGACATCGACCAGAAAAATCTATGGTAGCAAACTTCGCAAAACCCACGCGATTTTTGGAAATCTACTTTACCAATTTTTGACTTTTTAGAGAAAATTTTTGGAGCTTGATAACGTTATCTCTTACTTTTGGTTTTTAATAAGACTAAAGCGGGATTGTTTGTTTTTACTTTCAACTAAATTACGAACAACAAGTGCGGCATGTGTTCAGGCGTACTTTAAACAGGCATTCTTCTGCATCCACGGGGATGCTCGCTTTTTTTTGAAAAAAACCTGGAATGGTCTGTTCGGAATTCGAAGACGCATCAAGATGCAGCCTGTTCGACACTTCACAGCGCGGGCACTACAGCAGCCTGAAAAGCCTAGTATGCTAGATGTAGTGTTTGAAGTATTATTCAAAGACCTCTTCACACAATTCTCTTTACTGAGGAGAGCCGATACTAGCAGCCAAAACGCATTAATGCATAACTCGTTTGCATAATGTCTTCAAAGTAAATTTCACTACTCCAGTTAAAAGTTGTGTAACTAAGTCAATATAACAAACTACCCATAACAGGGACCTTAAGATCTACGAAGTCAACTTCAACGATGACGTTCTTTGAACAAAATAATTCTTCATGCACAACAAAGAGAATGAATACTTTTTATCCCCCACAGCATTCTCAACAATATCGTTGTTGTGCATACAACGTCACGCAGACCTTTTTAACGTCTTAAGGAAGACGTCAGCTCGCGGAGTGAAAAAAAGCTGTTACTTAAGATTGAATTCAACTCGAGACTACAGTCGTTTAAGGAGGACTGGAGCGTTTAGGAGTCACAAAACCAGGTTAAATGCTCAAATCTTAAAGGAGGTTGTCGTTCAAGTAGACGTTGAAGATCTTAAGCTCCCTAATATCACCACATACATGCTGGTTACATCTATAAACAATAGCTTGGTTGGTTTTTATCCTCAGGTGTAAGGATTAACTGGGGGAGTCCTGGAATTGTAAACATGGAGTCACGTGAAAACATGGAATGATGTGGGAGTAAAGGCAATTTGGGGTCCCTTTCAACTTTACAAATAGGGAATTTCTGGAGTGTCTCTTTGTTGTGACAGAAACATCTTAACCGGAAAAACGTCTTGGGAAAACACTTCATATTGCTTCACAAACGTTTGTCTCTGTACCCTGAGATACAAAGAGGCTCACCCAATCAGAGCATGCGTAGCATACCCGTTATTTTATGTCCTTTGAATAAAACGTGCATAAAACGTGTATTTTCTGAAATATCAAAAATTTAACTAATGAAAATTAACCTCACAAATTTAATTTTCATTTCACATATGGAGTTGAAACAATCCACATATTAAGAAATACTATTTTCATGTATGAAATTACATGTGAAATGTTTGTAGGGGCTAATATAATGTACAACAGAAAGATACCCTCCTAATCCACCAAAGAAATGGATTTTGACTTGAATCAAACCTGATTCTAAATACTGCCACTCAATGTAACTCCAAATGAAAAGTAGGAAATTGAAGCAAATAAAATGAATAATAATAGTCTGACTCCAGGTCTGACATTGACTCAGGGGCATCAGAAGAATCAGGGGGCAGGGGGGCAGAATATGTATGGGCCCCATCTTTTTGACTAGCTTGCATATGACTGCCAAATAAGACTGCAGCTGAGTTAAAGGTTATTTTTCTGTAGAACCATTAGAAAATGACAAATTCAAATTTGAATGACATTCAGGTTGTTGTTTTTGAAACTTGTATGATAGGGGTACCTGGCCACTGGGGTTTTTAACCAATGGATCACATGGTCAGACCTACCCAAATAGAAATTGGGACATCAATGGGCCCCCTATTTCTATAGTTGTTTGAACAGTGACACTGACTTGCATTAACTGAATTAGGCTTTGCCATTTGGCTTCAACATTTATCAGACTATCAACTGACAGGCTGCCAAAAAGTCAGTTATTTTCCATCATTTCTCTCATTAAGTTAGGATTAAACCAACACCTGTACCTGTTGGCAATGCAAAAAAGGATACATTCTCCATGCTTTTCAATCTCTTTTCTGAATTCAGGAACATAAGGCCTCAAAACATCTTTCATCAGTTTCATCAAACTCTCCTTCTCTACATTATTTGTTTTCTTAAGGATAGTTCCTGGATCTCCAGCTTTAAAATTGCCTTTAATGAAGCATTAATAGTAAGAATTTTAGCCAAAACCAAGGAATATCCCATTACTTTACCCTCATAATATCACTGAAACCAAATTGTGGTGCTTAAAATATGATTTTATAAGATGGTAGGTCCATAGGACTGAAAAAATTCCTCTTACTGTCAGTGACCACAGATAATTTTAATTTGTAGTTGGTTATAAGTGAACATAGTAAACAAGTTAGATTTCTTGTAGAAAACAATGAGCACTTAAATTTCCACACAAATGCAATGTCTTTCCATGCTATCATTTATTTATTTTTACACCTTTTACAATGATTTGTATGAATGGAAGGGCATGAAAAGGTTGCTTTGGATAACTGGATTCCTAACTGAATGAAAAAACTTTTACCAAGCATGGACATGTTGTTTTGTCTTTTTGATTGGATGGGAAATTTTTTTAAAAAAAAAATCTTTGTGCTATCAATTAAAACAGTTAATAATGTAATCACAGTACGTATTAAACAAGATGTATTTCATGCTTTTGTATGTATATCAAGAAAATCCCAGCAGTTTTAAAATAAATGAGTTAGTATAGGGCATGTTTCATATGGAATACTAAGCTAGAACATGGAGTAAGAATGCAGAATGACCAGATGAAGTACGAGTATGGAGTCAGCCCTCAAATTAAAGTCAAATAGGGGGGTTGGCAGAAATATTCCAACTGATGTGTGACCCAGGTTGGCACCTCACGGCATTTTTGGAGCCCTGTTTTTCCCTCTGCAATAACACTTTCTGAGCACCTACAAGCCCAAGAAACATCTTAATAGCATAAGAATGCATTCCGAACATCACATTCCCCATGACCGTATATAATATTTCTACTTTTGCATCAAATGGAGCTCAAGCATTTGTCAGACTGGAAATCTATTTGAATCTGTTCAATTTTAACAGTAGAATTGTCACTTCATGTGGAAAAAAAAAATCTCAAGTGAAAAACTGGCCTTAATGAAAACATTGAAGTAAGTAAGGGAAAAGAAATTTTTCAAGGAGCAAGATCTCACCACTTTCATCAACAAGACATGGAATCTCCTATCACAAGAAAATGTATTTCTTCTCCTGAGAAGAACTAGATTGAGGTTGGCAAAGCTTTGCCATCCTAGTAGGTTAATAGGCCAGCATCTAAGTCAGCATTGCCAAATGCTGATCTCGTTTTCAAGGGGTGTGGAGTGCAATGAGTATAGATTATGGAACCAGAATACAGACTAAAGAATACAGAGATTGAGTTACTGAGTACAGAGTTCTAAAGCACCTAATGTCATTCTCAAGAATTAAGCACCAGTGACTAACAACTTCAGTGGAAGCTGCATTCTTGGTATCTTAAATAACCATGCAATCTACAGCATTGGTGGTCTTTAACCTTTTTTTTTATAGATTGTAAAGAATATACCATTGGAGTAAAAACTGGAAAGGAAAACAATGAAAGAAAGATAAAAAAAAAGAAGGTAGGAAGGAAGGAAGGAAGGAAGGAAGGAAGGAAGGAAGGTAGGAAGGAATGAAGGAAGGAATGAAGGAAGGAATGAAGGAAGGAAGGAATGAAGGAAGGAAGGAATGAAGGAAGGAAGGAATGAAGGAAGGAAGGAAGGAATGAAGGAAGGAAGGAAGGAATGAAGGAAGGAAGGAAAGAAGGAAGGAAGGAAAGAAGGAAGGAAAGAAGGAAGGAAAGAAGGAAGGAAAGAAGGAAGGGAGGAAGAAAAGAAGAAAGGGAGGGAGGGAGGAAGGGAAAAATACATGTGGAGATAAAAGTGGAGATACATATACAGGTATTACCATTTCATCATTGTTTTAACCTATATCTTGGGTTTATAAAATGTTCATTTTTGCTTTATTAGTGGACAATAAAGTTCCAATTTTTCAGCAAAAAAGTTAAATGCTTTTATCAATTTATCAATTATGGCAAAAGTGAAACCCCCCCCCCCCAAAAAAAAAAACCCAGATGAAGGTATGATTAAGAATTTTCAGAGATAAAAAATAAATTGAGAGCATGTTTCAATCTATTGCTCAGTTAGAAAAATTCCACCAAATGATAAATACTCAAAATACTAAAGCCTTAAAATTTAATATTTTAACATCAATTGTACCTTGATGTCCAGCCAGCTGCACCCATGGATATTTCTTCTTGTAATTTTTGGCAAAAGGCGACCAATGAATCATGCTTCTTATCTTTTTCCAGTTGTTATTAACAGCTTTTTGAGCAGGCTTGAGTAAAATATAAAGAGGAAAAGACCAAAATTTGAAATTTTTATCAGAATAATATTTGCAAAATTACCAAGCTTTCATCTTGCTTTCCTCTTGCTTGACTACTTGAGATATCTGAACACAAACATAGACAGGTTGGTATTGCAACAAGCAAAGTTTGTTTGCAACATCTTCTCGTCTAACCAAACACAGCTTTTTCGGGACGATGCCTAGCTTCTAGACAAAGATTTCTGATTTCAACCACAAGTTGACCTTGGCAGATGTTTAAATTCACCTACCTTTACAGCTGTTCAACTCTTCTCTGGCAGAAAGATGCAAACACTAACACGTACTCGGTTATAATCAAGCCACTCGAGAATATTGTACATTTTTTGTCGCAACTGATGTCTAGAAGTCGCTAAGATAGTACAGAATCGATGTGGGGAAATACTTTATGTACTATGAGAGGAGTATCTGCATCAAATATGAACTTAACAGAGTGAAAGCTTTGAATATTATAAACATCTATTCCTGCCATAATTGACCACGCAAACCATTGTTTAACGACGCCCTCGCAAAAAAATATATTGACAAATACAAACGCTTTGAAGGGCTTGTTACGTTAGCTCGGTAGAAAACAACCACATCTACAGGTTACAGTACGTTCATGGTATTGATTTTTGTAGGAAAGAGCTTTCCATAAACCAAGTGAAGACCCCCTTGACAACAAATCGATGTCCTAAATATCGGCTTCCTGAACTCTGAATACTTTACAATATTTTAGTAGTGTCGAGTTCATGAGTTTGGACGAAAAATACAGAATATCTACACTGCTGGAGTCGAAACGACTAAGAATCTCGTGATAGGTGACGTTTTGTCACTGTACATTTTCCGAAACCTTTATTTCACACGAATTAAGCTATCATGAATCAACATCCCCCGTTATTGTGCATTGTTGTTAGTTAAGGTCAAACCAAGGTTGTGCGATATACTGAAACAAGTTTAAGCATTGAATCTACCAATCCCGAGCTAAAGTCGTCGACGAAAGGTAAGGGTTTGACATTACACAACGATAAACCTTACCTGTTCGTTCGGGTCATCCTCACTTTGAGTTACTTTTCCGCACGGTTCGTCGACATTTTCGTCATCCGTCAATCCCTCGATTTCCGTAATAATGCTATCACTGCTACAAACAGATCCTTCGCGATTAAGCAGTGGTCTCTTAAACGAATCAGCGGCAAAAAGATCCGATGATAATCCATCCTGTACACTGTTGGCAGTTGCGTTCATTGGGAGACTGTTTAGCTCAGCCTTCTGGCTGTCCTTTGCAGAAGACAGAATTACGACAGGCACACCGACATGAAAACCGTTCTTTCCTGTTCCAAAACCTACTTTGGCACTCGAGCCGTTATTCAAATACGATAATCCAGCTCCTTGTGACTTAGGCTGTCTGTTATTCGACGTTTCCAACACTTCGCCTAGGTCTGCTCCAAGCGAAACCCGATCTTCGCCAAAACAATCGTTATTGTGATCTTCTATGACATTACTCCTTTTCAACTTATAAATATTTAACGAAGTGGATTTTGTAGGTTCTAACGGCTTTCCCTTTTGTTCCCTTCGCCTCCTATTCTCATTATGAGGCTGGGAAACCAACGTATGACTATCGAAATCAGAGCATCCTTTCATATGGCTGTCAGAAGGCCTGTCATTGGCTTTTGTTGCCCGACGAATGTAATCTCTTGGCGTCACCTCTCGGGTAAAATCAATGCCATTAAGTCTGCTCATATTGTCTGGATCACCTAATGAAACGTGGCTTTCAAGAACAGGTTTAACTTCAGTTAGGGGTGCAATTACTTTTCCCTTGTCATGATCCTGGTTAATTTCCTTCATCTTTTGTTGTTTATTCCATTCATCACAATATCGTGGAGGGTGATCCACAACACGAATGGTCACCTTGTATTTTTTCCCATTCATTTGACTTTGATAATTTCTTACCGTGGAGGACACACAACCTCTCACCTAGAGTGTTCGTAGAAGGTTCAGTAATTCAAGCGGGAAAATCTAACGACAAAACGATCTCATTAAAATGGTAAAATTTATCAATGACGACTGGCTTTTCATCTTCTCTCATTCTCGGACACCACCGGACATGGACCCGGAAGTGAAAAACCTCTCAACCGAAACGTGAAAAACACCAGATCCTATGAGCATGTTCTGTTGCAGGTGACACTGAAGCATTACATTTAATTTTTCATGTTTTATGCTGTATACTTGGCGCATTTACATCGGAAATAAAGGGACGATTATGCCGTCCTTATCTTGCCATTTCACTAGTAATGAAACTTACTGGGATGATGAAATAAATACTGCAATTTGATTGGCTCAGCAATTGGTATTCCCTGAGGATATTGAAATCAAGCAGCTACATAAGAATAACAGAGCTGATTTTGTCTTCGAGATATTTAGAATGTCATGGGTCCAAGTTTTTCTTATCAGTTAGATTGATTATATTTTATGAAACAAAAATTCTTTTCTTGAAAGTCGATTTGGTTATTTACTCTCAATATCCAGCAAAACCATGATTTGGGTTTCGTCCTCGTCGGACCAGAATATTGGAGGCTCATATTCAAGTTGTAATTTACAACGAGACCGGAATTACGTCGGTAAAGAATTAAAGATGTTGTTTCTGCGTTTGTTTGGACTGGAATAAATAAAAAGGTAATATCTGACAGGAACTGCGGAACGATGTTTTGAGGTGGGGTGTGACAGGGGGCGATAGCATGATCCCCTGAAAAAATTAAATTCAATATTTCTGAGACGGTCGTGAACACTCTTATTTTATGGATTACTCAGAAATCACAAAACACTGGTTATATTAACAGGAACAACTCAAATACTATCAGCTGGTCACTCAAATATCGGATATGTTTATCGGATATTTAAAATCATAAACTAAAATGCAAGTGTGGTTCTCGCTATGTAGGTAGAACAACTCAACGGTTAAGTGAAAGGATCAAGCAACATGTGCCAAGTGTTCTACGGAACAAGACCATACCATTAAGAAATCAACCGAAAAGTCAGTGTACCTCTGCTCAAACGATTAATTGTGACTCGGCAATTGGTCCGCACTTGTTGTCAAACAGATGTGCCAATAACTATTCACACTCCAAACTTACCATCCTGGCAAAGTGCCGCTCAGCATTCTTTCTAAAGATTATGGAATCCATGTATATTGGCGTTATTTTGATGTTTAATCCCTCCTACGTGGGATGACATCATTGCCTTTGCATCAGGTATAAATGTAAGCTGATAACTCATTTCTCAACAGTTAGCAGACGTTTGCACCTCAAGATTTGTCTGCCGAAATGCATAGTGCTTTTTTTTAGTATTTACTTTCTCTCTGTGTGTTGGTTCCTCTAGCTCTTTTCAGAACTGTCTTGTATAACCATTCACCATGTTTAAGATGTTTTTCAAAGCGATACTACAATATTTAATTTCTTTCCAAAAATGTGGGGGGCTAAAGCCCTCCAGCCCCCCGCCTCCGAGGCTCCTGTCTGATTGACCTACAGTCCTATTTTTCATTACAAGAAATAAAACACCAAAGTTAAAAGACTCGTTTGTTTTTAGAATCGTCCTCAAGGTTGGACAAAGAGGATACTCTATTCTTATTTCTCTTTATGTTACGTTTACCTCATTCTACTTACGTCACAAGCTTACCGTTCGAATTTACAAGGAAGCAGATACTAAAGGTTATTGACGTAAAAAGAATTGTCCGAAAAACGTGGAGACAAGTGCACAATGCATATCTTGGTGAATCAAAACATTGTTAACGCCTGTTAACAACTAGTACTGTAAACTAGCTAGAAGTTCTTAAACACGGAGCGATCGCATAAGAAGAGGCTGAGTTTCTCAGTCTGTCAATTATGATTAAGGAAAGGTCGCATGTTATTGGTCAATTGAATTCACACTAATTTCCGGTGGACGAATATCACGTTCAATTGAGGAGAACATAGGAGATGAATTTGTTTGCAACGACGTTGCTGCCTGGATAGTATTTTGCGCCTGTTGGCCATTTGAACTGTTTTGATTGAGCCAACAATCCAAGAGCAATTCCATCACTTTAATATTTCCTGCAGGTTTTCCGTTGGACAGCAACTGATTCCTCACGGTGTTGATCTTTTTACGTACTTCTACCAAACGCCCTTCCTCATATAGTTTCACTTCCATTTTGAAGCCGTAGTAGGCCTTGCTCTCTTTAATTGCACTTTTATTCTTCTGGTAGTAGGCTTTATTGCGATCATACTTGCTAAGCCCCGCAGAAAGCGGTGTTGTGCTTTGCGCAGAGGTAGAAGTCCGAGCTGTTGGATGAGAGCAACCGAGCATATTTGCCACAAATGAATTTGAAAGTGGCGCCAGTTTTTGTTTATATTTATAATATTACAAGCTTCAAGAATGCGCCAAAAAGAATACAGATGGCTATGACACATCGCGGACGTAATAAAATGTGAATCGTGCCCAAACACTGCGCGGGTAGGATGACTATAAGTGAATGAAGATGTGCAGGACGTCTCGAATAATTATAATACGACATATAACAACCAGGAAAATTAGTAAATGTGGCATGTTCAGCCATTTATTGCTTTATATATTGTTTAGCTGTGTTTTAAAAACACATTTTAAAAGTATTTCCGTAAGCTTTAGGCTCTAGGACACGCTTGTGGAGCTCTACGCTGTCCAGTTTAGTCACGCTTCAAAGTATCCGCCATTTTGAAACATGCAACCGCCATACGAAGCCAGAAATGTGGAAGGAGCTTACCCTTTTATAGCGTCGCTCCGTGTTTAAGCCTATAGTTCAGGTCTTTATTACCCTTGTCACTCCGTTCCAAGGGCGTGGAGAGGGTGCAGCATCAAATCCACGGGAGTGGTAAGGGTGTGGCCTCCCCTGAATTAGCTGAAACACTTGCACGGTACTGGATTCCCATGAGAATTGGAGGATAAAGTTATCTGCTATATCTTGAATACAGCAGTATTGTTAGAGTTAGGATTTGTGGCAGTGTAAAGTCTGGGATAAGAGAGTGGCACATGGTTAGGGAATGGTTAATGTTTAGAGTTTGAGAAATGGAAAGAATAGTCGTAGAGTGAAATTAATCCATCTCTTTTGTCCACACCAAAATGTTGTGCAACGTTCCAAATGTTGTTCACACAAATGAGCAAGGCAGTCAAGCTCTCACTCTTTCTCTTACCAGGATATTGTTGATGGGCATGGCATAACTAACTTTCATTGGTTTTTTATTCATTCATTAGGTTCCATTGCCAGTTCCATTGCTCAATGTACTATATTTACTAATAAAGCTGAGATGAGCACAAGAACCAAAAAAGCTTGAGGTTAGATGGATTTCCAATAATAATCTTAAACTTTACACCATAAATGGTAAACTTCAAGGACCACTAAATCAGTGGTTTGAAGAACAAGGTCCTATTTAGGTTGCCTATTAATGAAATCAAATAGATAATGATAACTATTGGTAAAAGAACTACAATTATGTCAATTCCAATTACAGTCAACTCTCGCCTTGCGGACACCCCGTCACTACGGACAGATAGTAAATCCTCGGCCGAAACTACTATGAAATATATTCAAATAACTCTCGCTATTACGGACTCTAGCTATTACGGAATTGCGGACACTTCGTGAGGTCCCAAACTAACATTTGTATTGTTTTACTCTCGTTACAACGGACACCTGCTGTTTGTCAGCGGAAGTACTTTGAATATTCTGTTCGTCATTACTTCTGTCGACAAAAATGACAGACAAAATATAAACGTGTCTTTCAATACAACCAAGATGTATGTTCCGATCTTCAAAGTTCTTCCGCTCTGTTTACATTACTTTCGAGGCTTTTTAGTTTGTTTTGCCATTTCAATGCTCTTGACAGACTTGCGCTTTTGTGTAGACCGTGCAGTGGCTATTCCTTCGTGTTTGTCTCACATGGACTGTCTGGCTATATCACAGCCAATAATGAGTTTGTCAAGTCTTGTCAAATATCTATGTTCACCATAAAACTTGTAAAGAACGGGAATCTCTAAACCCAGGCCAGCTCATCTGTTTACCCTCTTTCCACAAATGACAGCTTCTCCTCTGTGATTTACTCTTTTCAAAAATGAAGAAACAATTTTGGACAGTCCTGAAGGGATATGCCCCACAACTCGTCCGTTATTTTCTGTTATGGCCACACCATGTGAATGTTTGGCATTTTCTGGTTCACGTTGAAGCACGAGAGTCATGTCAATTTCAGGCTGAAATTCGTCTTTGTAAGCATGGTGGCCTCTCAACCGAGAATAAGACTTGTATTCTTCACACTTTTTTGACTTGCCATGAATTTGTTAGTATTTGTCAGTATTTGTCTAAAACAGGATTACTAACTTCGCATAAGTCGACTGAGTTTTGTTACGTTATTGTAGCTTTACGGTGAAGGAAAAGGCAATTGACACTGATTCATGTTACAGTTTGATGTTTTAATTACAGTTTTAATTTGTATTGTGCATTTATACGTCACAGTAAATGTTAACTAGAAATTGAAAGAAACTGGACACTTTAAAATAAAAAAAGCAGTAATACATAGTAAAGACATTTTACAACCTGACTTTGGGTCATTTTTCTCGCACCCCGCTATTGCGGACTCTCGCTATTACGGACACCAAATGACAGTCCCCAGGGTGTCCGCAATAACGAGAGTTGACTGTATTACCAAAATTTCTATTACAATTATTACTGAATTTTTAAACACCATCTTTTATCCCTAATAAACAATGTATTCCCTCTATCCTCGGGAATCCTCGTCCAACCCCAAAGTATACGCTAAAATTAAAGATGGCGTCTTCTGCTCGTGCTTTTAACCAGACTTTTCGCTTTGGTCGTAATTTTAAAGTAAGTCGAAAAGAGAATTCCTCTTTTATGGACCAATCCCATATCATCTGAGTCAACTTCGTTTCCAACTAATCTTTTTCTTCAACAGCTCCGGAGTTCAAAAGTTCAGAAGCTTACTAGCTGCCTACACGTGACAAACAACTCCAGAAAACTCTCTCAAATATCGCGTCCGCTTGCTTCTGTCTGTGGTAAGATGTAGTTGTGAAAATTTCCAGTTGATGTCGTGTTTCTGTCTGACACGGAAGGATTAAATAGACTAGAAAATATGACCATTTACATCAATGAGATCAAGCTAATTTCATGCTCTATGATATGGCGTTCTGTGTAGTGATCAATGGAGCTGTGAACAAGGAGACTACATCAAATACTTCTAGTTTAAGTTTCGAACTTGGTTGAAGTATGAATTCATTATCTTGCATATCTGGAAAGCTTCACTGCAAATTTTCTTCGAAATTTGCAAAGTTTCGTTTGAATTTACTCGAATGTAAGTTCCAGATTTTTCTGTGGTAATTTCCAAAGTCCTCCATTAATCGTCTTTTATCAAAACAAAGCATAGAACTGGGTATTAGGAAATTATGACTGAAAATTGGGAACTAAGGAAAATTCAAAAAGAACTTTATACTAAAAATAAAAAAAAAAATTCCTCATACAGTGTATTCTAATGCAGCTACTCAAGTAATGCTGAAATTTTGCCACTGTAGATTCTGTATTAACTTCTGTATTATGAGACAGCTATTGTATTTGTATTGCTTTTGATTTCAGGTGCATTGAATGGACAACCACAGTTCAATTTCAAAACCAAGATGCAGTATGTTTTTATTTTCTTTCTTTAATATCTAGATATTATCCCAGCTTCATCAAATATGGTAACCACTGAGATAAGACTGGATTGCTAGAGGGGAACACTAAATGTTCAGGATCAAATGACATCCCAGGTTTTTTTTTTCCAAAAAGCCAATACTTGTATGAAAGAGAAACCAGTAAAGTGTGTGCACATGCATGTTTCTGTGAATGCATGTCAAACCTGGTCTCACCAGAATGTATTGTGTAACTAAGTTATGTAATATAGTGACATTACATGCATAGCCAATGCACAAGGTCAAGATTATCTTCCAGTTGTTATGGTCAATTGCACATTCTTATGTCTTACTGTCAGTTATTATTCTTAACTGATAGTTGGTATATGCTAGAGAATGTAATGCAAAGCATTGGCTAGACTGCAATTTAGCTGGTGCAAATAACACCATCACAAAAACTTTCATGCCATCAAAATATGATAGGCAAGTTTGAGGTTAAATATAGCATTTTATGTATTAAATAAATTTTTGTAGACTTTTAGGGTTAGAGTTAGGACTTGGGTTAGTAGAAATATCCACAAAAGTGTTCTAAAAAATATTGCCCATGGCAGTTTGGTGGTTGTTTAGAGGACACAATCCATGCCACAATGACATATTGTGGATGAAATTAGGGTTAGGATTTTGATTTTTAGTAAGGATTAGTATCAATAGCATTGCTTGGATGTACTTTAAGATTAGGGTTAGGTTAGGTTTGGAGATGCAACTAGAATTAATGTTGATAAAATTGAATTAACCCATCAAGGGGCAACAACACACTATAATCTTACTCTAGCTAATGCCAGGCAATTTTACTCATCAAGGGGATGAGCCTTGCCCTTTAATGAGTCAAATATTGCAATTCATTTTCACTTGGATGAAGCTGAATTATGCTCTTCCCGGCAATCAAGTGATGGCATCATTTGCACCTACTAATTGCAGTTGTCCCCCAGACATCATCCTGGTTATGTAATAATTTTTTTAATGTATTTGCATAGGTTTGCTTTGCCCCTGGAGAAATGCAGTATTCTAACAAGGTGTTCAGGGTTTCTATCTCCAGCAGTCCAAGGTATTGTGATCTGCTTTTTTCAATCCTGTGTTTCTCTCAAGCAACTTCAGATTAGTGGCCTGCTATGCCTGCCCTTGAGAAAGCTTGCACACTACTAGGCCTTAAATTAATCATAGTAAAGTTGTAGTGGGCTGCTGTGCACAGCTGACAATTGGTCAACTATCCCCAACAATATTTTTACACACATATGGTTCAACTCTAAATACTGTTATGTCTCCTATAGGTTGGGTGCCCTTTTTAAATCCTGGTAGAAATTCTGTCACCTATTTGGGGACAAGGAGTTATGAAACCTACTGAAAGTGATCCACCAGCTGTTTATGTTTTAATCGTGTGGGGGTTATTCTATTTCAGCATCAGAAGATTGCAGTGCAACTTCTACTGAAGGTACAGATTCCAGTTGTGAAGCCATGGAGGGGCCTCATGGTGATGATGATGGACTAGTAATTCATTATATTTCCCCACAAGAAGACTTATAGCAAAGGATTGCCTGATTGAGAAGACTGCCACAAGTAACTAGCTTAAAACTGATCAGCTGATCTACAAGATAAATATTACTACTTGTTAAATTGATGTATTTCTTTTCAGGGAACCTTATAGCTTAATGTTTCACCAGTTTTTCTCAGTCAGGCAGGACACTTTGTAGTTTTAAAAGTGGACATCATCTAAAGGCTTTAAATGAATTTGTCTTACCTGTATTGAAGTTTTAATCCTTATATCATTTACCCTACCTCAAAGTTCTGCAGGTAACAATCATGAAAAGGTAGCAACCCTTTGAAGTTTGCATTGAAATTTGGCATGCATTGATATCTCTTAAAATTGCTGAATCCCAAAAATAAGTTCCCAACTTTCTGGTTATTTTTCATTATAAATTATTAATGAGGTTTAGGAAATGGCAAGTTCTCCTTGTTAGTTTTTAAACAATCAGAACTTCCCATTTGTGCCAAAAACAAATTCTGGCATCAAGTTGTGCTGTGATGTCATAACTGTGTTTGCATAGCCAGATATAAACATGGTAATTGACCAATCTCTGCATGCATGACAGGAAACTTATTAACTTTCCTAACTTAATTTTTTAAAACTTAAAGGCACTTTTAACTTATTCTATGAAAGTGCTTAACTGAAATCAGACCAAAACCTCTTGATGGAAAAAGCCACAATGACACAAGTTATAACAAAAAACATTCAATTTATTTCCTCAATTATGAAAACTAGACCAAAACCTCTGATAGGAAAAATCTTGTTAACAAAAGAGTCCAGGACAACAAATTTATTTTGTCATGTAATTGGACATTAATTTCAAATGAAACTGTCTGTTCACACCACAAACTCTAAAACATGCTGAAAAACTGTTTAATTACAGCCCAGGATAAAATTTTTGTTGTGTAATCAGCAAGTAATTTCAAATGGGAAGTCTTTGTGAGCTCAATATGAAATTTTCCATGTACTCAGCTCCTCATTATAACAAATATGCATCACTCAGTATTTTCTAGTGTTATTTCACTTCAATTTGATTTAGTGTTTTATGTCTGGCACAATTTCAATAATCAAATGCCTAATTTGTAGAAATACTAGATAAATCACTGAATCCTTAAAATTCAGAGGATGATTTACAGTACAGCTTCATTTAAAAGACAGTTAAAGTCAAATAGTTCCTTTTTGCATTACATGAAACAGGAGTGTTGATAAAATCAAGTATGAATTTTGACTTCAACAATTCTTATGGTACTTTTTACTGAAAAGTCAATTAAAAGATTTCCTTTTAAAGGAAATTTCACTTCTGTGGTACAAATGTCCATTCAGTAATGAAGGCCAAAAAGAGTACGATGCTTGAAACCCTTTACTTCGACACTTTGAATTTAACTCCTATGCATCATCTTTAGGGTGTAAACTATCCTCAGGATATAACTACTAGAATTTGAGGGTCCCAGATAGTTTCAATCATTTGATACAATAACTAGCATCCTTCTACATAAAGTATGGCCTCTTGGAGTACTTGTCTCTCAAAATTTCCTCCAGGAACATCTTCAGAAGAAAGAAAGAAATTCTCCTTGAAGGTGTCAAACACCAGCACTCTTTTATGTGACAGTAAACTTCCTCTGGGCAGCCACTTGGTTTCTGAAGTTGGTTCCCTTTCTTTAAGTAGTCTATCAACTGCACAAAAAAAGAAGAAAATAAAAGTTAATTCTATGGTCATAATGATGTGTTAAATTAAATTAAAACACTCATTAAGAATTCATGAGGAAAAAACAAAGGAAAATCATAACCGTGTCGTGTCTTTATATGTGATGAAAACACGTTTACTTTTCTCTTCCAATTTCCACGGCTTCGAAAACATAAATTTTCAAATTTTCTTTGCGAATTAGCATATTAAGGGGTTGTATTTTAAGCCGTTCAAAAAACTGGCAGTACGAGCTTTATTTGATTTGAAAGACTTAGCTATCGCCTCGTTTTTTAAACATTACTTGAGCTTGCTGGTTTGGACGAAGGAACAGAAGACATTGCCTACCGTTACATCGCTTGTCGTCCAAAAGATCGAGCAAACTTCCTTCGCACGCAATGCTTTTTTAAGAGTTCTGAGAAATTTTTAAAACACGAACAGTAGTGCTTTGTCGGATTAAAAACAACCGAGTGTTTTAGATCCGATAAAGAAAGTACTGGTAGTTTTTTTTTTTAATAACTCCAAAAGCAAACCCCCTTTACGTGCTTACTGACGAAGAAAATTTTGAGAAAAGTAAGTGTGTGTTTATCACGTGTAAGCACACGACGCGGTTGAGTTTCCTTTGTGTTCGTGAATGAGCACTTTCTCAGTGTGCTTTCAAATTCAAACTCTGTATATGAGGTCTTCAGAGTCAGCAAGTAGTCAATGGGAACTAACTCAATGGTCTGCATTCTTCAGCTGGTCAGATGTGGCCAAAAATCTGTACCAGCTCTGTGGTTTGTGGGGTTTTTTATTTGCAACATACAGAGTCACATGTGCTGCGATGTTAGTTCACTTTGTGAACATAATCAAACCTACAACTTGGGTGATCTTGATGGTATAAAATAAGATCAAACCTCTGACGCATTCTTGAATGTCATATCATCATAGGGTCGTTTGCCATAAGAAAACATCTCCCAAAGGGTGACTCCTAAGCTCCACACGTCGCTGTAGACAGTAAATTTCTTCTGCTCTAAGCACTCGGGGGCCAACCTGTAACAGAACAAAGCTTAAAACTGTGTTCACGTGGGACAAGGTGACACTATTACTATTGGCTGATCATCTTTAACAGACTTGAAAGTTCCAAAAGTAGGAAGTGAGATCGCCAAAACTCAAATTTCATCTACCTCAATATATCCAAGCTCTCGTGTTTCTCAAACATCGAAGTGGAGCTAATGTTGTTCAATTCTGTCCCAAACTCTTTAAAAGACATACACAACAACACTGTACTCATTCAAAAAATCTTTGACAACATTTTTCCTTCAGCTAAATAATGAAGTCGCTCATCTTGAAGAATTTACATGTATGAATTGTAAATATAAAATATCCTGCACCTGTCATCAATGACTATTAACGTATCTATAAATAATCTGTCTTGACTATACATCAAACTGAAGGCCGTCTGAAAGAATATAATTATAACGATGTTATACCTTCACTAAATAAAGTTTGTAATAATAACCTTATTCATGATGGTCGCCTACTTAAGTAACCTTTTATGTGCATCCAGATTGGTCTTTCTTGCCACATTAGCAAGAAACGTTTCTTTTTAACGAACTTTTCCGAGTTACCCTTTACCAATGGTTTAACCACAAGGCCAAGCGAAATGACGTAATTCATGTTTCTATCACAGCACAGGGACACGAAAGCTACTTTCTATTT
Source organism: Heliopora coerulea (assembly GCA_030142905.1). NCBI lineage: Eukaryota > Metazoa > Cnidaria > Anthozoa > Scleralcyonacea > Helioporidae > Heliopora > Heliopora coerulea. Next base: position 1,906,751 of record JASJOG010000031.1, on the reverse strand, counting down.
GTTCAATAACAATTGATCTTACCATCTGATGGGTAGTTTTTGGTTTTCTCTGTGACTTCGATAATACTCATCATCGTAAATCCGACTTAACCCGAAATCACTGATCTTCACATGAGACTCGGTGGCTACCAAGATATTTCGAGCTGCGAGATCTCGATGTACAAGTTTCTTGCTTTCCTGCAACCGCGGAAAGTCAAGTAAGTATACGAAGAAAAAAAAACAACTCTAGGAAAGTGTGGAAATAATGAATTATGAACTTTAAGCCTAAAGATTAACATATTTTCTATTTACCGTACTTAAAATAAGTGTCTAAGGCCCAGTTCAAACGTAGAACTTTTCATGTGCCAGAATCTAATGTCAATGAACAAAATCCTTTATTTAAACTGATTTGTATTTGATTCGGTACATGAAAACTTCGACGTTTGGACGACACCTAAATGTGGCATGTTGATGTCTGACCATTCCAGGGGCTGGTTACACGGAGAATTTTATCCCGAAATCACGAGGAAATCCCTTCAAAATTCAACTTGCCATTACATGACGAAAATGTCGGCCCGATTTGAGCTAAGTGGCAGTCCCGGAACCATCAATGCGTCAACCAATCAGTAGAATCGCTACTAATTTTCTTGAAATAGTAAAGAATCGGGTAGGAAAGCAGATTTCATGGCTTTTTCATACGATTTGTCAACTCTACCACCGTTTTCAGTCAAAGCAGAGTATCTTGAATCGGTAAAACAAAAATCCTAGGTGCGATATTAATCTGACTGGAATTTTTAGCCCAAACGAGCGGGCTGCTCAAAAAAAGTTTCAGCCCAGGCTGAAAAGTTGATAGACATTGGGACGATGCGAAATATCAAAACAAGAAAACATCCCCAGCAAAATTTCTTGGTGGGTTCACTTTCGATTTCAGTTTCAACCAGGCAGAGATTTCTCATGTAACCGGAAATCTTTTTAACGCTAACTGTGAGCCAGACTTCAATGTAATCAGCTCCTAAGATTTGAAGAAATCTTCATGGTCCAGCGGTTAACCCATCCTGGTGTTTTACTTTAACTATAGACCCTATGCGTGACGTCAGAACGAGCCATTTAAAGAACAACTTCAACTTTCCGACGTTCAACAGATCGAATAATTCATGGAAATTTCTTTGTTTACAAGCATCTTTCCTCCAACAGTGGAATACGTGCAAAGGGTCTAGAGAGCGTATTCCCTCACTGTCCAGGGATTCAAGTAAAGGGAGAGGGAACCGTGTTGATGTACCTAACGAAAGAAGACGATCAAAATTCTTTTGTTCTTGAACACGGAGCGATCGCATAAGAAGAGGCTGAGTTTCTAAGCCTGTCAATTATGATTAAGGAAAGGTCGCATGTTATTGGTCAATTGAATTCAAACTAATTTCCGGTGGACGAATATCACGTTCAATTGAGGAGAATATAGGAGATGAATTTGTTTGCAACGACGTTGCTGCCTGGATAGTATTTTGCGCCTGTTGGCCATTTGAACTGTTTTGACTGAGCCAACAATCCAAGAGCAATTCCATCACTCTAATATTTCCTGCCGGTTTTCCGTTGGACAGCAACTGATTCCTCACGGTGTTGATCTTTTTACGTACTTCTACCAAGCGCCCTTCCTCATCGCGTTTCACTTCCATTTTGAAGCCGTAGTAGGCCTTGCTCTCTTTAATTGCACTTTTATTCTTCTGGTAGTAGGCTTTATTGCGATCATACTTGCTAAGCCCCGCAGAAAGCGGAGTTGTGCTTTGCGCAGAGGTAGAAGTCCGAGCTGTTGGATGAGAGCAACCGAGCATATTTGCCACAAATGAATTTGAAAGTGGCGCCAGTTTTTGTTTATATTTATAATATTACAAGCTTCAAGAATGCGCCAAAAAGAATACAGATGGCTATGACACATCGCAGACGTAATAAAATGTAAATCGTGCCCAAACACTGCGCGGGTAGGATGACTATAAGTGAATGAAGATGTGCAGGACGTCTCGAATGATTATAATACGACGTATAACAACCAGAAAAATCAGTAAATGTGGCATGTTCAGCCATTTATTGCTTTATATATTGTTTAGCTGTATTTTAAAAACACATTTTAAAAGTATTTCCGTAAGCTTTAGGCTCTAGGACACGCTTGTGGAGCTCTACGCTGTCCAGTTCAGTCACGCTTCAACGTGTCCGCCATTTTGAAACATGCAACCGCCATACGAAGCCAGAAATGTGGGAGGAGCTTACCCTTTTATAGCGTCGCTCCGTGTTTAATACGTACGCTCTCAAGCTATTTTCTCAGAAAAACTTTCTGAGTCCCTGACGGGAATCGAACCCGTACCCTGATCGCCGGTGAGATGCTCTAACCATTGAGCTACGCAGACTCAGATGGTGAGCGAAGGTTACATTATAACATATACGTACATATAAGGTTACATTACATTATAACTACCAAGCTACCACTATTACATCACAAAATTCTTTTGTTAAGGAACACCAACATGGTGGCTATGACGTCGAATGCATACGCCTTATTATCGACGGTTTGAAGATATGCTTACCAGATATTGCATTCCCATTGTGATCTGAATGGCAAATTGCAACAGAACTTCGTTCCCAAGGATTCTCTACGTCAAACAAGAAATTATAAGATTAGATAATTTCGCTTTACAGGGAAAGAAGACATGCCATAAACAGGTTATTTTTTGTCATATTCAAAACCATTTAAACCTATTCGAAGGAAAACGTGTCAAGCCCTGGCCAAACGCTTTGAACATGTTCAGCATGCGTTCAACATTTATACTGACCTTGCCGACGGTGGAATATGTTGAATGCGTTTGGCCATCCCTGACTTCAACATCGTTCAACATTATTGAGAGGTGTTGAACAAAATGTTGGAAGCGTTTGGCCAAGGCTTTAGTGATATAAAACTTCCTGAGTCTCAATAAACTCGAACATTAATCGAAATGTAGGTTTTCAAGAGGGCAAGCAAACCTACATTTGTAAAGCCTAGGAGTTAAAACTACCACTAAACTCAAAACAGAATTCATTAGCTTTGTTCTAATATTTTTTTAAATCTCCGTCGAATGAGAAATAAGGTTAGAAATCACGTTGAACAGACATTCTAAGTGATGGACTGTCACGAAAGTCTTCGATTATTCCACCAGGCTGGAATTTGAATATTCCGTAGGTGACAAAATTTTTGAATCACCAGGGAGGAATTTAAACGAAAAATGTATGAAAACTGCTAATTTTCAGTTCCATTCTTTGTATGTTACTGCAAAAAATGTCGTATGACTAATTTGGCGGATGAAAATTTTTCTGCCGATAATAGTTTTCGCGCGCTTTTCCAAGTGTTTAGCTGACAGCCAGCCATCTTTGACTGTGAAGACGTCTTTAATAAAGAACATAACAAAACGCCTTCTACAAGAGTCGAAGCGAAATTGAGAGCTTCTTTAAGCAAAATCCGGCAACAACTTAGCGTAGAAATCTGAACGACGTGCATGTGTGTATGAAGAGTGAATCTTACTTTGGCTCAAGGCATTGAACAAACCAGGTCAGTTTATATAGTTTGGTTTAGAAATGTTGGTGTTAATGAAATGACACACTGCCGATAAATACTTTGTACGGTTTGGGTTCACTCACTATGGTACATTTTAAAAATTACCCGCTAACATGTTCCTGGTTTAGTTTCTGGTGTTTCTCGACTCTCAAATGAAATTCAATGCAATGCATCTAGCTGTATAGCTGGCGCGAGGGCATGGAAGGTGGTCACCCCGCAGGCTTAGATAAACCAGACCTATCAAGCTAATGGATTGAGGATGAGCAGAGTTTTCTACACTTGATCAAGATCAATCTTTTGAGGGAGTGTTTCATGAAGAAGGCTGAACATAACGTTTCAGAGCCTTTAAATTTTAAAATTTCCGAAAGGCATTGCCCCTATTCTCTATAGACTGTTCCTTCAGCCCTTCATACGTGAAGAAGAAGTTCAATTTTTTCGGCTTACGAAAGATAAATTTCCAAACTTTTTCACGAATTAGCGTATTAGGAGGTTCATTTTAGAAGACATTTAAGTAACTCGCAGTTCGTGCTTTATCGGGTCTAAAACACTCGGCTATCGTCTCGTGTCTTAAATCCCGTTAAAAACGCATTAAGAATTCATGAGGAAAATACAAAAGAAAATTATAACCGTGTCGTGTCTTTATATGTAATAAAGACACATGTGACTTTATTCTGAATTTCTCTTCAAATTTTCCTCAATATTTTTAGCCTTAGAAAACAGAAATTGCCAAATTTACGTAAGGAATTAGCGTATAAAACGTTTCGTTTTTTAAGCCGTTCAAAAAACTTGCAGTATGCTGTATATAGAGCATACTAATGAGTCTTTAAAACAAAAGAAAACAATAGCCTTATTAGTATGCTCTATGTAGAACATACTAATGAGGCTATTGTTATCTTTTGTTTGAAGCATAAGCTCACTGTGAAGAGTGGTTCAGTAGCATATAGAGTACAGAAATACTCGCTTCTGATTGGCTGAGTGGGGGTGATCATGTTCTAATTTATATAAAGACAGTGATCTTTATATAAAGATCTTGATTTTTATACAAAGCTTTTTATTAACCGAATAAGATCCTGATAAACAACTTTACAACTATACACTCAAATTTAATGAATACAAAAATTACGTCACAAAAATCACTTCCTAACAAAATTAATTCTACAGTTTTTAAACACACAGCCTGTAAAAATTCTCCCTGAACTGGAACCGCTCTCATTTTCATCAAATGGCATCGGTACTCCACATAACCCTTCATCTGACGCATCGCACAGAAATTCTCCAAAGCAAACACTTGAAAAGCCTTCGCCTTTAAAGCCTAGTCCTCACTTTCAACACAAGTACAAGCATAAGGTTAGACAAAACGGAAAACAAAGAAATATAATGAAGTGTCCAACATAAGCATCCACAAAAACACAAGCATCAACACAAAACTCCTAGTATAAGCTGACCCAGAAAAAAAGAAAATTCGAAAGAACATTCTTACTCCTGAAAAAAATCATGCTTTGTTTTCTCGCTTATGCCTGCGTCCAAGTCAGAACTAGGCTTAAGCCAAACTGTCCATCAAGGCATATACATTTACAAGCACAAGCCGAAACCTATCTCTTTCCTTCTTTCTGCATTCTGATTGTCGTACTACATGTGTTTCTAACAAATACATTAGCGAATTTAACCAAAATAGACAAAACCGTACAAAAACACGGTACAGCTCGAGTGCAACACGCTTCGTCATGCTTCAGGTTTTAGAATATTTAATCACTATTCTAATTAAAGATCGAAGTCAATTGACATGCAATCTAATCAAACACACTTCAGCTATTGTATTCCAAGTGATCCTTTTTGAAGCTGTTCAATAAACTTGAAGCACGTGTTTTATCATAGTATAAAAGGTCGAGGGCGTAGCCCTCGACCTTTTATACTATGATAAAAAACTGCTTCTCGTTTATTAAACATAACATAAAGCACTCCTGATCGGTTTTTAAATATTACATATAGTATATTATATTATATAAGAAAAAGAAAACAGCTAAAAGAGTTCATATTATACATTTCTATATATAATAAATTGATTCACCGGTTTGTGGTCTTATCCGAACACGGTTGGGGTTATATGAAAAATAAAGTGCTGCCTAGACCGTGTTGAGGGAAATTGAACACGCTTAAAAGTTGTATTCTGCCACAAAACGTGAAAACCAGATATTGACGTTTCAAGCGAAAGCCCTTTGTAAGACTGATGAATCACATTTTTCCCTGATGAACGGCCTTCACTCGAAAATTTAGTATCCCGTTTTCTCGTTGCTTGGTTGGGGTTAGTAACCTCTCGCACGGCTCTTACCAAATTCTTTTGATCTTTCAAATAACTGTCCAAAGATCCTTGCGGAACTAGTTCTGTAACCAGCAGCAGCTTTTTGTTGTCATCTGTCAACAAATGAAAGGCATATCAAAACTTTAACAGTGTATGCTGTTAAAACAAAGAGAAAATAAGCTACGGTCATTCGTACAAGTGGCCAGCAATAGAAAAAAGCACGAGGGCATTTAAAAACAAAAATGAAAACCTTAGTACAGCTTTACTTTAATCGAAATTAATAATGAACAATGTCCTTAGGCAGGATGATTTCACGCCAGGGCAATTACTAAAAAGCTCAAAACCAAGCCTTCGAATGTACTTTTTTCCTAACAATGCCGAATACAGAAACAAGAAGAACAAGCGCGCTTGAAAGTGTTAAAAAGATTGAACGACAGTTATGATCAATATTCAAACGTACCGTATGATATTCCCAGAAACTTCACGATGAATTTGTTATCTAATTTCATCAGATTGATGGCTTCCTGCTTAAAGCTGTTTTTGTAAATCTCCGAAGCTCCTTCTCTCAGGCACTTCACAGCCACATCCTGTAAAAAACATGACAACTCTCTTTAATCGTTTCCCCACATGACTTCTCCCCTTGACAAGAAGATCGTCTAGCGTTTGCCATAGTTAAATAATAGACTACTAATCCCGTCGGGGAAGAGTTAAATGAAAATGTCTGGAGATAATCCAAATCCAGTTCGCCTACTACGAAACTTAACTATACATTTTTCTAAATTTTTGTTCACTTGATTGATAACTTTTCAATGCTCTGTCAAGGAACAACAGTCGAACAAATACCCCAAGGGTTCGGGGAGCCAAAATGTTTTGAGTACTGTGCAGCTGGGCTTCACTAGAAGTTTCTTCGCATTTTTTGAATTACAAAGCGCTAAATTCTGTTAAAAAATATTATAAAAGTAAATTCCAGAGCGACATTGCATCCCTAGGGCCCACCTTCAATAAGCCTAGATCAACTTGTTCGAAATGTGACGAGCTTAATCCTAGTTAGGTGAAAATTTCACAAATTTTTAGGCTACAGTGAAGCAAAGCCGAAGTTTTCTTGAATAGAGTCTTCGTGGGTTAAAAACGATTTGATGCTTGGAGATATGAACCGAACTGTAGGCGAGAGGGAGACGGAGAAATGGTAGGAAAGGGAAAAAGTATATCAAGGGGGGACTGATAGAAGGAGAACGAGATTGAGGGTGGTAGATTGGGATTGGGAGACTGAGGAGAGACGAAGAGGGGGACTGGGAGAAGGTGAGGAAGATAAAGGGCAACATGAAGAGGATTAAGAAGTGAGAGGGAGAGAGCTAGAAGAGAGTGAGAGTAGCAAAAAGAACGATAGAATATACTTTAGGCAAGTCAGAAATTTGTCCATACCGTGCTTATTCTTGTTTTGTGCTGGGCCACTCTTGTCAATTTTGCTTTCCTTACAACACCAAATGCACCCTAAAAAAAATAGAAAAAGTGTTCTCTAACGATATTTCTAACGCGAACAGGTACACCAGTTGAGTAATCAAATATGAGATTTTGACAAGAACTTACTGCAAAACGTACCAGCTTCAAACGAAATCGAATACAACAATTTTCTCGAACTTGCTATAACTTACACCATGGTTTATTTTTGTTCCACAGCTCTTCGGAAAACTTACTACAAAAGCCATCTGAAAAGGGACATTCTTCACTGAACGTATCGTAAAACTTACCCGACCTAAATCTCGCTCTTTGTCATTGAACGAAAGAGAACTGTAAGGAATTACATGTGACTTCATGCTTTCTTCAAAGGCTTCTGTCTTTTTCTCTGGAAGGGATTCAGGCCAGGATGGATCTAAGATGAAATATCATCATCAACTGATCAACCTCGCATATATCACAAACGATGTCAACAAATGATAAGTGATATGATGGATTAAACAATTAGAAAGGAGCCCAAGTTTTCGGTGAGTGAATTGTCATTGAGGTGTAGCCTTGTTGAGCATTTGCTCACAGAAAAATAAGATACACTGAACATATATAACGTGATGTCAACAGAAACTTTTCACGATAATCTGACACTGCCAAAGTCAACTGAAAATGTTGACTCGAGCGGGATTTGAACTGGTACCTTCGGGATACCGGTCCGCCACTCTACCTGTTAAGCTATCGAGTCCACAGGGATTGGAGGCAAATTTTATCCAATTTATGGTGCGAGTTCAAATCCTGCTCGAGTCAACATTTTTCAGTTGACTTCGGCAGTGTCATATTATCGTGAAAAGTGTCTGTTCATGTATATCTCTGAGAATGATCCTGAAATAACGTGATATGTTATACGTATTATATATGATATATAGGATATAATATATAGGACACAAGATATGTATGATGCCGCAGAATCCCAAAAGTAACGCAGTTCCTTCCAACCTAATGCATTTCTTTCAAAGATCAAAATATGCCTGAACAGGTCAACGTTGTGATGCCGCAGAAATGATTTCTTAAAGGCAAGAATCTAGAATATGGACCTATAATTGATTACATACAAATTTTACCTGTCCAGAATACAATCTAAATAGATTACATATAATCTAAAGTTACAATAACTGTAATTTTTTTAGAGTGATGAAGAAGCACTGAAACTCAATACTATGGTTTTCCCCCTAGACCTTTAGACCGTTTTCCCCGGTTATCTCGGCTATCGCTTCGTTTTTCAACTTAGTTCTTCGTTCCTGAGAATCATATCAAACACCCTTTCTAGTATACAGTACACTACTTCGATACTGAGTGCGTCGGGCAAAACTGTTTGTTTAGGAGTGTTTTGGGACAGGGTAGGTTTAATTTTATCTATGCTTTCTGAAATGGTCGGCACGAGAAAAAGATCCACAAAACGTAGGTACCATTGGCACAGACTATGACAAACGCAAGATTTATGAAACAAAATTGTTGCGATAACGAGCAAAACACAACCAATTTTATATAACATCGTAATATTGCTACCTAGATTTTGAATCGACTCCGCTGCAGCTGGAATATTAAATGGATCAACTACTGTCTCTTCTTTGTCTTCAGGAGCTGGACCCGTATCCCGTTCTTGATCCACTTCAGTCACCAGTTCCTCACGTCCTACTGCTCCCAAAACAGACTCATCAGCTGTCTCACTAGAATTGACTACTTTTTGATACGAAGTCGTTCCAGCGTTCACAATCTTAACTTTAGCATATGCCGAATCAATGTCGGAAACTTTACGTGTCAGTTGCTTGTCCTTGTCAGGTAGTTGCTGCCTTCCTCCGTTATCAGTGCTCGACAAAGGAACTATATTTGTGGTTTCCTCAAGTCTTGGACGCAGTTCATTCGAGACACTTCTCTTCTCAGTTACATTAGACGTGGAATCAAAAGTAGAACTTTGAACACCTGTTGGCTGTTTCTCCCCAGCATTCGATTTGACACTTTGGTAGCCACTACCACTGAGCAGGTCTGCTCTTGTGTTCACGAAGTTCGAGATCGTGTCGTTTTCTGTACACGCGGAACTTATCGACTCGCCCACGTCCTCAGCTAAACCCTCCAAAGCATTTTCACTGCGTTCATTAGTTCTGGCCAGGTGAATTCTTTCCTCACCTAAACATTCTTCTGGACTCTTGTTGATTAAAGTGGTCTTTGAAGGAATGATCTCAGCAAATGGATCTCTATTTCCAAAGCTTACACCTGGCAACATTTCCGATGAGTCAACGCCCATTTTTATTTCTGTTCGCTTTTCTTCTTCTTCGGCGCGTCCATCTCCCACGGGATCAACGGGTGAATTGCGACTTCGAAGTTCTGATGGACTAGTTGTGCAAATGGAAGAGTACACTACAGCTGGCTGATCCTCTGATTTGCTGTCTGCGCGTAACGCTTGCGTTGTTCTTGTTTCCTTAAATGGATCCATGTCTTTAAAACCTTCAACTATATCAATAGAGGACTGTGGTAAAGGAACCGCCTGGGTGGAACTCTTCGGCTTCTCAGACAATTTATTCTCGTTCGTAAAACTAGCATAGTTTGAAGTGGAACTTCGGTAGTGCGAGCTCTCACGAGGACCAGTTTTTGTAGATTGTGTAACTCTTGAGCTAGTACTTTTGCTGTTACTTGTCATTAATTCAGCGTAGGTCAAATTTGGGAACATGTCACTGGATTCTTTGCCATTTCCGTCAGCTTTGTCCCAACTTTGTAGAATGTCGCTCATAATATCGCAGTCAGAAATACTGTCAATCCTCGAGTCAACTGAGCAAGTTGGAGAGGGCTTGGTAGGATCACATTCATACTTATCAACTAAATGAGTTGGTGAAGCCATATTTCTCTGGTGACCGTTACGACCAGCAACCCTCACATAGTTCTGCTTTTTCAATGCAGGTGTTGCTTGGCTCCTGTCTTTAAGGGGATGCCTGAATGCTTGGACACTATGGTCAGGCAATTGTCCCTGGAGTCCAACCTTGCTCTTATTCATTGCTTCATTCCCCCGAACTTTTACAAATGCTCCTACACTACTCCTCCCTTCGTTAACTTCGCACTTCTGTGGCAACATTTCTGAGAATGGGTCTCTATCCGAGAAGGCTGGTAAGTGGTTTGGAGCAACATTATCTTGAGATTTAAATTTGGATGCCTGACTGGTAGTGTTCCTGTCTGGAGCAGTAGCAACCACTGTTTGGTTTATGGAAGTAGATCTACCAGGTACAGGTACATAGCCTGTTCGACTGAGGCATGGATTAGGGAATGACTTTGAGGATTTCCGAAGAGAAGGTGCAACTCCAGATGGTGTTGTACTAGTTCTGACTTGTTCCAGTTGCTTCAATTTCTCAGAAACAGGCGTTGAGCTGTTGCGTAAAATATTTTGTGCTCCGTACGTCTTATTTGTGCTTATACCTGTAGTTGCTGTTTGCGCCACCTTTTCCCGATAGCTTAGCTCTTCAGCACCATAACTTGACGAAGACGAGTCCGTAGATTGACTTTGGTCATTTGTCAAGATCTCAGAAAAAGGATCTCTTACGAGAAACGAGGAGAACTCACTAAGAAGTGGACGTTGTTCTTCTTTTCCAGCTTTCCCGGACAAACTCCCATAATTTGAACCAGAATTCAATTTCCGATAAGAGCTCTGGGGTTGTTTTTTAATGTTGAAAAACAGATTTTGCACAGTCTGCGCAGGTTTGGATCTTTGCAACAGAGGCCGCATTGCCCTTTCGTTTCCTATTCCAGGAGAACTTGATCGGGGATTGAAGTTATCCGAAATCTCGAACTTCTCTGCTGAGCTTGCAAATGGATCAAGCTTAGAAAATTCGGGCAAACTTTCAGAACTTGGAGCAAGAGTGCCACGACTGGAACTTAGCGTTCCACTACCAGCTCTTGAAGACAATGATGTTGTCTTGACATACCCAGGGAACTTGGTACGATTGATGCCTTCGGACTTCCATGAATCAGGTGATTTAACGTAACCGTATGAGTTACCATGTTTTTTCGCATTTGTACTGGTTTTACCAATACGGTGCCCTGGCTGTGTACTAGAGGGGGCGCTAGTGAAAGGATGTGACTGTTTAACTGACTGATTACCACTTGTAGGTTCTCTGTTGCCAACATGCGAAGTTCCTTGTTCCAAGTTGGCAAACATTAAGGCGGTCCTTTTTTCAGAGTCAGGAGCAAATGGGTCGAGGTTTTGAATGAGAGACGTTTCACTGTATGAAAATTCCCCATCAACAGTTCCCTCATCTAATGGTTCTGAGTCTTCCTCTATTGTACCGTTATGCCTTCGATCCCCAGACGTATCTCCTTGTCCTAATTGACACGCCAAAAACCCAACATGATTCAGGTTACTAATAGAAAAGTAACCTTCGTTAAGTTGTTTGTCAGTCTCAGGACTTACTCTGTCATCGAGCAGTTCGTTTTCGGTTGATATGTCGGCGCCATATGGAGCTAGGTCACTGCGTTCAATTTTAATCGTCTCGAGCGTTTCATCAGACATTTCAACCTGGATATCTTCATCTCTGTGTTCAATACGGTCATAAGTCGATTCTCCACGTTCTTCCAAAGACAGCGTCCTGGGGTATTTACGTTGAATCCGTTTCAGTTCAATTTCTTCTGGCGACCAAATCATTTCGCGTGATTCCTTTTCAGGGATAAAATCAAGTTCTCTATCATCCGATGACGAGCTTACGTATGGCTCCTGACTGTCTTTGCTAGGCAACTCAAATGCTGTCGCACCAGCAGTTTCACCGTCGGTGCTCTGCAAAGATGACGTAAAAGGCGTCTCATCTTCCACACGAAAGACTGGTGAAGGCTGCTGTAAACAAAATGATAAGAAACACACCTGTTATGTGAAAAAATGATAGGTATAAGTATAACCATAAGCATTGCGGGTGAGTCATGAGAAAAGGTGGTTAATCAATGTTCACTCGTGTGACAAAGGATTTAACATCGCTCGACAAAGCCATTATTTCGTCCCCCAAGTGACTATCTTAGACGTTAGTCTGAGTTCTTTGGCAACCATAAAACACTAAATTAATTACTGATAGGTATGGTCACTCTCTACGAAGTAGCCACTGAATGTGATAGTTTAAGTAAGGGATTAATTTCTAACGAGTTTTCATACCTTGTTAACCATTAAGGGTTCAATTGTAAAGTTCTCGTCAATTGTCTGAGGGATCTTGCGCTGTTTTTCTTGAGGGGTCACTGTTAATCAAATCAAAGGAAACAGTTCAGTTGTGAGGAACAACGTCTTCAAACTACCACTTACTTGACAAACACCATATTGTTGGTAGGCAGTAAAGTCAAGACTTGTTTCACAGGCACCCACTCAACACAGGCAGTTGTATATTCGTAGAGCTTTATTTGCTTACCCCCGTATTAAATTTAACTCCTCTAAATAAAAACTCTGGGCGTGCCAATGACAATAGTCTTTTGGGTAGTGAGACTGAAGTTGTACACCCGCTGACCCACTGTAAGCCTAATGTAATGAAAATGGGGTCCTTCGTTAATGTCAGAAACCGCTGACCTAATCCTGAAGCTGTTTATCGCTGGGCTGCAGACTCGCCTGGGAAAGCTTTTTAGACTTCTTATGGAATTTTCGTTTCTTCTATTTTGAATCTCGGTTTGTAGTTTATTCAGACACTCTGCTAGCAAAAAAACCGGAACTTATTTTGCGAAACTCTTTTTGGACAAGGAAACACTATGTTCATTTCAGCGAAATGGAGTGATTTGTGCGAGTATAAACACTATCTGCTTATTTGATCAAAGCACAAAATTATAGCGATGAACCCATTTCCTATGAAATCTGCTAATGGGTTTTGAAACTGTTCACACAAAGTCATTCCCATAAATGTAGGCATCTATCAATTAAGTATCGATATTTCTCTCCTAATGTATTTCACCTTGCAGTAGTTGGATTAGATCGTTAACTAAAGTCTCTCAGGGCAGAATACTTTAACTTTTCAAACGCAGAGCCGTAGCAACCGGCGCGACAAGTGCGACATTTGTCGCACCAGTAATTTTTCGAAACACAAATTTTTCCGAAATGCTTCAACTAAATACTAAATAGTGAGTGATGTTTAGACGATAGGCTAAATAGTGATTGATGTCTGGATGGTAGAAACAGTTGCACTGTTTTTGAAAGCCAGTTTACTATTAAACAGCCTGTTTGAAGGCAACGACTCAAGGAAATACGACATTCTAGGAAATACGACATTCTAGCAAATACGACACATGATTTTCTACGTATATCTGGAGATCAAAGCAATCTCAGAATTTAGGAAATACCGTTTCAGAGCCCTCAGATTTTTAAAATTTCTCCGGGGTAGGATGCCCCCGTACCTCCTAGAAGTTCTCGGCCTTCTACCTTGACCGGATTTGTCGCACCAATTCTAAATTGGTCGATACGGGCCTGAAACTAATTATTATCTCAGATGCAAATGCTAGAAAAGCATACTAACTACTCACGAGTATCTGAGATCGATCGTAATTTCATGACAATGCTCGCAAAACTTGGACGTCGCTATAACAGATAAAAATGTTAAACAATGAAATATTGGAAGTTGCTAAATTTTCAAAATAGAAGTTGTACGAGAGCTGACAAACGTATAGGTAGGTAGTTTAGTGGGAAGATACGTTGGTTGGTAAACAGGTAGCAAGGCAGGTACATGTAGTTAGGTCGACGGGTAAGCAGTTAGGTCGTTAGGCACGTAGGTAGGTAGGTAGGTAGATAGGTAGGCAGGTAGTTAGGTAGGTGGAAGGCAGGCCAGTAGGTTGGGTTTGGGTGGGAAGCTAGGTAGGTACGCAGGCAGGATGTAGGCAGCCGGCTACTTAACCATATAGCTACACACATATACATGCACAATTATATTAACATAAATCACATAGCATGTTCACACACGTAAACATACGGACACAAATACGCCTAAATAGTTACACCCACACAAACACGCCTGCCGGTTACATCGGCGAACTTTACCAAATAATTATGATGTATCACTGAATGTTAACATGTAGTAGCTTACTGAGGGTTCGGTAATCCAACAAGATTTCATAATTTTACCGACTTCTTCAGGGCAGCACCTGCAAATGACAAATTTAGCAGCGATAACGTAACGTAAGGAGCAGAAGTACTGCATAATGAACGTCTAGGAATTCCAAGTTACACTTTTTCCGCTTTCATATTGTTCAAACACGAGTTATCATTTACCAAAGGGACCTCTAGCAGTGGCCAAAATGTTGGTACTTTCAAAATAACGAAAGAAAGCTACGACACTGAAGTGTTGTACATGAAATGGAATTTTCAGCATGCCATATTAACAGCTAAGTGCCCCAGTTATCCAAGCTAACTGTTAAGAATTTTATCTAACCTTGATAACAATGAACACATACAACCTCCAGAGTTACTAGTTCAGTGTTTTATTCGTTGATAGTTACAGGGGAGCTGCAGTGGGCTCCAGGGCATGAGTAGGAGACGGAAAGTAACGCAATTTACAATGATGATATTTAAGCTAACACTGCATCGACACTTTACAACCCAAAGGCAATGTACACTTAGAGAAGATTTTGAAGTGTACCTTGTTTAAAGCTGTACCCGAAATTAACCATTTCACTTACTTTGGGCAAGCAAGATGACGTTCCTGTTGAAAAACCTGTATTATCTACAAAACAAGCGAAAAAAAATATTTAGGAAAGGATTATAGCTGTCGTTATTGTGATCTTCGTAACAGGCTCATCGGATGTGCATATACGATAAATTGCAGAAGGGTTTTGATAAAACACAGATCAGAAATAAAAACTTCAGGAGTCACGACCATTTCAAGTTTCCCACATGTAAAAATAACGTACAGGAATGAGATCTACCAGTTTCCACGAGAACTACCAACGTTTTCACGTGTATGAAGCCAATGAGTTGTTTACATCACTGATTTGTTTACTTCGGTAGCAAATATTATGTGCCGTGTGTTTCGTTTTGATAGCGAAATGTTAGACCGACAAGACTTAAGAAAGTTGCAAGTAAAATCACCACATATTCACATTTTGGTGAACTACACGCTAATAAAACATAATAGTTTGCTCATGAACCTGTGCTGTTCACACATGGAAGTGACAATACAAAACAAACAGAAAATGCATGTTCAAATACCACAAACACTGAAAACGCGCCCATGCACTTTTAACGAATCCGAAACGACAGAATAAAGTTCATAAGAGCAAGTTACGTTGACATGCAAAGTTAAACGAGTCAGTAAGCGTGACCCCATAAGCGATATGAAACTGAAACACACGTATTTATTTTCCAAGCGGAAGCGAACGAAACAATAAAGATCACAGGACCCTGTCATGTTCACTTGTCAAAAGGGTCAACAAATGCGATTTTGAAACATTCCAAGACTTGATGTGGATATGTGGGATTTTCAAATGCACTTTGTAAGGTTACTTTACGTGCAAACGTACGAAATCGTACGTGAAGGTTTCATAAAAGGTGCATGGGTGCCACCAGGAAATGAAAAAAAATTCACATTTTACTATTTGGTTTTTAAACGAAATTTTCTGTTCTTGTTACCCTGAGGATGACTATTAAATATTACCATTTCGTCACTCATGTTTTGAAACGGCTTGGTTTTAGTAAACATTTCCCAGAGCACGACACCAAACGCCCAGACATCGGACTCCTTGCTGTATGGTCGACCAAGGAAACACTCCCTTGCTTTCCATGGACTCCTGAAGTAGTTGTAAATATAGTTTAGGTTAAATGTAATAATACAAGAATAATTAGTAATAAATCATTGTAAATATAGTGTATTTACGAAATAAATGTAAAACAAAATGATGTAGGATATAGCCCCTTGAAAATCAGGTACCAATGTGTTCTGAAGGGTTACCGTTGTAAAATATTCTTAAATAAATAAATAAATAAATAAATAAATAAATATTGATAAATAAATATTGATAAATAAACAAATATTGACAAATAAATAAATAAATAAATAAATAAATAAATAAATAAATAAATAAATAAAGATAAATTCGTCAAAAATTCTGTCCAGCCTTTTCCAATTCATAATACATTCATTTAAATTCCCTTAAACATCCAAAAATACAACAAACTAAACTGAGATGGTTTATGATAATTAGTTCTATTAAGGCCGGTTTACATTATTCAATTTGACGGATCCCAACGGTTTCTTGAAACTAGAATATCTCGCTTTAGTCTAATTACACAGGTAATAATTGAAAATCTCACGTGGTGATTAACTCGAAAATTACGTCATAATTCTCAATATTCACCTACAGGTGAAAATAAAAGTGAAGGCACAGAAGCAAGATGACGGCTACCTTTGTAAATGTTACCGAGGAGATTTTAGAACTGCTAGTTCATCTCTTTCTTTCAAATAATCAGCTGTGTAATTATACTAAAACAATTATTCACCTAAGGCTCAGTCAATATTGTTGAATAATCCCCTCAACCTCGTCTCGGGGATTATTCAACAATATTCACTTCCCCCGAAGCGAATAATTGTTAAGTTAATGCTGCTCTCGATTAATCGATTAATTGATTATTTTTTGGCAATCGATTATTCTTAAAAATAATCGGATCATGGACAACAACCACGCACAGCATGATATTCACCCGAACTTTCTTTCTGGAATTAAAACAATGCGAACAGATAGCATTCTCGCGCTCTCATTGCAGTCAATTGTGGTCTCGAAGAACCGTGCAGCACTTAAGCCAGTCGTTGTAGATGTACTGTTATTTTTAAACAAAAACAATATGTAGACAGTCAAAGTGCACATTTCTTTATTTAGCCTATTTCTCTGTGTATATATAATTATATTATATACGTTTTTCTCTTGAGTTTTTCTTCTGGAAAATTTCGAAACTTTAAAAACATTAAAACACACCCCTTTCTTGGAAGGGACAAACCACTGTGGACGTGTCATGATTTAATTTATTCAATACGATTAATCGATATTGATCGATTGTTGACAGCGATTAATCGATTACGGATATAAACCGATGGGAGCAGCACTATGTTAAATATCACAGCAACATGTGTTTTATTTTCTTCATTCAAATGATATGTTTTTTGAAGCTGAAGAGACGCCTTGATTAAATTTGCATAAACTAAAGAAAGTATTGAAGACGAAACAACCTGGTGGTAGATAAACATCGAAGGATGAGCAGAACTAAACGAATTGTAGAGTTGACTTTTGTACCATACTCGTATCTTGATGTAACGCTAATCCTAAGACGATTTATGTCGACTTACTAAGCTTATAAAAAAGTGAGCAGCCTTACGTAAACCAGCTCTAAAATTGTTGTCACGAACACATACATTTTAGTGCACTGGCGACAAATAGCCCCCAATTTCGGATCCTTACCCATCATTTGTAATTGTTTACAGTCATTTCAAAGGGGTTTTGAAAGGTTTTGGCCTAATGTTTGTGAAGTGCGGACTACAGAGACGAAATGCTTAAAAACATGAACTACCGCCCGATTTCACTAAGGAACGCCGGACATCATGAAAAGTCTATCTGTATTTGGAACTAATATAGGCATTAAATGATTAAAAGTAGATGCTTCTCACCTATTTAATTCCGATGTTTGCAACAGTTCCTCTTCTCTGAGACAAGGTATAGAAACGTCACTTATCTTGACTTGCTCTTCGTTTACTACGAGGACATTGTGAGCCGCTAACCAACCATGGACGTAGTTACTGTTATGCAGATACATGCAGGCTTCCGATATCTGAGCAGCAAACGTTATTAACGTATCAACGGTGACATCAACTTCTCTGTATAGATCATAATTGGAAAATGACTCATCAATAATATTGATTACTTATTAATCGAGTGTGAGGTCTGTGCGGAAATACCCGAGGGCAAATACTTTCCTGTACAGACCGAACAAACGAGGTTAATAAGGATTTTATTATGTGGCTTTTGGTTCCTTTTTTCATCACTTTTAACTAAACTTTGGGTTCGTGAGCTAGCGCCTTAGGTTTACTTCTTTGTTTTGACCTATTATTTTGTGTGTTTTTTGGTTTTGTTTTTTTTTTTTTTCATTTATTCATTTACTTTTCAGCTTGAAATTATGGTTGAGAACATTTAATTTCTTTTTTCGTAGTTTGTCGTTATAAAGTGTACATGAATCTTTTTTGTCTTCAAAACTGCTCGGAAGTTTTTCCGTCAAAATTAGCCAGTCTGCACGAAAAAAATTGCACGGTTAGCCAGTCAATCAACAAGCGTCATTTTGCTTACAGACCGGATAGCGAGCTCAGCCATATAATACAACAGAGAACATTATCTAAGCATGAATATTTTGAAAAGCTAGGATATTAAAACAAGACAGACAAATATAATCTGCGTCGTCGTTTTCGCGTTCTTTTTCGTTTTCGTGATTTCGTGATCGTGCTTGTGTTCGTGTTCTTATTCGCGTTAACGTTTACATTCGTGCTCGAGTTTACTTCTTTCGGTATTACCAAGCTAGAAGCTAGTCGACCGTAAAAAAATCGTAAAGGAAGTGACATTACATGAACACATAGGCATTTCGACTTTCATAGGTAATAAGATTTCTCATCCCACCTCTTTGTTCAGCCATCTTGACGCATGAAAGAGAAACTGAACATCCGACATCTTTCGATGATTTTTCAGTTTTGGATAGTGGTCATTCTGAATGAGATATCCTTATTCGAGAAAGTTTGTTAATCGCGAAAATAAATCCCTCTCTTAATGTAACCATCAGGTCTTTTCCTCTGATGTTATTTTTGATATTTTTTTTTCCTCTCTCACCTTAATCCCTGTTGACACGTCACTAATTTATTCCTTCTTCATGTCTATTTTCGTAATCATGTAGATTATTTAAGACGAGAAATTTTTTCAAACATATTTTACTCTGATGATGTTGCTTGTGAAGTGACGAAACGTTAGTTCTCATTAAAGTATTTTCCAAATATCCTGTGTTTACGTGCGACATGTTGTTCCTTAAAATTATTTGCTGGGCAAAAATTTTTATCATCAGACTTCGGTCTTCGCCTGGTATTTGGATAGCCGAAATCTTAAAAAGTGATATTAGTTGGCACTCACTTGATCAGATAATCATCTAAGGTGCCAGACGATATCCACTCCAAAGCGAGATAAGTATTTTGATCATTGAAAAAACACACACCATGAAATTGAACCAGATTTCGATGAACTAGTCCGCACATTTTTTCTGCGCATCTGATCACTTTCTGTATAAAAGAAAACCCAGTAAAAATATCAAATCCAAGATAGCTCACAACCTATTTAAACAAATGCTACGCTAGATAAACGATTGTTCCTCCCTATATGCACGTAAACGCATATACATAAAAAAAGAATCTCCTAACAAAAAATACCGCAAAAAGATACGATTTTCACGAGGAAGAAGTGCAATATTTGCTTGGGATATAGAATTTGCCCACCAATGAGTGCAATTGTCCCCATTGTGCCCCTCTACTGCAATTACTCTAATACTAAGTCGAATGTTGCCGGTGCATTAAAATCTCATCCACGTCTATGCTATTTAGTAATTGCTGATATAGTTATAATTGCTGACAATACTACATACAACGTTGCATTATGTGTCTCAGTCGTAAGGTTAAATATTAACCTGTGTGCCCACTTTCAAACCCATCGCCGAAGGTTAGCCCCTTCGTAAGAAACAGTCACCAAAATTATAATAGTCAAGAAATAATAACAGAACACGTCGTTAAATAAACCGTAAACTTCGCAAAAGAATGAAGGCTGTCAAAACCTTTCGAACAATAAGAGGATCACGATGAACAATAAGAAGCCTTTCATTCTGTTATAGACACTCAAAATTGACCTCATCTGGTCATCTTCATTCCAGAGTTTAAATGTCAATATTACTAGTTCTGCTATTCGTTCTTACACTCGGGAGTGACGCCAGAGGGGGGCAGAGGGGGCTACAGCCCCCCTGTCGGGGAAAAATTAGCCTCCCTGTCGGGGAACTACATAGATGATAACACATTTATATATTGTACAAACTATGAATACTCGTAACAGATTTAACCAAGAAAGATAATAGAGTCTTCTTCATGTCAAATCTTAAAATAAACTGCTTCTAATAAACTGCTACGATTATTCTTGCGTAAAATAACATGATGTTTTTGACCTGCAAATAAGGAAATTATAAAGGGGAAGTGGTCCTGGCCCCTCTGGTTTAGCCCCCTGTCGGGAAATTCCTGGTGCTACGCCTGCTTAGTTACACTTACATCTTTGAAGTTAGGCGAACGAGAAGGCACGAGACGTCTGCAAAATACTTCCTGACATCCGGAATTATCTCCCTTTAACCAACGAGCCTTGAAATATCTGTCCGCAAAATTTCCAGACTAAATTGAAAATAACAGAGAAATTAAATAGATTTCTGCGATGTACCAACTAACACATTAAATCATAGGCAACGTGAAATGGGCACCTTGCGATCAGTCCAGTATAATTCCGACATCCTACTTTATACGTCTTTCTCACTCCGACTCTTTTCTTTCCTTTTCTTTTTCTTTCTTTCGTCTGTCAACTTAATGGCTGATGATTATTCTATCAGTTTGTCGACCCCATGGCATCTGATAGTCACCTGTCTCTGCCATCTTACGTCATCTTACAAATCAGTATTGTCGGGTCAGTTGTTGTTAATTACTTTTCCCTTGTAAATAATATCTTCCTTTCGAGATAATTAATTAGCAATGCGTTCTGTCGTGTTAATATCTCAGGTATAGGTTTCCTAACTTCCGTTGTCTACATCACACTGTATATATGGACCCTGGCTTGTTTTGTAAATCTTTCTGTCTGATGATGACGTTGTAATAAATTCGAAATATTACAATCTCATATACTCGTCTTGTTTTGACTCATATCTTGAGTTTTCCAAGATGTCTCTATTTTTCGGAATATGTTTTATTTTATACTTGATTAGTTAAAGTTTGCTCAGAGTAGAACACTGCTACCTAGAGCTGTTTGTAGTTGGTATTGAATACGTTATACTCAGCCGAATTCCAGTCAATGTTGTGTTTTCTTTTTAGGTGGTGTGTGGCAACAACCCAAAGCCCCTCCTCAACCATAACTCCAATTTCAACTCAAGCTTGCTACCCCAATTCTACTTCAAATTCTCACCCCAACTATAATTTAACATTTCTAACCCCCCCTCCTCTGCAATATTAACTCCAATTCCAATTCCAATGCCAACGAAACTCCAAACATTACACAACGGTAAACATCGTAAAAGTAGAACGGCAACATATTTACTTTTCCTCAAACAATAGAAAGAAAATCTCGCTTTCACAATATCATTTTGCATTTAGTAAAACACGTTAGTTAATCAAACAACACGTTCTGACCGACGTTTCTCGTCACAAACACAAATACACTTACCGTGAACGAATGGTTAAGCTTCTGCAGCTGCATATTACCAATTTGTACGAACTGATATTCGGGATTTACTGGCCGAGATGAAGATGGTGGGTGAGGCGGCTCAACAACTATCTGTTCGTCGAACAAAGCACATAATCCTAAATGTCATTCAGAAAGACATTTAGCAGCATTTACAATCATTTATGTCATCAGTGCATAATACAGGAATAGTAAATGTATTGATGGTAATTTTTTGCAGTCTGACGCAGAAGAGTTTGCAAGCCTAGTATAAAACACGCGAAAAGCGGAAGAGAAGACTGCATTACATTTTCCATACATTTAATCACACGTGGACACTTCCATCATCAATCCTAATACATCTGACATCTACATACTATTCCTGGAAGGACAAGTTAATTTCTAAAACTATTTGAACCTTCACCGAGTCTCGTTCGTACGACGTTTAGATATATATGGAACCATTTTTCAAACGACCCTCTTGGAAAAGTTTTTGGATTAACGCCTATTTACTGTCCATTGCGATAGCCATCGTGTGAACAAAAAGTCGAAATCCATCGATTTTAAGAGAAATCATACGCATAAACAAGGCTTTAAGCTCAGCTCACACTTGACGCGAGTGAGTTGAGAGGACTTAGTCAGAGCAAAAGAAATAGCATATTTTGTCAGTCACTCGTGGCGTGAAATCCTTGAATGTGTATTCCTTCAGATCCCATAATATTGTTTTCATATGGCCGATGTTACATTTGCTTCCTTACCTTCTCTTGGAATGGGACAATACTTTGTCAAAGTAGACGGAAAGCCACGCTGCAGGAAGGGAAAAAAAGAAAAAAGAACTTTCAAACGTGCGATTCCTATATGACGGGTATTAAGCTCCAAACCTTCTGATGACTAGCGAGACGCCTTACATTCATTCATATATTACTGGTATATTGTTAATCACGTTCAGGTATAACATATACATACATACATACATACATACATACATACATACATACATACATACATACATAAATACAGTATATGTAGACAGGCAGTTGCCTGAAAATCGCACAAAGCGTGAAACTCCGAGTAGTCAACCACCAACTCTGAAGCTACATTCTTTTATACTTGGGCTCTACCTCCATGGTAGCGAGCACTCTACGATACATCGTGAACATCATCATCATACTTGCATATATATATATATATATATATACTTATAAAATTCATTAAAAATTCATGAGGAAAAGACAAAAGAAAATCATAAGCGTGTCGGATCTATATATATGATTAAGATACATGTGCCTTTATATGTGAAGAAGTTCAATTTTTTCGGCTTACGAACGATAAATTTCCAAACTTTCTTCACGAATTAGCGTATTAAGAGGTGAATTTCATAAGACATTTAAAAAACTCGCAGTTCGTGATTTATCGGGTCTAAAACACTCGGCTATCGCCTTGTGTTTTAAATCCCGATAAAGCACTCCTGCTCGGTTTTTAAATATTACATATATATCTATATCTATATCTACAGTATATCCATATCTCTATCTATCTATCTATCTATCTATCTATCTATCTATCTATCTATCTATCTATCTATCTATCTATCTATCTATCTATCTATCTATCTATCTATCAATATATATATATATATATATATATATATATATAATTTCGTGAAAAATTATCCGCTCTAACACCAAAAGTATCAAGTACTTTTTCAGTCGTTGCAAATATAACCCAAATATAAATATAATACATCATATCATCATTGAATCAGTTTCTTTTATCCTCCGAAGGTTGATAAATAACTTATCAACCTCATTAAGGTATTCAGGTACTTTTCAACGACAAGAAACAGTGATACTTGGTTGCAGTTTGATACAGGAAAAACAGAAGTGGTTCAATAAATTTGAACGGCAGCTAATAAATATGAAGAACTTTTCTATCCACAGTTATCACCTGTGCAGTCTTGTAGAATTCCAACAGCTCCCCCAGACTTTCAAATGAGGGTCCATTCTCGATGCCAAATTGTCCACTGCCTGACTTTACCACAACGTAATGTCTGACCTCGTTTACACAGATGAACGATAAGTTGTAAGAATCGAATTTTTGCCTGCTTCTACGAATCAAGTGAACGCCAGAACGGTCCCCGTTTTGACAGTCTACAGCTTTTAACAAGGCCTCTGCTTTTTTTCTCCTAAAATATAATTTCAGATAAACACAGTCAAGAGAATCTATAGAAATGTTATCAAATTTTCATAGCATAAAAATCAATATTTGGTTACACTAGTTATAGCAATAGTGGAAATTGAACTCACAACCCCGAACCACCGGGTTGCTAAACCACTGCGCCAGTAGTTTTGTATATTCCCGCTAACAAATAGAAAATTGCTTGAGTGTCTCTGTGCTGTGATAGAAACATGAATGACGTCATTTCAACCTGAAGATTAGCCGACTCCAGGTGGGGTTTGCCACGAAGGGGGATTTCCTATAGGTCAACTAATCTAATTCGGACTTTTACCATCACTAAAGCTCACTCTCTGGTGAACGCCAAGTTACTAACCTAGACCACAAAATATGGAACTAAGGGTGCATATTTTGACCTAGGCTGAAAAGAAGTCACCTAGTGGTTGAAACAGATTGGCCCACAATCTAAATCTACCATCAATACACATATCTACTGAACGTGAACTTCCAGGTACATTGATATATAAGCAATTTTCAAGAAGTGTGCTTCTTACTCTATCGGTCCATGAATTTCAAATTCTTTCCTTGGTATGCTTGGCATTGGCAATTCGAGACCAGGTTCGTCTGCAAACAACAACAAATTGAATTTCGATTCATAACAAGGACATATGCCAACAACATCACAGGTTCATTGCTTCCTAATACTTAGTTACCAATCATTGATAAACATAGAACGTAGAAATTCAATTGTATTTTTTATCTTGGCATAGATAACTAGCAATTATTCTAGTTCTGACAAAAGATGCTGCCACTACTGAACGCATAATCTTAAGCTCACTCTCTGAAACTCGAGTAAATACTAATATTTCGACTTGATTACAATTACTTGAACACGACTGATATTTGGAATGTGGGAGCTTGGAGATATTCATGGATCTTCATTCGTTGTTCATGAAGCTCAAAGTAACCTCAGAAAAACGATTTCTCTGCCCCAGACGGAAAATGAACCCACAACCTCCTGATGACTGGTAGTTAATGGTCAGAGTGTCTCACCGCTTACCAGAAGCTTGCGGGCTTGATCTCCATCTGGGGCCCAGAAATTGTTTTTCTGAGGTTAATTTGAGCTCGATGAATGGCCAAAGAAGATTCATGAATTACTTGAAAATTTAAAAAATTGCCTCGGGTTTTTG
Organism: Heliopora coerulea; assembly: GCA_030142905.1. NCBI lineage: Eukaryota > Metazoa > Cnidaria > Anthozoa > Scleralcyonacea > Helioporidae > Heliopora > Heliopora coerulea. The sequence continues at coordinate 1,881,622 of JASJOG010000031.1, read as the reverse complement.
AAACGTTCAAAATTAAGTGATGTTCCTTCAAAATGTTGCCTAGATACGGTTACTCATTACTTCCACAGCTTACCTCTGTTCACCTACAACAATTTTTCACAAGACTACACAAAACCAGATAATTCAAATCCAACAAATATCTGTAGATTATTTTTAAGAATTTATACCATCCGTTCTATAGGAATGTAATTCTAAGTAATAACCTTGCCATAGCGATAGTGTTGTATATATATATATTCACTACGATCTTATTCATTTCTTTATTTGATCTTACATTTTGTCAGCGTTTTATACTGATTGACCAAAAGTCGATAAAATCCTTCGATGAGAGTAATTAAACTTTCTTTCTTGGTCATCGATTTTCCAACGGAAATGACCTATGAGGTGAAAAATCCTTGATGTTAAAGTGAGAGCAAAATCTTATAGTCCAGAACAACTTATAAAAGAATGTTTCTATTTTTCAAATGACTTTGGATTACCAACGTGCCGTATCCTGGAAATGCTTTTCTTGCGATACCTGTTCAGAGTTTGTCTCTCTGTGTGATTTAAGGAGACAGCTAAGTTCTATTAGCTAAATTCCCAGCTTCTGAGGCACATTTCCCAGCAACATACAGCATAATGTAACGAAGGTACCTTAGAAGTCACAAGTGTTACGTTGAAGCTTTAACTCATTCCCGGCGGGATAAAACTTCTATTATTTTACTCCGGCTAACGCCAGACATCTAGTGGAGAGCGCCCGCCGTCAAAGTGTTAAACAGAATTATTGCAACTCTTGTTCACTATATATTCCTGTAAAATATGCACTTTATAGACCTGCACTCTCCTTTATTCTTGCAAACTGTTTTGAGTGTAAATGTTAAGTTTCATTTTGGTTGTTAACATACCTCCAGAAATCCTTGCATCCTTGATATATGAATAATTTCATTTGATTCCGACTGCTTGATCTCAAGATATTCGATGTCCTTATAGTCACTGATAATTTCATCTTTGGATGAGAACGGCTGCCCTCTGTCCGTTTCAAAGTCCTAAAGTTGGCATTTGATCAAACACTTGTATCAACACCATTTGTACAAACATATAAAAATCGCATACTGCGTAGACAGTGTTAAATAACGTAAAAAGTCCAAAGGTTGGTAACTGCCATGACTGAACGATCGCAAAGAATTCAAATGTTTCGAGCAAAGGCCCTTCGTCAAAGAGTGAAACGTGTTCTGAGTCACCAGACGTTGAACTTTTTACGTTATTTGCACAAACAGCAATTGTACAAACAACATGATTCGTGACAGTAAAAAGCTAAATGTGTCAGGGAACTGAGGAAGCTCAGGACAAGGGATACTGACGTTTTGACGAGGACTCTTCCTTGGAGTAAAAATGGTAGAAAGGATGACAGAAAGAGAGGCAGAGAGACTGAAGGACGGCAGATAGGTAGGTAGGTAAGTAGGTAGGTAGGTAGGTAGGTAGGTAGGTAGGTAGGTAGGTAGGTAGGTAGGTAGGTATATAGGTAGGTAGGTAGGTAGGTATATAGGTAAGTAGGTAGGTAGGTAGGTAGGTAGGTAGGTAGGTAGGTAGGTAGGTAGGTATATAGGTAAGTAGGTAGGTAGGTAGGTAGGTAGGTAGGTATATAGGTAAGTAGGTAGGTAGGTAGGTAGGTAGGTATATAGGTAAGTAGGTAGGTAGGTAGGTAGGTATATAGGTAAGTAGGTAAGTAGGTAAGTAGGTAGGTAGGTAGGTAGGTAGGTAGGTAGGTAGGTAGGTAGGTAGGTAGGTAGGTAGGTAGGTATATAGGTAAGTAGGTAGGTAGGTAGGTAGGTAGGTAGGTAGGTAGGTAGGTAGGTAGGTAGGTAGGTAGGTAGGTAGGTATATAGGTAAGTAGGTAGGTTGGTAGCTAGCTACCTAGGTAGGAGGTAAAGACAGACTGATAGGCAGTCAAACGAACAGAGAGAGATATAGAAGACAAATAAGTGGACAGGTGGACAGACGGACAATCAGACAGAAAAATAGACACATAGAGGCAGAAATTCAGAAAGACAAACAAAAGGAGGGACGTGCATTAAGAAAGATAGTGAGCACTCTGACAGTGTTGAGGAGGGAGAAGAAAGTGGGTAGGGACAAAGACTGGCAGACAAACAAGAGTTGGGAGTTTTGATGGGTTTCAAGTACATTTCTCAGCTCTGAAACAGTTAAGCGGACGAAATTCTAGTTTCTTTATGTTTGCAACAAAACTATTAATTTACATCCCATACCCCTTCGTCTTTGTAAGTCCGCCTCTTCTTCAAGCCGTTAGCAGAGATTAAGATCTCCCACTCCACCGGGTGTACTTCGTTCGTAACATTATGGTAATAAAACTGCAATTAAACCACAACCACCACATAAATGATCAGAAACTGCACATATATTCTGCTATTTAACTGTCTCCTCCGAAGACGTGTTGTTTGCAGTTACAGTCAGGAAGTTAGCAAGAAATGAACAAAGAGGTCGGCAAAACGATTAGTCAATCTCTCGGTAAGTGGGTCGACTCTTCGACAAATCGGCCTTTTGCGTCATATGTTGTAGATGAAAATGGAAAAACTTTATTTTAGCAGAGTAGCCCGTTCAGCCCAGACTCAGAGGCTGGTACTTAGAGGGGCCCTGCATTTAGGAAGCTTACTTGCATCAAATTTTAACATTTACAAAAAATTTCATAATAAAATATGTTTAAAAATCTTCTGCTTAAAACTACTTAATGATGGCACGTTCTTAATATGATCTGGAAGAGAATTAAAATAAAAAGATCCTGAACAGTAAAATGATTTTTTAAAAAATTCAAGTTTCGGTTTTGGTCACATTATATCATCCTTGCGCCTGGTATTTTATTTATGAGCTTTTTTCTTAAAATAATTTTGAAGATATTCTGGCGTATAATGATGTGTGGGAGCATGGAGGTATCTTGGACGATCGACGAACGTTCGCCAAATGCAGCATTTGCACTTTAGTTATTGACATCGGGAGGAAATTTAGAGTGACAGCAAGTGAAAAAAGCGGCAGAAGAATCTGTAATCATTTATAAAGATAACTAAAATTGAAGTGAGGCAACTGTCGATATGTCACGATATGTTCCGCGCTGACAAGATTTGTTGGAAAGATATCCTGCAAAGCCTTCATGCACGTCATTTGCCTTCGGTGCTCGATCACATCCTTGTGCCGGCCATTAGTCCCCACACTTTTTGGGAGCCGTCCCCACTATTGTATGTCTTTTACTTTTCCACTTCATAGTTACCCGAAAGCAGATGATCTCACTGCTTTCGACACAAAATCTCGGGAGAGTACCGCCCCCATCCCTAATTTTTCCATGTATTTTTCAATTCAGCTCAGTAAAACATCCCCAAAACCAATCTGTCGTCTTTCCGAACGACAATCTGTCTGAAAGCAATTCGAGATGTGTCTGTCCGCTCACATAGGCGTGCAGCTCAGTTACATGATTTAATTTTACAAAGGGCGCACTTTAGTATTTTACTCTGGCCAACGCCACACGATTTTGCTCGTCAAAGGGATGAGCCCTGCCCGTTATTGAGTCATTTCAATCAAAATGTACGCGGAAATGTTTACCTTATTTACGACAATTTTAGTGATACCAAAATCTTCAACACTTTCAAGGACGTATAGAAGAGAATTCTTCGCTTTATCAATATTTTCTTGACAGGTCTTGAACTGAGAAATCTGCTTTTTCAAATGGTTCCTGATCTCTCTAACACTGAAATCATTGTCTTGGAACATATGCAAGAGACCATACTTTTTCCTGGTAAAAGACAAACACAGAGCAAAGTTAATAGTTTTCTGTTTTTGACATATTCCTCCTGTAGACACAGATTATGTTTATAATCAACATATCTGGCCTATAGGTAGGCACTTAGAGAATGATTGTCAATCATAATTTTTGTCATTTTTGGAAGGAATCAAACAAAATCTGAGAACAAATCAACCAAAATGAATGTCCCATGATAAAAGACTCAACATTAAGGAGATATTTACACCTCAAAATGGTGAAATAGTGTTGCAAGATATAACCTAATGTTATCCTATTCTTATAAATCATAACTTAGGCATGACATTCCATTACAATAATGTGAAACATTAATAGACACAATTTTAGCTCAGCCTTCATTAGTCAGATCACAATTTCTGGATGGTCACTTATTGATCCCCACTGTCTAAAAGAAACTTAGAACTAGGCCAAACAACATAATTGCTCATATAAATTACATCTGTTTTTTCACTTACGGATTATCCAAGACATCCTTGCCACTGACATCATTTTCATGGGCTCGTATTATACACTCCAAAACAAGAAGGGTAAGATGATCCTTTTTTGTAAGACCAGTAATCCTGCCATTCAGATAATCCCATCGACACTAAAATCAACAACGTATTATATGTCTAATATGTGTTACACAAAATTTGTTACACTAATAACCATCACTAAACAGCATTCTTGTAATTTACCTCAAAACTATTCCAAAAACCTATCTAAACCCTAGCTTACATTCAAACATGTGCATGAGAACATATTCAGCTCAATGGGTCATAGGCAAGCATACTGATAAATAAAGACAGGCCACACACAAAAATGATAGCTCCAAGTAGCATTGTTGCATACTTCATTTACATACTGTTTACATAATGAGTAGTTTACATAATTTCAAGACAGGTTATACCAACTTCATTGCTGCCTGCAATTAGCAAATTCAATGTTACAGTTTTATGAGATAGCAGTTTTCTGTTAGGAAGATGAATTAGAGGAACCTGATCCGACTCTACCACCTCACTTTACCCTACTAACTCCAGATGTATGTGCAAAATATTTCTTTGGCATTTAGATAATTTACACAACCTCATTCCATTATTGTCTTGTAAGGCATACCTATTTACTTTCAACCATTAAGAACAATCATCCTTATCTAGCTCTTTTCCTGATTATCATGGGTTAAATCATCTCAGGTCATTCATTTACTAGTAGTCTATTGCCATGAGTGATGAAAGTAAGGGCAGAGAGGCAACTCCACCCAATATCCACAGGGAAAAAGCATCACCCCAAGTATTTGTAATACAGTCTGAATGAAAACATCCACTGAAAATATTTTCTTCATGTGAGGTGTAAATCATGGTCTGTTTACCAACCAATATAAATTTTAAACTGAACCAAGATTATTTTTGAGCTGGTTAACCCATTCTGAGGCAAGCACCCTGCTCTGCTGAGCCAAAATTATCTGGTATTTGTCAGAATAGAATACTGAAGAATGCACTTGCCCCTGAAGTCTAACCTGGTGAGATCAGTCTGGTTATTTCACTCTGCCTAATGCCAAACAATTTTTCTCATCAAGCAGAGACATCCTACCAAGAAAGGGTTAATGGCAAAAAGCTATAATCAATACTGGTAGTTAGCATTGTGGAAACAGGATTTCAGTCAAATTCATCATCATTTATTAAAAGGCAGGGTTAACTTAACATTTTTTGTCCCCTCTTATCTAGTTGCCTCAGATGCAGCTGTATACTGCCAAGAAATCCTGATTATCTCAATACCACTGATAGTGAGTTTGTTGTTGGGATGCAGAACCAAGGCACCTTGTTAAAGAAGAGGGATCTGTGATGTTTATAGGTTAAACAATATGTTAAATAGCACAAGGTTGAGGAACTGTTCAATTTGAAAATAACTATGTACTACAAAAATTTAAAGTGAAAGCCTTCTTTGGAGTTCAATGTTAGTATTGTTATTATTAAAATAAAATTCAAGTCAGTATTTTAGCCCCCCTTGTTCCACAACTTTCTGGCTTTCTATAATTATAATAAATGGCATTACCTGCTCCACAAAATATTCAAAAGCTCCTTGGTCTACCATCTTAATATCTGGTCCAGGAATTGCTTTAAATGCCAGTCTAAAGTAGAAAACCTTTGAAGCACATTCATCTGCATGAAGTACCCTTTTAGGGCTAAGGTAATGGTCATTTGCTTTTGTACATTCCAGATTCATTTGGCGATTTGGTTTTAGACAATGTTCACAGTCAGTGGTCATTAGTGTGAAAAAATCCAAGGCCACAGGAGCTATGTTCAGTTGCTTTGCAATTTCTATGCAAACGTCCTATGAGAAAAAAAAGCAATTTGAATCAAAGTAACAGAACTTTCAGACCATTCAAGGTCTTAGGTAGCTGTTATGCTTGTTAACCCATTAAAGGGAAAGGATGCACTATAGTATTTTACTCAGGCTTATGCCAGACAATTTCATCCATTAAAGGGATGAGCCCTGCCCCTTAATGAATTAAGCAATAATTGGTATGCTTCATAATAGCACCTAGGATTTTTTCGTGGGATGTGCAGATAATTACCAATAGGCTGAGTTCCTAATAGTGTACTGAGGCATGCAAGATCCCCCAGGAAATTTTCAAACATATAAATTTATTGATTGCCAATTTTACAGTACACAATTATTGAATTAGCATTTTGGCATTAAAGTTATTTCTTAATTAATACACTATTGATTGAACTGTAGGTCCCAAGTAGGTAGACCTCCTCAGCCTATGAACAAAAGTAAATACACCCACTGCACTGACTCCTTATAGACCTGTGGTTCAGCATGTTTAATAAAGAAACTTGATTAAGGTTTCAAATTTTGAATTTTTTCTTTCTCTCCTTTTTTCCAAATAAATTCTAAGATCAGCCTCAACTATTGGCTCTCTTATTATCTGTTGATCCTTCACACATTTCTAGTTGAAATTCTCACATAGCAGAGTTATAACCTGTAGTTTGACAAACTATAAGTCCAATATCAATATCTCCCTTTTTAGACAGTCACTATTACCATAAGTAAGTAATTAAAATGATCAGCAATCCTCCTTTGTAATAAACACTCTTTTCCTGCATCTGAATTTCATATATGCAACAACTTGTAATAAGGTTCATGTGCATCTATGTATGCAAGGAATCACATAAATTAAACAGAAAGCTGTGTACATTTGATGTTTATTGGTATGGCCAAGGGTATACAAGAGAGGGCATGTGTCCATTTAATTCTGCTCAACAGGAAACATTATTGCTTGAAACATTACACTAAACATTTGAGAATGTCTCATAATCAGCCTCAGGGGGAATAGAATATAACAATTTTTCTAGCAGGCATGTAATACAAATGGGATTATAGGACCTATCTCACCATTTTAGGTTTCTGAACAAGATTATTAGCCAGAACATATTTTTTAAAGCCAAATTTTATCCTTCCTAGCCTGTTATTTTTATTCCATATAATAATCAAATGGCCAAAAGCTTGTTTAGAGTAAAATAAAATTGTTTTTACACAACTTTCAAGCAACCATGTCAATAGACACCAACAGTGGCATTTTGCTTAATTCATTTAGTATGTCAACAATGGAAAAAAGATCACAAACAAAATAGCATGAGCTATCAAAACATCACCAAAAATCTGATAAGTAGAAACTTATTGTACAGTTGAACTTTTCATTTATTAGATTTTGTGCCAAAATGGCTATTTGATTCCTAGGTCCTTCATTAGATTGCTGGTGGCAAAGTAGTGAACAGGTAAAATGGGCTCTAGATTAGGAGGACCATCATTTCATATGTATCTCATCCCTAGTGAGCTTCTCCCTAAAGCCAAAATTCTCCATAGCTGTGCTTTGCATTCATAGTAGACCCAAAAATATCCAATCCTAGCTAGATTACTGCTGAAGTTACCTCCTTTTAAGACAGCAGTTTTACACCTGTTTTCTAAAAATAGTAGGCAATAATTGTAAACATCCAATTTAAACAAGTTCTCTCTGACGAAGGGCCTTCGCTCGAAACGTTAGATAACTACTCTCACATTTCGGCAATACTCAAACCTTTCTGATTATTTCACTTCAAGTTGAATAGATGTGTTTACAAGTCATTGTGATTTTTTTCATATTTATATATATATATAATTAATGAACATAACATGATATTAAATTAACATAATATCGCACAATATTTTACAGGTTATTTATTGGATTTAAAAAATATCAGATCACAGATGGTTTGCTCTTGAATGTGAAAATGAAACTAGACGGGAAAAGAACCTTCCAAGAAATAAGGAAAATTACACGTACTTTCTTTTTCCTTAAAATTAGTCTTTTCCACATATTCACAAATTGGCTTTGCTTGAGGATAAAATGTACCTTCTTGAGTATTACACAGTAATTCAGTTTAAAACCAGATTAAAGTTGATTTCAAGAAATATGGAGCGAACAAAGCATCACCACATGGTAATTTATAATTACGTGTGCCAGTAGACTAATACGTAACGACTTCTTAGAGTTTCGCTAAATGTGATCCGAACACTTTGACAAATAAACAACCATTGGATATATGAACTCACTACGAATCACTCAATACTAGTTACAAAAAGTCCTTAGGTCAACTTTCACCACCCCCACAAATTTACGAACAGCGAAGACAAAAAAATCCAACCTACCCGGACTCTTAAAGTTTGTGAGTGTTTAATCACATATTTTTCTCCATTGGCCAGACACACTTTTCCTCTGTTGTCCTCAAGTTGTTCTTCTCTCTTACACATAGCAAGTAGTCGTCCAATTCGCATTTTCTCTAGCAAGGTAATCAGTTAGTTGCGTGACCGTAATCTCGCGTCTGTCTAACACAGAAAGTCACCAGTGGAACTGCGTTTTACTTGGAAATCATCACAATTTTCCTGGAATTTGATCAGCTAATGAGTTGGGGGGGGGGAAATCAGGTGATCTGGGGTAAGGGGACTCCTTGAAGTGCTTTAAAAACTATATTTAAGGTAGCTCGGTGAAGTTTGTTCAAATGATGAGAGGAAACTTTAAGAGACAAAACAGACAGAAACTTATTGGCAAAAAAATCTTCTCGACATTAAATGCAATTACTCAGATGACGTTCGAGTGGTTTCAAAGGCAACAATGACGTGACAAAAACTCGAAATGCCCAAGGTCTGCTGGAATAGATTTGATTTGAAAAGAGCATTGAGTAAACAGAATTCATTGCAGATCATTTAAAAGTCAAGAAAGTAACTGTAAAGGTGTAAGACTGATAACTGCTTACCGTGTCTTATCCTTTTTCCCTGAGAAAGGTGTTTTTTAAATTCGCGGACAAACCCGCGTGGACTACTCGTTTTGAAACTGTGGTCCTGACAACAGAACAAAGCGCGGCAAGTACAATACGATAGAACACGTTACCACAGACATTACCTTGAGAATTTAGTTTGCAATACCACAAAAGTCTTATCTTAAAGCAGTTTGGTAGAAGGAAACTAATCTTAGCATGACCGACAGAACAGCACCAGCCTCTCAGTTACGACTGGAGTGGGTTTACGGTTACAGAGGGCATCAGTGTCGGAATAATCTGTATTTTACATTGTCAAAGGACATCGTGTATTTCGTTGCTGGGGTTGGAGTTGTGTACAGCGTCAAAGCAAATTCACAAAGATTCTTCCTCGGTCATAACGACGACATTATAAGGTAGCGTTCTGTTGCTTTTTATCGGAACACGATGCTGCTGAAAGCAGCTTCGTCTGAATTCGTTAAATTTTCTAGCTACTGGTTTCGTTTAAAAAGTTCTGGTCAATCCTTGAACATGTTCGTGTATTTTATTACAATTGTGTACAGGTTCGTGTCCATTAGTTGAAATGTTCGCACAATGAATGGAATATTTTTCTAAAGAGAATGGAAAGTACGATAAGGAATTGCACCACACCCCAGACAGGCAAAACAATGTTTATTTTTTAATTTATTAAATTGCCATGTCGGCCTTGCTAAAAACTTCAAAGCAAACATTGGCCTTTCCCGATAAACTCGACTATTTTTCGACTCAGTAGCTTACCAAGTGACATCGGCTAGAGCTTTGCCTGTGAACTGTTTGATTTGCTTCATTTCTGGCTTTCGTATTAGACTTCAGTATGTAACTTTATTGCAATTAATTATTGATGGCAGATGTGTCTTATATTCAGGCGGAATGTTTATGGAAATCCAGCAAAATATTTGTTTTATATCGGCTCCACCAATGTCACAATTGCATGTTCATTGAGTTGTTTTGGCTAACATCAGTAAATGCCTAGGTGCTGTTATCATGGGAAAAGAAAAAAAAATTGAAATAAACTTCATGGTTTCATTGACCATAGACATGTGTCTAGACGTCTGGTGATACAAACTTAAAAACAAGCTGCCATCAATAACCATGCTGTAAAGCTAGACTGTCTTGGAAAAGCCACTAGATAAAGTATTTTATGTTGCTTGTTATTTTATGTTGTTTGAGTTTCAAATCCATGCTTCAGCATACATCCAAAATTTGTTATCTTTAACTTGTTTGATTTATGAGGCAAACTTAATTTACACTGGCTCAAACCCCTCAACATGACTGATGACACACAAAAGTATGATTGCTTACTCTTTGATCTGGCTCCAGCCCATTCTTGCTAAATATCAATTTGTCTATATTTTATCTTGAGATAAACCAGCTGGTGAGGCCCAATGACTTATCTTATTGCAGATTAAAAAATAGGGCACTACTAATGCACAAGGTTTAGCATTGTCTTTATTTGTGGCATTGTTTGGAAAACAGTCCAAATGAAAATTGCTATATGACTGACATAAACTTACAAAGCTCTCTTTATGATTCAGTTTGCTAGGTCAACATGATGTATCAACTGGTCAACTTGTTTTAAAAAGCAGTTTACATGATTCTGTATTTTGGATCTAAACTGTTAAAGCCAGTTCTCTAGTTTGTTGTATCTTACTGTCAGAAAAGGGCCTTTTTGTCTGTTAGAACAATTTTGATATCCTATAAGCCAGCCAAGATTCTTGCCCCATGATTAGGAATTTCATTAAAATCTAGCAACTGGCCAACTCTGGCATTCTCTTTCTAAATCAGTTTTACCTACTTTTGTCATTGCATTGGGTGGTTCTGTTCATTTCAAGCCTTTAATTTTGTCTTGAAATGAAAATGAAAGCTAATGTTATCACTTTCTTAATTGTTGTAAAGTGTTGTAAAATTTTACCAAAGTTACCCTGGACACTATGTCTGTATAACATTGTATTGTTTCAATAATAATAGTTGTCCATGCAGAAAAGAAGGTATGTCGTCAAAGATACCTCAATCACTTGTTTTTCTCATTTCCAATACTCCATGTGTTTTAATAATAATGCTCAACATTCTTCTTGTTGCATTTATGAGCTTTTAGATTTAAAAATTTACTAAACCACCATTCTAGATACCTCCTAAGTGATGAGGCCTTACAACTCCTTAATTATTCAGACTGTCTGATCCTATAGGTCCACCCAATGCCTCAAGTTTTATAGGCAACTTTGTTTGATGCACAAAACTGGATGACATTGGGCAGAGTAAAATGTATATAAAGGCCATTTTGGAAAATATAATCAAAATGTGATGGTTTGTGGGTAGATCATGCCTGATTTTTGTTGTTAAACTTTATTTTTTATGAAAGCCTTGCATTACACCCTGAGAAGCAGCTGGTTGCCACTGGTCAAGTTGGCAAAGACCCCTACATCTGCATTTGGGACACAAAGTCTTGCCAAACAATTTCCATTTTAAAAGATGGACATCAAAGGGGGATTGCAAGTTTGGCTTTCAATAGCCATGGAACAGTAAGTTTAGAACAGTTGTCATAACTTATTTAACATTATGGAGTTAATTTTTGAAGTTTAACTATTAATTTTGTGATATATTTAAGCAACTAAAATTGAGTTGAACATGGTACCTAGTCATACATTCTGTTTTAATTCTAAATAGTCATTAGCATTATTTGCAATGCATATATAACTTACAGATTTGTGTCTTAAAGTTCATTTAATATGTCATAAAATTTATTTATAACTGTATCATTCATCCATAATTTTTGTAGCATTTAGCATCAGTGGGATTAGAAGACTATCATCTCATCTGTATCTGGGACTGGAAGAAAGGGAGATTGTTAGCTTCTGCAAATGGACACTCTGATAGGGTAAGCTTTCTCATTATGTATAAAAAAACTCTGCCCAATTGAAAGTGCTTTCTTTAACTTATTTATGCCTGAGGTAACTTTTTCAATGTTTTAATGGCTAATACCAGCAAGGCCATTTTACTCAACTGTGGGAAGGTGCCAGTTCACTGTCTAGATGGCAATGGGTTGATTCTTAATGTACAGTTTGTTTTTAATTAAAACTTATATTTTTGAAATTAACTCATGAAATATCTAATGCATGGCAAGTTTTTCTATTTATTTTTTGTTTTTAGTTTAAGAATTTTTATTGTTTTACTGAAAATTACCCATTACAAATACTTTTGACTTATTTTTGAAATTTATTCTTGCTGAAAATATAAGGACACAAACATGTAATGTACTAGTGATACTAAGTGGGACATCTGGTTGAGTGTTTATTCACTGCATACAATTATTATACATGGTTAACCCAGCAGACGAGCATTACCTAGTGGATACATTTTCATATCTATTGGAATTAAGTCATGCAGTGACTGAATAGTGATTAAATACAGCTGTCCGTTGTTTAACAAATTAAGGAGCAAGGGCATACTTCAGTATTTTACCCTGGCCAATGCCTAATGATTTTACTTGTCACAGGGATGAACCCTGGGTGCTAAAGAGTTAAACACCCCGAGTGTTTAATTATTACTTTTTCTCAATAGACAGGAAATATTAATTATGAACTGAGCATGAGGTCTGTATATGAAAGTATTTGTCAGATAGACTATCTGTGCTTTCTATAATTGGCCCCAGTTGGATAGCTGCAATAACAGTTATGCTAGGAATAAGCACTGATCATTGACAAATACCTTATGAGTGGATAGCTTGTTTTCTATATTCCATCATCTTTCTATCTACCAAAATATGAGTTTGTTAGGCTGTATACAGACATAACACCAAGGGAGGGATTCTCGCTTGCCACAATCTGAAACAGATAAAAATATTCTGTCCTGTTTCAGATTGTGGCAAGCGAGAATCCCTCCCTTGGTGCTGTGTTGTTGTGCTGCTGCCTATGCTGGACCAGCCTTGTTGATGATGTATACAGACATGTTGGGAGTTATTTAGGTAAGTAAAATTAGGTTAACTGTTACTACCATTGGAATAGTGAGGAATAAAGGGTGTGAAGTCTGATCATAATGATAAACTGACATGATTTTATTGGCTGAACTTTTTAGATTTTTGATTTACAGTTCAATCCCAACCATGATAACTTACTGGCATCATGTGGAGTTAAACATATTAAATTTTGGAAATGGCAAGGAAATTCATTGATTCCTCAGAAAGGTACAGGATTGTGTATGGTTTCCTATTCCATACTTTCAAAGCTTAGAAAAAGTTAGAACCTAGTACTCTACCAAAAAACCCTGATAAACCAGGTACTAATGCTTCAAGCACAATCACTTTGTCAGAGTAGAAGTCAATGCATGTCACATTATACTGACAATGGGATTTCACTTGAAATGTAATTATCTCATTTTCTCTTTTTTTTGGTGACTGCTCTCTTCAAACATAGATATTGTGGGCCAGAGCCCTTTTTTTGTTTCCTTAGGGAAAAGACTTTGATGAATGACTCGTGCATACAACTGCTCACATACCTGAATAATGCACCATTGAATATTAAATTTAGTAACTTGTATGTACTCTGGTAGTGTGGGGGGGCATGCTTGAGTATTTCAAATATGGAATGATTTATATTATCCCTGACACTTTTTGGGAGATGGAATGCAACTGTAATAAACCACTCACTGGATTTGCTGAATCTTTTCCATAGGCTCCTGGAATTGTCTGTAGGTATGCAACATAACTTGACTGCCAGTACTTGACAAACAGGCAAACTTGGTAGACTTTACAACCTGGTACTTATAGCCCCAGTTGCACTGGTTGTTCCTTGCAACCATCAACAGCATGCCTTCCTTAGCTTGGTTAACCTGTTAACTACCAGTCATCTTTGCCACATCAACATCGTGAACAATCTCTTGAAAACAAAGCCAATTCAAAAGATTTTCCCTGACAGATATAGGGATTTTGGCTAAAGTGACAAATTGATTAGCAACCATGTTTTGTGGCTCAAATCTCTGCCTCCCTGCCTTGAATAGCATGCATCTCTATTCAGTTGGTGAATAAGAGTACAATCACCATATGCTTGTTTCTAGGATTTGTGATTGGTGGCAGTGGGGTAGTGGAACAAGAACAATTTTGAAGAGGTGCATGCAAGACCTATCTATGCCACTTTTGATTTTTTTGTACCTGGATATGCAATGTTTTCCAGGCTATGTAAGATGTAAGAACTAACCAGCACCCAGTAGTAACCTTGGGTCTGCATCTGGATCTGGATTGCTTGTTGGTTAATCAGGGTTTGTATGCATCCTGGAAATCCTGGAAAGCCCTTGATTTTTTTTGTGGCCACTGGAAATGCCTGGAAAATCCCTGTAATGTTGAGCTGACCCCTGGAAATACCTGGAAAACTATAAGATCTAATATCTGAAGCTGTTTGAAACTATATAACAATGGTTGCTGTTTAGGTACTGTAACAAAATTTAGATTACAAGCAACAAAAATATGAACTCTCCAAAAGCAATATTTGGTCTCAAAAGCCCTGGAATAAACCTTTACAAAGCTCTGGAAACCCCTGGGTTTTTGAATTTGTAATAGTGTACAAACCCTGGTTAATATCTATCACTGGAAATCAGAAAAGGATGGTTTCATTTCTATCAGGGACTGGGAAATATTTTCAGAGGATATGACCTTGACAAATGTCCATGATCATCTGTTAATATAACATGTAATATAACTGCTTGTTATGTAAGATCACAAATGTTTGTCAAACTCAAATCCTTAGAAAATGTTCCTGAGTCCTGATGGGGATCATAAAACCATAGCATGGTGACCAGAGAAAGGGAGACACCATGATCACTGAGCAACTAAATTTCTAAAGGAGAGCCAGGATGACGAATATTTGCTGGCTCCTTTGTCAGTACTTATGGGGTAAGAGTTTGACATACATTTGCAATTGTTGGTTTAAACAGCTAATTTACGTATGCATCAAATACATCTCAAAGATATATAATTACAGTGTAAATATTCTTCAATACTGTGTCTGTTTGGTAGGCAGCATATACATCCACCATTCGAACCAACTGTAACCAGCTGAGTTGAGCAGGGCAGGTTGATGGTTGAAGCATCTCACTGATCATCAAAAGGTTACAGGTTTGATTCTGGATTGCTACCAGTTTGATGATTGTATCAAATTGGTTGCAATCCATAATCAAAGGTAGTTAATCTGGCAGCATTTGTTACTGTGGCCAACATTGTATTTAAACTCCAGTTACATTGTAGGTATATTTGGAAAAGGAGGAGAGATTCAGACAATGCTGTGTATTGCCTTTGGGCCTGATGGTATTACATATGCTGGAACATTAAGTGGGGATATTTATAAATGGAACAGAAACAATTTGATGGGAACTGTGCAAGGATCTCATGAGGTAATTTTACTGATTAAAATTACAGGTGGTTGAGAAAATTGGCATAACAGCAGGGGATGGCCACCCTGAAAATATACTGGCCACCCCAACTTGTAATGTATGTAATCATCATCCTCTATAAAGATGGACATTTCCACAATTGCATCATGCAAAATGACATATTTGAGTGTTTGAAAGACACTCCCTAAAATCTGTACTTCATGTTTGCCCCCAAAAATTTGCAGAGGGCCTCTCAAGGTCCCCATCCCACAAGAAAGTCCTAGTTACGCCACTGGTGGAGAAATAATAATGTTGATTTTAAATATTGATTACTTGAATATATGATTAAGAGGTAGGCTGGTATGGGAAAATGAGGGAAAAGGCAGTAGATGGTTCAAACTCAATAGTCAACCCACTGTTAACAAGTTGTTATTTTTGTAAAATTTAGAAACAGGTCATTCACCCTGGAAGGGAGTTCACTGACTGTAATACCTTCTATTTTCCATAAAGGTTTTCGGTCTATTTTGGGTCTTAACACAGGGGTGTTTGTCCTATTTGTAGCAAATAAGATAATTTTATGGGACCATTTTAAAGGTTAAAGAAGGGGAAAAAGTTGAGAACTCACAAGAAGTATTAAGAATGTAAGTAACTTTACTTACGTATTTTCTTCAATTGCGTTTGGGACGGTGTGTTTTTTAAGTCAGAGACTTGAAGGACTCACCGTCTTAAACGTTGTCAAAGAAAATAGGTAGGTACACTAACGAATTTTTTTTTTACCTCGGTGGAGTTCGTTCATCTTTCCTAGTTTATTGCTCTACACAATTCTTTTATAATTTAGTTACGCATGTTTTGCACACAGTGGCGAGCATGTGATTCACACGTGGTTCACATGGGGAACAATTTCACATGCCGCCATTTAACATGTGAAATCCGGCTTGTAGAAATTTTGTAAAGTTTATGATCAGCCAACTTAGCGAACAGTGTGGATATTCAAGCGTAAACCTGTATGTCTTCACTCTGTTGATATTTAGGGGGCTGTTTTCACCATTCATAATTCTGGCGACGGATTTGCTACTGGTTCTAAAGACGGGACCGTCATTTTATGGGATGTTGACTTTAAACCAATAACTAAGGTGGACCTGGTCAACACGCCTGTTGGCTACAAAGGTATAGCACAAACATCGCTGACACTGGTTCATAATTTTTTTTATTGAAATTAGTCTACAGTTATTACTAACAGTTATTACTTCTTTCTTTCTTCCCTTTTTATCCTTTGGTACCTCTGCTCTTCAGGCATTTACACCTTTTCGGTAATTTAATTACCTCTGTAGAGGTCCTTGTGCAGTTTTTATGATTATGGGCAGATTTTGAGAAAATTGAGGAACACACTGGAAGTAGTGTGTTTTTAACATCCAGGGGTGCTGGTGGCACTGTGGTAGTGTACGTGTCTCTCACCAGTGTAACTAGGGTTCGACTCCGGCTCTGTGCAGTTATCTGATTAAAGTTAACTTGGTCACATGTGAGAAGAGTGTTGTCCGGTTTGACTCTACCAAGTATCGCAGGTTTTCTCCGGGTACCCGCTTTCCTCCTGTAGTAACACTGGACCCATGAGGGGTGGCCCTTACTGGACCTCCAGGGAAAACAGCATATGTAGCTGATGGGATTATCCAGTGTAAATAAAGACACATTACTTTTAATATCGTACAATTTATTCTTTTGGCTGGTATAGTTCACTTTTTATGTTAACATTTTGACTCAGGAGGGCAAGATTACATTACTCAGGCGACGTATCTATCTTTAAACCGTTATGTAATAGATACAATATAAGTGAGCCGAACTGTATGGGATTTACAAGGCGATCCTATGCAGTTTGGCGTGAAAATTGTATCTTTCTTAAAATACGAACACATTTAAATGGCCGTGTTTACCGACTATTTTCACATTTCAGGAAATTTTAACATAGAAAGTCGAAGGAAAAGTTTATATAAATCAAGACGATTCTGTATCCGATTTGCAGCATACTAATTAGGAGCGAATTTCTTTTGTTTTCAATAAGTACTATTGTAATTTTAATTTACAGTAAACTTTACGCGTTTGAACAACAGAAAATCTTAAAAATATTATATATCGGTATTTGAATTCAGTTTAGTTTTTTCTTAAGTAAATTTGTTTTTACAATGCTTTATTTTCCTGTAACAGGCTTGTCTGTGCGTAGTGTCTGTTGGACTGCTGATAAGATTCTCATAGGGACAAACAACAGTGAAATATATGAGGTGCTTGCATCAAACAAAGATTCCCCGAGGACTTTAGTTCAGGTGTGTCTTATCCTTGAGCTTTGTTGACTTAGAAGAAGACGTTCTTGTGGAAATAACAGGAAGTTGCTTATCTGTGTATTTTGTATGCTAAACGTCTTACAAATGGTATTATTTAGGGTCATGCCGAAGGTGAACTTTGGGCTCTGGCTGTACACCCTAAGAAAGCCATGTTTGCAACTGGAAGTGACGATCAAAGCGTAAGGTATTGTTTCAGTAACATCTACATGTCCTTCCTTCCTTCCTTCCTTCCTTCCTTCCTTCTTTCCTCCCTCCCTCCCTCCCTCCCTCCCTCCCTCCCTTCCTTCCTCGCTTCCTTCCTTCCTTCCTTGCTTCCTTCCTTCCTTGCTTTCTTCCTTCCTTCCTTGCTTTCTTCCTTCCTTCCTTCCTTGCTTTCTTCCTTCCTTCCTTGCTTTCTTCCTTCCTTTCTTGCTTCCTTGCTTCCTCCCTACTATTCCTCAATAATTAAGGAATTAAGGCTTAATTCCTTTCTTTCCTTCCTTTTTTCGTCCTTTCTTTTCTTTTTCCTTTCCTTCCTTCTTTCCTTCATTGTTTTTTCTTCCATCCTTTCTTTTTCTATCATTCCCTCCTGCTCTTGAAATAAAACACACGCCATCAGTATACAAGACTTACACAAATATTTATTTTCAACCAGGTTATGGAGTCTTATCGAGAGGAATCTCCTGGCAAGGGTTAATCTGGACCAGAAGGTTCGCTCTCTAGCCTTTCATCCAGACGGTAGCCACTTAGCAGCTGGGCTTGGAGATGGTTCGTTTATGGTTCTGAAAGCTAGGTCAGTCAACTTATAAACTTGAACTTATGGGTTTCTGTATGTTATATAGAAATACTGCGGAAATTTTTTTTCTGTCAATTTTTCTTTGCCTATCTGTTTCCCTAATATCGTCCGTCCGTCCGTCCATCTGTTCGTTCGTCCGTTTGTTCACTTTCTCGTCCGTCCATCCGTTTGCTCGTCCGTTCGCTAGTCCGTCCGTTCGCTTGTCCGTTTGTTCGCTCGCTCCTCCGTTCGCTTGTCCGTTTGTTCGCTCGCTCGTCCGTTCCTTCGTCCGTTCCTTCGTCCGTTCGTTCGTTCGTTCGTTCGTTCGTTCGCTCGCTCGCTCGTCCGTTCGTTTGTTCGTCCGTTCGTTTGTTCGTCCGTTCGTTCGCTCGTCCGTTCGTTTGTTCGTCCGTTCGTTCGCTCGTCCGTTCGTTCGCTCGTCCGTTCGTCTTTTCGTTCGATTTTTCCATTATTCATCAATTCGTCCATGCATTTTGATTCTTTTTGTTAGTGTATGGGGTCTTCTCGAAGCCTCTGAAGTACGCGTTATTTCTAAAGGGCTGTGTAGTAGTTAGAGTTAGCGTCAGGCTACATTAAATTAAGAGCCTTGTTTTTGTGTGGCTTTTTAGAGATCTCTCTGAAGTAATGCACACGAAAGATCGCCAAGAGGTCATTCACGAACTGAAATATTCGCCTGATGGCGCATACTTGGCCGTGGGATCAAATGATAACTTCGTGGATATCTATGCGACGTCTCAGAGGTATAAGAAAGTGGGCGAATGCAAGGGAAGTTCGAGCTTTATCACTCATTTGGATTGGTCGGACAACAGCAAATACATACAAACAAATTCTGGGGCGGCTGAAAGGTTGTTTTATAAAGTTCCAGGTAAAAAAAGTTGTTTAGTTCTTTCCCGGCGGGATAAGACTTGTATTATTTTACTCCGGCTAACGCCGGAACATTGTACTCGTCAAGGGGAGAGACCCCTCAGGGAACGAGATATAACCAGCTCCATTAAGGATATTTCTTAGTTAAACAATTTTCTGTTATGGAAGGGAGGTAGGGAAAGAAAGAAAGTAAGAAAGAAAGAGAGAAAAATATCGAGAGAAAGAAATGAATAAAGGAAGAAAGAAAGAAAGAAAGAAAGAAAGAAGGAAAGAAAGAAGAAAAAAAAGAGAGAAAGAAAGACAGAAAGAAAGAAAGAAAGACAAAAAGAAGGATGGAAAGAAAGACAGAAAGAAAGAAAGAAAGAATGAAAGAAAGAAAGAAAGGAAAGAAAGAAAAAGTAAGAATGTCCACCCTGGACCATTTGTGGCTCCCCTGAAAACATGATAATTCAGTTATTGGCGGGTCCTTGTCTCTTCCACTACGTCATTCGTTACCGCTACTTTAGGGATTGCTCAACTCTGAAGATGACCGTGGACACAGCAAACACCACAGGACAGTCTTACTCAAGGCTGCTTCTAGCTGAACGATCAACTTTCACCGACACGTACAGGTGGCATTTTTCATGCAGGATGTAAAGACCTTGTGTTGTTATAAACTGATCCAAGTAGTTGATCTGTTCTGTAGTTAAATGGACTGATGATGTATTTTGAATAACTGTCGAGGGCTGCAAAGCTAGTGGCCACTTTATCGTCTTTCCAGATGTCAAACTATTTTTGTTTTGCTTTCCTTACAGCTGGTAGACGTGTAACCAACAAGGAAGAGATTAAAGCTATCAGTTGGTCCACGTGGACTGGTGTTCTTGGAACGGAAGTGAATGGCATCTGGGAAAAATACACCGACGCAAATGATGTGAATGCAACCGACGCTTCGTTTCCCAACAACACATTGGTGTCAGGAGATGACTTTGGATTGGTTAAATTATTTCGATTCCCTTCCATTAAGAAAGGTACGTTATTCAGCAATATGTACAGGCCGAATTTTTTTATCAGCTAAGTGGCCAGAATCTTTTCTGCTCAGAAGTTGCTGAGGTGCCCTGATTAGGAGGCGGGCTTCAAACCAGTGACTAACCGTTTACTATGTTTTGGTCAATTTTCGAGAATAAGTTTTAGAAGCTCGGTTAGATAAAGACTAAACTGAAGGGAGTATTTGATATTATATATGGCTTAATCCACTATACGGTCTATTGTTACCTGGGTTGAACCTCGTTTTCTCTCTGACTTACGAGACATAGATAACGTCATTTTTATTTCATGTTCGAGTAGAGACACAAATGATGTCACGAAAACAAAGAATAAAATACCTTGGTTGTTTTATAAAACAAATCGATAGAAGGTTTACTTCTGTGTACAGTTACGAAAACATGAATGAAGCCATTTCAGCAGCCAGAAAACCGATATATTTTTCAGGTTTTTTTTGCGATAACATCATTTATGATTATGTCGCAGTATGGAAACACTCAAATAATTCACTTACTGTCAATTTTAAACTTTAGACATGAACTGTAGGTATACAACAGAGGTGATACTTCACTTCAAACTCTAGTCTTTACAACACCTGCTAACCTAATGTCTGCTTTAATGGGTTTCACTGGATCTTCTGATTGAATAACTCTTTAATATTTGTGAAACACCACGTATATTATTGATACTGCCTAACGATGTTATGAGTTAAAAGGTTGAAAGCTCGCAATACGCGGTGTACATTTAACATCAAGTATATTAAATATTAGACATTAAACAAGACGTCTGTATTACATATTCACCGTACAAACTTTCAAAAATTCTGTAATTTTTCTCTGTATCCAGGAGCCCATTTCCGGAAATATGTTGGTCATTCTGCGCACGTGACCAACGTCCGTTTCACCTCAGACCACACGAAGGTCATTAGTACGGGTGGAGCAGATCAGTCGATTTTCCAATGGCGATTCTTGCCCGAGGGCTTCCGAGACAACCAAGCAGTGCCGGACGCAGTTGCTGGATATGTGGACTCGGATGACGAACAAAGTGATTCGGATATTTCCGACGTCGGTGAATTGGACAGCGATGTCGAAAACGTAGGTTTATGATTCGTTTATTTGTCGTATCTGTTTAAGTGGTTTGCTGGATTATCGTATTTTCTCCAGATGTACCTGAGACATGCAAGGTGGCTATTTTGCCATTGGAGAACTAGAAATACGGTGAAGCTTGATTTCTGACTTTGACATGCACATTCGTTGCAATAAACTGTTCGCGCGGCTTTGGCACGCAACAAACTCACAATCAATTCCTTACCTTTTTACATGAGGCAATGCCACAGCAACAACTCTAATCCAAAGCCTAAAAGAATATGTCAGTTAATTTTAAATGTATATAATTTCTATTTGTCATGATATTTGCACTTTAGTTAGTTTTTCATGTACCATTTTTATCATGAATCATATCATAAGATGTAGGTACCCCTTGGTATCGTGATGTATGGCTGTATGCATTCGGGAAGTCAGGAGAGCACACTAAAACATGAACCACTTCTTTTAGCACAATAATTGACAGTAAGCAAACTTTAAATTGCTGATTGGTAACATTTTTCCCGCTTCAAAGCCCGAATCTTTTGAACACGTCTAACCAGATACCAGAAATTTCCGTGGCGACATCGGGAAATTGAGGATGGCAACACGACGCAAGTGCCGTTCTAAGAAAGTCTAGAAGCTTTATCTTTTTATTCAGAAATCATTCTGTTCTTTGTATGTTTCCAGGAAGCACAAGTTAACTACGACAGGACGTTATATAAAGAGGATCTTCCGGCTCTCAAACGGAAGGTGAAACTTCAGTCAAAAGAAGAACAAAACAAAGTTCCAAGAAGCGCACAGAAAAGGCCACCAAATCACGGATTGCGACTGGAATTTGTTCACGGGTCAGTTGAGAATTTTTTTTTTTTAAGTAAATGGAAGTGTATTTAATTTTTTTGGCAAACTAGGTAATCATTTCGTGTTCCAAAAGAGAAACGGCAAACTTTACTAGTTTAGTACTGCTGGTTAATCCCACATTGAGGCTATACACGGATTGTTTGAAAAAAAGTTCTTTGATGCGAACGATTTTGAGATCTTAAACTGTAAATTAAGAAAGCCCTATAATCTGAGTTGTCCGAGGGCAAGCTGTTTTTAAGCAAGAATGTTGGCATGCAAATATAAAAGTCGCGAAACGTTTGACGCGATTTCGGAAAACGGCCAAATTATGCCCGACATTCGAGGAAACAAAAGGTACCGGAAAAATCTTGGGAATTATAACCCTTTTCCTTCATATCCGTCAAAATGTGTGATGGGAAAAGAACTTGCAAAGTTTTGCTCATTGTTAAAGCCAGACCAACTTTTTTCACAAAATCTAAAAGTTTTAACTCGTAGCAAAAACTTTTTGTGCGGAAAACCTGTCAGTACCGCATTACACATTAGGAAATATAACTTATTATAAAAGCGGCAACATCTTAGTTTGTAATTTGTATACTAACAATTAAACTTGTTTCACAGAAAACCAAGTTTTGTGTACAGCAGTGAACAGAAGAGCCCAGTTAAAAAGAGCTATTGGGTTTATAATTTTCGCGGGGTTAAAAAAGAGTCAATGGCTTCATAGTTTTTGCGGGAATAACAGTCAATGATCTTCCTGGAAATGCGTCATTCTGGTCAGGATATCTTCACTTAGGCTCTGGATGTTTTTTGTACTTTTTTTAGGTATCGCGGTTATGATTGTCACAACAATCTTTTCTATTTACAAAGTGGGGAGATCGTTTATCACGTGGCTGCAGTGGGCATAATTTACAACCGAGATCGCCACTCTCAAAGGTTTTACCTCGGTCACACTGACGACATTCTGTGCCTTGCCATTCACCCAGCCAAGGATTACGTTGCTACAGGACAGGTAATTGGATAACTTTAGGCAGGACTAACGTCAACGATGCCGTAAACAAGCCTGAAGCACTTACATTCGTGAAGCACTCGATAGTTACCGAGGTCCACATTGTAGTTACTTTGAAGAGGATTGAAAAAACTCGGGTATCGTACCCTCGATTTTCAACTCACTTTCAGATCAAACACTCCTTCTCGTGTATGATACATTATTTACCACCATGTTCATCACTGAATGTACGTAATATTCCGAATTTTGCAAAACAACCTAATTTGTGTTGTGCTGTAAATTTATACCAGGTTGGACGCGATCCCTGTATCCACATTTGGGATGCCGAGAAATTAGAGTGTTTGTCTATTTTAAAAGGGCAACATCAACGAGGTGTTTGTGCAGTTGATTTCTCAGGTATTTAGTTCTGTTGTTGTTTTTTTTTTTGTTTTTTTCCAATTTTTACTTTCACGCTAATATCTAACGAGTGCCCATCTGGCTGAAACTATAAACTCCTGTCGTTGTGGAAAATTGTACGCATGGCCAACATGAGATATTTTAAAGCAAATGGTTTGAACCCGGAAGAGCCAGTACGTGTAGAAGGTAGATCGTCCAGGTTGGGATAGTCTTGAGAAAGACTGTTGGTGATTGGCGTTTCGACGCTCTCAGCGGTGATCATCTTCAGGGGACTCTTCCTTCAACTCTGAAGATGACCACCGCTGAGGCCGTCGAAACCAGGGATGGCAGAGCCGGGGGCTGTGAGGGGGCTACAGCTCCCCCATTTTTTTCCAAAATGATGTCGAAACAACCACTTTTCCGAACATTTGTCGTGAAATTTTTCGGGGAAACATGCAAAATACTATATTAGTATCACTAGTCCCCTTCCCTCCAAATTTCGCTCCGCCGTCTCTGGAAACATCAGTCACCAACAGTGTTTCTCAAGAACTGCCCTAACCAGGACGATCGACCTTCAACTCATACGTGTGCTTGTAGTGATTTCTGCTGTTGGTCGTCTGGGTTACTGCTGTCTTGAGAAAGCAGGAGCGGATCCAGAATTTTGAGAAAAGGGGAGGGCGTAAAATGTTTTTACAAATTCCTGCCAAGATGTGGTATTTTATTGGAAGAATTTGTATGCTACTGTCGTTCGCGGTGTTTTTTAAATTTGAAATTCTTCTGCTCTCTTTCTTTTCTGTGCTGTTTGTTCCGAATCTTTTTGAAAATAATCACCAATCTTCTTGGTGGTCGACATGTTTAATTCTTATGTTTGGTAACCGAAGAAAAATTCACATGACAACTAGTCCAAAAAAGGGAGGCTCGTGTCCAGTGCGCCCCCGCCTAAATCCGCTTCTGAGAAAGTTTGTTATTAGTGGTTCCTGACGATTCAATATGCAGTTCAGTGATCATTTTTGGGCAAAAGGCTGTGACTGCTAGGTAATTTTGAGTCAATACAAGTAATAAGAAAACGTTATCACCAGTCTGTTAACATGCCGTTGTAACACCTGTTTCACTTAAATTTAGGAGATGGAAAAAAGCTTGCTAGTGTCGGGTTGGATAACGAGCACTCCATTGTTGTGTGGGACTGGAGGAGAGGTGACAAACTTGCAACGACGAGGTAACTTCTTCTATTCCTTTCTCCTCTCATAGTTTCCTAGAAATGGTACAGTGCACCCAAGGTTTTCATGAAGGATGGTATGGAAAATTATAAGTGTAGTGTTTTCTTGGGAGGTATGCGGAAAAATCCAGAAACGTCTTAAGAGTGCAATTTCCTGCATTCTCATAGTACTTTTTAAACGAGATCACTTCTTGGCTTGAAAAATGAGGGTAAAACACTACTATCACCTGATATATAGGCAAACCTTTTTTCAGTGAACAAGCCTGAGATTATTGTGGAATATCTGAGATTTATACACTTTCCACTACTTTCAACCATAAATGTCGGCAAAATGTTGCGTTTGAGATAGTGTTTATTGCTTTGTGTATCAGGATTTGAAACCCTGCGGCAGCGATGAATTGAGGAGTAAACTTAACCTCAAACTAAAATTCAACAACGTTTGCTCTTTGTAAAGGGGCCATAAAGACAAAATATTCGTTATAAAGTGGAACCCATTTGTATCGGACCAGCTGGTTTCAGTTGGAATGAAGCATATAAAGTTCTGGACTCAAACAGGAGGTGGATTTACGTCGAAGAGAGGAGTGTTTGGTAACGTAGCAAAGCCGGACACTATGTTGTGTGTGACATACGGCAAGACAGGCGAAGTTGTTTATACCGGAGGAACAAGTGGGAAGGTGTTTGTGTGGGAAGGAAATAATTTAAAAGAAACTACTCAGGCTCATCAAGGAACGGTTCTCGCAATGCAGACTTTGGAAAAGGTTGGTTTTACAAGTGATCGCGATGAAAAGAGTTGCAAAAGAACAAAAGCAATACGAACAACAAGAAACAGTGATTGTAAGAAGACCATGGCCAGTCAGCCACCACAATCACCATCACCATTACCAACGAGATTAACAACTACAACAGCAATAGCAACAGCAGCAACAACAACAACAACAACAACAATGCAATTATTAGCATCATCTTCGTTACCATCACCATCATTATCAACCTCATCGTGATGATCATCGTCTTCATCAACATTCGCGATAGTCAAAGCCGCTATAATAATGTTAATAATAACCTACAAGAACATCAACGAGGACAATGACCACTATCTAAACTGGAACTAAAACGACACCAACATTTTCAGCCCAGCAGTAGCAACACCAACAACAACAACAGCAGCTGCAACGACAATAACAACAACAACAACAGCAAGGACAATGATCACCGCCGAAACAGCAACCACGAAAAAACAGTCACCAAAACAACAGCTATGTTTGTAATCCAACAATAACGACACCATGCAGTAACGGTAACAGCAGCAACAACAACAACAACAACAACAACAACAACAGTAAACAAGATGTAAAAGCGAATTTAATTGGAACAAACGACTGAAACAACCAAAACCCTCCCATCAAAGGCAACAAAAATGACAACCGTGCTGACAACAGCTGGACGGGACCGAGGTCAAGTTTTACTTGTGAGCCATTTCTGGTTTCGTTTTGCTTAAAATTTCTTCCATTTGAGAATCTTAGATATTTGAGGTTCTCTAATTGTGTTCGTAATAGTGTTTGACTTGTTTTCCTTTTGGTGCCCAGGGTTTTGTAACAGGTGGTAAAGACGGAGCGGTTGGGCTGTGGGACAACACGTTTAGTCGATGCCTGAAAACTTACAAAATAACACGAAGCAGTCTTCGTTCTGGAATCTCAACGTGCTCTCTACTGGCTGATTCTCCTCCCGTTCGTGCGATTTCACTTGGTCAAGGAAAGATCTTGGTCGGCACTTCAAATGGCGAGGTGAGACGTCTGAGTGGATAAACTGATTGACATTGTCGCTTCACGTTACGGTACGAAGAATACAGTGACAGTACCTCACTGTAACGCACTACATTGTATTACATTAACGATATCATTTCAGTACAATGCGTCAAATCACGTCACGTCACATTACATCACATTGTATCAGATCACATCATACCAAACCTCGTCAGATCATGACACGGAGTTCAGGTAAGTAGAGCACAAGGTTCCCAACATTGTCGCGATTAAGCACAACAGGAAACCACACTACACTTTACGACACGACATAACATACGACAACAGTACAAGACACGACACGATACAATCCAATCTAACCCACCCAGCACAACCCAATCCTAAACAGTCCAGCACAGCACAACACAACACTACATGACACTACATGGCACCACACCATACTATAATTTTCAGATAACAGTACAACGTTACTAGACATAACAACCGAACACAATCCAATCTAACCCACCCAGCACAACCCAATCCGAAACATTCCAGTACAACACAACACTACATGACACTACACGGCACCACACCATACTATAAATTTCAGATAACAGTAAAACGTTACCAGACATAACAACCCAACACAATCCAATCTAACCCACCCAGCACAACCCAATCCAAAACAGTCCAGCACAACACAACACTACATGACACTACACGGCACCACACCACACTATAAATTTCAGATAACAGTACAACGTTGCCAGATATAACAACCCAACACAATCCAACCCACCTAATCCAACGCAACCCAACACAAGCCAGAACAACACGACAAAACCCGGCACAATAGAAATCAACCCAACCTGA
This sequence comes from Heliopora coerulea, assembly GCA_030142905.1. Taxonomy (NCBI): domain Eukaryota; kingdom Metazoa; phylum Cnidaria; class Anthozoa; order Scleralcyonacea; family Helioporidae; genus Heliopora; species Heliopora coerulea. The sequence continues at coordinate 1,854,022 of JASJOG010000031.1, read as the reverse complement.
CATAACCCAACTCGACACAGCACAACAAAAATCTACATAACGCAACACCGCACTACACTACACAAGGCACAAAACAGCACAACATTGCTGTACACAAAACAAGCCAACACGACCCAGTACAGCCCAGCACAATACAACGCATTACAACACTACCGAACGCAATACGATGCTACACAACGCGAAACGACCTGACAACTCAACACCGCATCCACGAAACAACGCGTCTGCGCACGTTTCCTTAACAAAATTTCATAATTCTTCGTTTGTTCGTCTGCTTAGATTCTTGAGATTGACAAGACTGGACCAATAATAGTACTTATCCAGGTCAGTTTTTCTTGCTGTAAATTTTCACCACTGACTACATCGTTACAAAGCCAATACAGTACAACATTTTATGATAAAATGGGAAATTATGATATGACAGGATATGTGATACCAAGATGCCTTATGCTATGCTATGCTATGCAATGCCATGCTATGTCATATGTGATAAATGACATCTAAAATAAATGCATATAGTACAACACAAAACGACTCTATCATAGAATATTGTGATAACAACCTGATCTATCCATCGTTTACAAACCATGTTCTTTTCTTAGGGACACAAAGAGGGAGAAGTATGGGGTCTAGCAACCCATCCATCCGAGAAGATGTGCGCAACTGCGAGTGATGACAGAACATTAAGAGTCTGGGATCTAAAAAACCACCGCATGAACAATGGTCGAGTTTTAAAAAATCCCGCTCGATCAGTCTGCTATTCACCAGATGGAAAGGCGATTGCTGTGGGCATGAAAGACGGTGAGTTTTATTTTATATTTTTTCCAATTCTTTCTTTTCGTAGCGATAAAAATCTCTCAACGACTTAGTTATCTCCGGCATAGTTCATTCGTATATACCTTTAACCAACTGGTTGAACCCGTTGTACAAAAATATCCTATAGAAGAAATGCATGGATTTAATTAAATTCCCTGAAATTTTTGTCATTAGTTATCTCCAATATTTCGTCTTTCTACGAAAGTTGGATTATGGAATCTGAAGAAACCGTTATACTTAACATGATGTTGTGATTTTTATTACTAAACATAGTGAAGGAATGAAATACGAAGTTGACACTAATTGTCACCTATTTATACAACTGGGCCCAGCCCCTACACGTGGAAGAGGGGTAGTATGCAACATTTTAGTAATGTTATGTTCCTGATGACAGTACTGACCACTCCTTTTATTAACACTGTTTTAGGCAGCTTTGTTGTCGTTGATTCATCTACCTTGGAGGACATTATCGAGTTTCAGCACCGTAAAGAGGAAATCTCCGACATAAAATTCTCGCCAGGACAAGGAAAATACTTGGCCGTTGCTTCCCATGACAACTTTGTCGACATTTACAACGTATTGAGCGGCAAACGTGTTGGTGTTTGTAAAGGCAGCTCAAGTTATGTCACCCATGTAGATTGGGATAGCAGAGGTTGGTAGAAATTGGTAGTGAAAACATGAAAGTAGTTTGGTTGCATTTTTTGGGTACAATACAATACAATACAATACAATATTTAATATTTCACCAGCGTAAACCCTTCAGCAAAGCTAGTATCAACGGGTGCACTAGAATTGCAATTTAAATGTATAAAATATGATAAATATGATAAAACTCTATCACCCGTTAACGGTGATTTAACGCTTTCCTGACAATAGATTTGCCATTGCCAAATTAAGTCTGGCCTCAGCCAGTGCAAAATGCGAAGGGGTTTGCAACGTGCGGAAAGAGTTACTGACATAATTCTTTACTCTTACCTGACGGTAGATCCCCCATTGTTGAGTAAAATCATCAGACGTTGGTCAGAGTGAAATACTTTGGAGTCGTCACGTTCTGGAAAGAGTTTGATGGAGACTGATTTGCTGACCATTTTTGCAAGGCTTTTTCTCATGAAAGCCCAAAAAATAAACCCCGTTGTATGGTCTTTCTTGCGTGATTTCAACTTCCATGAGTTGCTTTGCGTGATGTTTGAGAACGACTGCTAGTTCTAAACGAGTTTTAACATATTCTGTACTTTTAGCAATAGCCAGTATGACACAAACTAACCTGTCAAAGTGAAGGGGATGGATAGTTGGGTTGAATTGTCAGCGATTTTCCCTATCTTTCGCTCACAGTACACGTTGGTTCTCTTTAGGTAAGCTGCTTCAGTCAAACTCAGGAGCAAAAGAACAACTTTTCTTCGAGGCCCCAAGAGGTGAACGACAAACAATTGACTCGAAAGAACTGGAGAAGGTGGAGTGGGCCACTTGGACTGGAGTACTAGGAAGTCAGGTCGAAGGAATATGGCCGATGTATTCTGACATTACCGATGTGAATGCAACATGCCTTACTTCGGATAGAACCATGATAGCTACAGGGGATGATTTTGGGTTCGTCAAACTCTTTCAATTCCCCGTCAAGGTAACAGAATGTTAGTGAAAAAATAGATCTGTGAATGACGCTTGTGCTTCCGTCTGTCCTTTTTTTGTGATCCTACTTCGTCTACATCTTTTTTTCTACATTATTCTGCTTTTTATAAAATATCACCCCACGTACTTAGCGAATGTTATTAAAGATCGGCACCTGATTCATCGATAAACCAGTAAAGCTTTTTTTAAGTTGCTCGTTTTTGTTTTGTTTTTTTTTCGCTCACGACAATCGTTCTATCAAAAACAACCTTCAAAAAATACTGTTGTTCATTGCAGGGAAAAAATGCGAAGCACAAGAAATATGTTGGCCATTCTGCGCATGTCACCAATGTCCGCTGGACATACGATGACGGGGAACTTGTATCCACAGGTGGTGACGACACGTCAGTTATGGTGTGGAGACGCGTTCGACCAAACCAGAGGCGTCATACTGCAGGCAAGAATAAAAAGTGGCAGTGTGCATTACAAAGTTGGATCTTAAGGCGCGTTTGCGCGGTAGACGTGAGATTTTGCCCCTCGCGATTGTCATCCTAGTGTATGCAATAACACCCTGACAGTATACGCAGTAAGACATCTGCTTATGATTCGCTATAGTTCGTCCTCGATACTTTCGTGAGTATAACACATAAACCAAGATGACAGTCGCGAGATCCAAAAACGGACCAGTAAAGTGGGCTTACGCTGGTAATCGTAGCTATAGATTTTCATGTCGGAAACCGTAAACGAATAATAAAAATAAGACCTCGGATCTAAATGGTTATTTCTTGTCGCGAACGTACAACATCTTTAGAGCACAGTGTTGCAACGTTATCAACGTTTATATGCAAATGTGTCTATTTAGATGCAAGAATAATTAGATGCAAGAATAATTAGATGCCTTGCCTGTTGAAACAAAGTCAAGGAGAGATTTTTATTTATTTATTTATTTATTTATTTATTTATTTATTTATTTAAGATTATGCACGGTAGCCATTCAGCACACTAAGCTGTTTTTCAATGGGCCGTGCTTTGGTCTAAAAATCTATTAAATTACAGAGATAGAGATAGAGGAGAGATAGAGTTTCATTCAGGAGATATTTTCATTCAGGAAAGGATTGAGTTTAGAAATGAGTTAACTCTCACAGATAAAAAGTTTATGGTTAGAAGAAAAACTACGGAGAAGTTGTGATAGAAAAATCTTCAGGGGAGACGGTGGGGAAGTGTGCTTGGGTGCTGGAGAATGAAATTTGTCCCAAATAGTCACCAGTCGAGATCGAAACCCCATGTGTTCTGAGAATCACGTACAGAAATGGGGCCGTATTTCGCCCAACATTGACAAAATTGACAAACCTAGCACCGTTGACACGTAAATTTTTAGGCAATTTGAGGTCAACGAACATTTAACATTTTTGTTTGCTTGTTTGCTTGTTTGTTTGTTGATTTGTTTGTTTGTATTTTTGTTTGTAAATTCGTTTGTTTGTGTGGACTTTTGTTTGTTTTCTATTCTCATGTGACACATGTTCTATCCTCAGGTGACAGTGACGACTCTGATACTGATTCCGAAGAGGAAGGAGGATTTGACAGTGATGTGGAGCTGGAGAAGAACCGGACTTATGATGACAAGATCTACGCTAACCCTATGCGGAAGACGAAAGGAACTAAGCCATACATGAAGGAAGAAAAAGCCGTCGAAAGGTTTGTGTGTGTTTTAGAAGGACGGGAGCTGGGATAAGCTGATTCGAAGGATAGGTTTACGTTTTCGATTTGGTGTGCTTTATGTTTGCACGAATTTCTGAGAAATGGAATCTCCCATTAAGCGCGAAAACGAGGACCCACGAGTCATTGGCACAATACGAAGGGACTGCTGACCGTTTCATTGTATGTTCACAATATCTTCATATTAATGAGAAAAGATATAAGATAACAGTAACCCTGGAAAGTGAAAAAAAAAAACAAACAACAACAAAAAAACCCACTTCCTACATTGTGATGCACTTTAAATGAGATACAGCAACCTGCGAACAAATGTATGAGTTAAAAAAAATTGGAAATATCGATCATTTATTAAAGATATCAAAATGTAAATTTTTCTTACTCGCAACGGGTGGCCACCAACATGTCTTTGTCGAGTTTAATGGAAATTTACTAGCAGCCTAATGCACGTGGTGCAATCTGATTGGCTTCGTTACTTGATATCTAATGGCCAATAGATACCACTAGTGGTGAGCAAAGCAAGGCCGGGTTTTTTCCCCGAAAACAAAGCATGTCCATAATTTTCGTAACAAATTTAAAAAACTACAAGAATTGGATAGTTTCCACTAAAAGAATTAGTTTATTCGCTTAATATTTCTCTGAAATGATAGTTGATTCTAGCTTCGCCCGAATCAACCGTCACCTCGCATGAATTTCGAGAACATAATTTAATAGAAACACGGCTTAAGCCAAGCAGACCGTGTATTTGTTTTAGAAATGCTAGTTATAACATCCTCATCAATGTAGGAGTTTATTCAGTCGTGGTTCCAAGACACCACCGAAGGTCCACCAGCAGATGAGGGATTCATCTGACCGACGTAGAAGACTAAAGTATGTTCAGGTCAGTGGATTACGCTTGTTTGTCGTCGAAACAAAAACTATGTTAACTTCAGCTTTGGAAATACTTTTCGTGAATTTTTGACTCAGTATCTTTTAAACTGGTATACTTTTTTAAAGAAGTGTTTCCTTTTTAAAAACCGGATCATTGTTTTTTTACTAGTTCAGGTTTTAAAACTGATTTCAAAGTGAAGTGATAAAGAAACTGATTAAAAAACAGTTAAACCTGTTCAGCAAACTGATTAAAAAACTGCATATGTTTGAAACGTCAATGAAGTTTGAAGTACTAGTGTAAAAATATTGAACTGATGTAAAACAGTGAACTGATGGAAAATGCTGAAACAAATCAAACGTAAGATTAAAAAGGTGACAGAATCTGGAAACGGCACAAAGAAACGACTGAAGAAGGTCAACTGCAACCTTGAAAAATCAGTACAATCCTACGAATTTGAAGGACAGCATTAACAAGCATTCAAACATTTCTTGTCTACCTAATCTGGTTTTCTTCTTCGCACAAAGTTCGTCTCTTCGAAGTTGGTCTCGCAAAATTCCGAAAGATGCCCACATCGAAGAAACCTCTCGACTATGCTGGTTATTATTCTTATACTGTTGATTTTAGGATCTGACTCTGGAGCATGTTCACGGGTACCGGGGTTTTGATACCCGGAACAATCTTCATTACCTGACTGATGGTGACCTGGTGTACCACACAGCAGCCGTGGGCATTGTGTGTGATCCGAAAGACAGAACACAAACGTTTTACCTGGAGCACACGGATGACATTGTCTGTCTTTGTGTGAACAAGCACCCAAAATTCAAGGTAGTGTACATTTTAGAGCCTGCTGTTTGTGTCCAGCTCTTTTAGCATGGTCAGGTTAATTGTGAATTACTTAATAAAACTGTGCCTAAATTTATGCGGATGCTTACTAGAGTACATGGAGTTTTAGTGGCATGCTGGCTACTCAAGTTTAAGGGGGGGAAACGAAGAGCTTGAACCCTAGCAGGAAAGTGAAGCCGTTTCCTTTTCACGCTCTTATAGAGCGAACGCGCTGTATAAGACCCCAAATAATCCCCACTGCCAAATCTCCTCGGTGACAGTAAAATCCACAACACTGGGATTCCTGCTCAGGACGCTGTGGTAGAACGACTGGTAAGTCTTGTGAGTCATGTCTTAGACGTCACTTTGGAGAGACGTGAACATAATTTTGTAACTTTTATACGAGCTTTTCCAGTCTCATCTAACGGGCGCGCCTTAAGTGAGCAGGGGTTTTAATTTTATCTCTTAACATGGCCCTGTTGTGATCATCTACTGTAGAACGTGGTAGCCAGCGGACAGATTGGTAACGAACCGACCGTTCATGTCTGGGACTCAGCAACCAAAGAGACGTTATCCATTCTTCGAAGCGCTCATTCAGTTGGCATCTGTAGTGTGGATTTCAGCTCCAGCGGCAAGCTTCTTCTCACTGTTGGCTTGGACGATCTCCACACTCTAACCATTTGGAGATGGGCAGAAGGTTGGTGCACACTTGTCCACACAAGCAATCCGCAACCATCGTCAGTTTTTTCGGGTGGACGAGAGAGCTTGTGTTACATGTTATGTTATGTTTCAAAATCAATCTATATGTTAAATTATTCTAAATAAGGAAATCTGCGTGTCTAAAATAATTTTATGAAACGCATTTCAAAAGCGTTCCAGGTCATTGGGTGACGGAAACAGGAAACATTTCTTCCATGTTCCCGCTAAGGTAAAGAAATACTCGAAAAAATCTTCGCGGAACTCGGAATGATATTAGAATCGTCGGGCATGAGTTCACGCCTTCATTTCTCGGTCTCCAAAGCTCCCAGTCGTGTATAGCCCGATAACAGTGAGGGAATACTCTTTATTTCATAATTCACAATCCATCATGTTTTCGGCCAAGTCTGTCAAACGGACAAGCTTTTAGACTAAAACCTAAAATTTCCAGTCAGCCAGGTGGATGGTGTCCTATGGGTGCTTCATATGAGCGGTAAATTGGCGGTCTCAGTTTGGAGAGCAATCTCACTAACGAACGCCATTTTTTAGGTCTGAAAGTGTTTACCCGTGATAAAGATTGGTGTAATGATTGGTAGGTGTGGGGACGCCAGGAAAATTTTAAGCGATCCGTCACAAGAGTGTTTTTTACATGCACTTGGTCAAAAGGTTTCCTTTAACTTAAACCATTTTCCAGCAGGATGTCATTCCTTTGTCACGAGTAAAATCGCCTGGCATTAGCCACAGCAAAATAATACAAGACTCATTCTACCAGGAAATAGTTAAGTGTTTTAAATACATTATGTTTTGTTTTGTTTTTTTACTTTCGGCGTTGTTTATTTCCAGGTTTAAAGCTAGCAAGTGCGAGCGGCCATAGCCAAAGGATATTTGTAGCAGAGTTCCGTCCAGATTCAGATGTAAAATTTGTCACATGCGGTGTGAAACACGTGATGTTTTGGAACCTTACGGGTGGACAGTTAGTCGGCAAACGGGGTGTCTTGACAAATCCCGAAGGATACGAGTCTGAAACTGTGGCCAAACTCCAGACCATGCTGTCCGTGGCATTTGGAGCGGTAATTCATGTTTCTTTCAGATTTTAACTTAAACGTATTGGAAAGCATTTGCAGAATATTATGTTTGACATAAACACCTCGAGCATTGGCATCGTCCTAGTGTGGCCACAGGATACCCCACACATAAGACGAATCAACTCATCAGCTGTCTATTTGTGTCTGGAAGCTCATTGGTGATTGCGTCTTGCCGGTCATCAAAAGTTGCAGTTTCAATCCCAGTTTGGGACCCAGAAATAATTTTTCTAATGAACTGACCTTGTGTCGCTTATTATCTCGGTAAAACTGCAGTTTAGCGGACACCAGTAATGACAGTGACCATACCGCAGGCTCACCAGCCCTAACATAACCCCTAACCCGAACCGGCCAGCGATATAGTAACACCAAGCTTCCGCCTCCACAATATTGTGTTCATTCACGTTCATCACTTTTCAACAACTTGTATACTGCTCAGAATTCCAGGTTTGTTTATGCTTATGATTCGTGGACGCTTTACTAGTGCTAATTTAGAAAGCTGGTGAACCGGTTGCTTTGGATTTACCATGCAGTACTTATACCTCTGATACCACCCCTAAATTAATATCTCTTGCTTTTAGCGGTACATTTAACTCTCTTGAATAAAAAACCACACCTTGCATGCCGTAAAAAATTTCCCTGGGATGGTTTCGAAGTGTTCAAAGTTTTCTGAATTGTTCTCATGTTTTCGCCCCAGGATGATGTTACGTTCACAGGCTCAATGAGCGGAGATGTTTATATTTGGCGTCGCCAGGAGTTAGTCCGCATCGTTCAGAAAGCTCACAATGGTCCTGTATTTACCTTGTTTACCACATTGACCGACGGTCTTATTGTATCTGGAGGGAAGGAAAAAGGGTGAGAAAAATATAAGAACTAATTCTGAGAACTCTTGCTTAGATTTTGGAAATCAGGAGTTGACTATAGCGGATGGTCAAAGTTTAGTTGTTAGAACTTGGGTGAGAGTTTTGGTCATCAAAAAATGACAATCAGAAGGAAGATCTGGATAAAAAATAAACAGGAAATTAAATTGATTAAACTTAATTAAATTCAAAATTAAAAATTGATTTTTTTCCGTCCAGTTATGTAATTAAGAAAAGCCTTACAACACAGGTGGAAACAAATGTTATCTGTATAACTAAGCTGTGATTGTATATTTTTATGTGTCGTATTTCTCAGAAATTTAAAGGACGGAGGAGCTGTGAAACTTTGGGACCAGGAAATGAAGAGGTGTCGTTCGTTTAACTTGGGCACTGGAGCTCCGGTAGATGTGGTAAAATCTGTCTGTCGACAAAAGGTATGGTGTTGATAATTACTGCTTCAGGTTTGAGAGATCTGAAATGTATTGGAAAGTCTCCGTATCTCCATCAGAAGCCGGTCGGTGGCGATCTTGTCCAGGAAAAATTTAGCAAGAAGTCGTGACATGTTTTGACTGGTAATTGCTTTAGGTGTCTAGAAAATGTCGTTACTTTTGGGGTTGGTACTTATTATGGGCTGCTGATACTTTCAGAACTTGATTGGATGCTTTCCCATTTGAAATTCAAACACCGAAAAGTTGATGAAAAACGAGAGGATAGCAACAAACTTTGAGGAGTTTGGACATCCGATGAATCCATCACTAGTCTAATCTAATCTAATCTAATCTAATCTAATCTAATCTAATCATCTTTATTTCACAAGGGTAATTTATACATTTTTATCTTTAAAAAAGTATTCTCCCAAATGACCCTTGATTACTTTTGAGTAATTGAACATTGTAAGTTTTCATTAAAATATACACGGAACACATAAACATACTTTACAGATAACAATAGATCAGAAGGACATAGGATTATAACAAGTACAAACTAGAGAGTATGTACAAATAACACATGAGAATTGTTCAAGATGATCGAAGCGAAAATTTAGTTCAAGGAAAAATTATATTATTCGTCGTTTAAATCACTCCTTTCGAGTGAGTCCGTATGTAATGAGAGGGAATCATGTCGAAAATTATGGAAATTTTACGCTAATGAAGATATCCAGATGTCATCTCGGCGCTCTTTTCCATTGTATTTTGCTTATGAATTAACCAGCTTGATATGTGCTACTGAGTATCACTTTTACCGAATAGTGGTAATCCGAAATTTTTCTGGTTTATAACTAGGATAGAAACAGTGAGTGCCAGTTCCAGTGAAATGTTTGTTGATTGGTAATTGGTAGTTATTGTATGAAACATTGTGGAAAATTATGATTGTTTTTCAGAAGTACGGTCAGTGTTAATACTTCTGTACACTCACCAAAGCACCAATGCAGTTTTCCAAGTTTTACTTTTTTGGTTAATAGGGAAACATATTGGTTGGAACAAAGTCCGGAGATATCTTCGAAATTGCCGAAAAGACATCCACGCCAAATGTAAAGTGTCTATCCAAACGAAGAAAGTGAATCACAACTCAAACACATACACCCATCAGACACAATCTGGCATGTACATTGCACATGTATACATAACACAATACAAGCATGTTACATACACGTGAACACACATACATATAGATATAATGCTTCTGGCATATATGGCGTCATAAATTTTTTGTTGTAACTTCATTTACCTATATTTTTGCATTTCAGGCGTTTGTTAACAGTCACTCCGAAGGCGAGATTTGGGGTCTGTGTACACACCCCGAAAAGGACGTTTTTGTGACTGGTAGCGATGACAGGACTGTGCGACTGTGGGATCTTGTCAAAAAGGTATTTAATCTCAAAGCAGTAGATTAGCCAGGGCAGGGACCGAGGGAGGCAGTTGTCCCCCGCTTTTCAGCCAGACAAAGTCTGTCGGTACATCCATAACATTTATCGGTACAATGAGCTTGTGCATCGTGGATTTAGTCTGCGTTTGTAATACCAGGATGAAAAGTCAATAAATAAGTTCCAACTTTTAAATTTAAGTGTATGAATAGCTCACAATGGGAGGAATCCTGTTTCTACCGACTAAAATTATGTGGTTCGTGGGTACCGACAGATCCGTTCTGTCTCAGGAAAAACTGTTGGTAAGTGGTAGCGGTGATGGCAGAACTAAAAGGCGATAAGTTGGTCAATGTGTCATACCTCCCGTGATGTTACGCACATTACCGTTTAATACATCGTTTTCGAATTTAATATCAGTCAGAATGGTTTGGTAAAAATTGCTCATTCTTTTATCGAATCTCGCTGACAGTTTTACTTTTACCGTCACGGTTAGTTTTACCTAAATTACATCTTTCGGTACATCAAAAATGTCTTGTCGGTACATTTGTCGCATGTTCCTTTTGCGTCTCCCTCCCACTTTCAAATTCTTGGCAACACGACTGTCTCCAAGTGTCTTCCTTACCCAGCCACCGTCCATTCTGTTTTATCGACGTTTAATGTTTTCAAGCTTACCCAATGTAAACACCTTTCTTAGTGTTCTTCCCTGGGCATTTCCTCGAGAAGCGCTTCGCGGCGCTTTATGCGCTGAACTTTATTCGTCGAAACTGAGCACTAAGGCTTGAAAACACAGTTTTCTCTGCCCTCTGTACAAACAATTGTGACCTAGTTGACAGGCACTAGGGACATAACGAGATAAAGAAAAGATCAGTTTATTCTTTGTGTCGTTATTTTTATGTAATTTTGTCCATATTAAGTCGCTATATGCCGCCTTGCTAACATTGTCGACATATCGACAGAAGATGAATGTGATTTGCTTTCGCGTTACCCAGTCGTTATGCGTTACGTCGGTTGGTATGTATCAGGCTCATACACTCGGTAGCGTTTGGGGATGAAAATGGCCGGTCAAGGCGTAAATGAAATGTTTGCTAGCTGGAGGAAAAAGCCGAAAGAATTGCAATTTTATCAGGGAATAACCAAGCAAATTCGAAACGTACTGCATAAACGCCAAATCTCATACCATGAGAACCCTAAACCTACCTAAAATCGTGGAAAAACCCTGCTTTCCATGCTGAGAAATCCAAGGTTTCCGTTTTCAACGTGCAAGCAAATTATAAATAGTGATATCATTATCATAGCCTACCTCTCGAAACCTGTCCACTTATGACGTCCTAAAATGCTTTTCGAATTTTTTTTTCTTAATTTATGTTCAAAAAATCCTGTAGAAGCACAGTTTGGCAACCTGTATTTAAAATCGTAATCACGATAATCCTATGATATTTTTAATTTATTTATTTATTCCATTTTATTTATTTATTGTGATTTACCTTTGAAGACGCTAATCAATGTAGTCGAGTTTGAAGTTGGAGTGAGATCTGTTTGTATCTCTCCCGACGGTGAAATGGTCGCAGCAGGCTGTAAAAATGGCGAATTCCTGGTCTTGAACATTACGAATTTAAAAATAATTACCAAAAAACGTGACCGCAAACAAGCAATACAGGACATAAGGTAAGGTTAGCGCTGTGATTAAATTTAAGGTTAAGGCAAGAACAGAGTCGCAACAACAGCAATCGCGAGGACGATGACCGCGTCCAAGACTACGAAAACGTCGACAGGCACATAGTCAAAAACAGGACTGACTGTTTCATGTACATGTATATATGTTCTTAAATGATGTAACGAATCTATTTGACAAATGACGTTGTCCAATCCTAGTACAATACTGATGTAATAACTACACCAGACTTTTTAAAACCGACCGACTAATACAGTTATGACGTCCAGGGTCCTACCTAAATGGGCTTGTTGCGGGGTACAACACTCCTAAGTGTAGTCCATTGCAAATTGACATCCCAGTCGGCAACCCTGTTAACATCGAACGTGAACGGATGTGGAAAACCAGAAAATAAATATTACTGAGAAAAGCAAAGTTCAAGAAGAAGTCGGTTTTTATCGTTTTTTTGGGACTCCTTAACTGTAAGAAAGATTCACATTTTTTGACTTCAGAATGCTGAAAAAAAATACCAATCGTGTTAACTTCTTCGACGAAAAGTGACTCGGCAAAACTACCTCTCACACCACGCCATCGACGGAGGCCCAGCGACTCCCCTGATCACATCACTGTTGTATCAGGCATGTCGTTACGAAAATCTCTCACAGTCTGCTGGGTTTTTACCAGTGTGTAACGAGACTGCGACGATTGAGACGGTAACGAAGACCCACGATATCTCGCGCGAAAACGACGATCGACAACGGGAACGACACTTACATTGAAAACGAAAACGATGACACCTCCTGCAAAGGCAACGATGACAGTAATAACAACAGCTACAAAAGTGACGGGATCTACAATAACAACAACAACAGGAACAACAACTGAAAAACCACGACGACGATGATAAGCGCAAGAACAGCAGCACCCAAAGCTGCGGCGAAGAAAACTACTAGGACTGCTACAATTATGGATTACTCGATATATATTTATCCGCCTTGTCTGGCTTGAACAACGAAGAACAACGTCAGAGCGACAACAACAAAATCACTCGGTCTGTCTTAATTCAACGAGGATGAAATCTGTTGGTACAGTACTTTACGAAGAGAATCCTAAACAAGTTAACCAAAAATGTGCAGGGGAAAGTATACATGGCACATAGTATAAGAATATAATTATAATCTTATAATGATAAAAGCAGGATGGCAGCCTTTATTTAAAACTACGCCAAGCTACAGCAGCTTTTTGTCTTCTTCAGGTTTAGTCCTGATGGTCGGTTCTTGGCAGTTGGTTCAGATGACAATGCGGTAGATTTCTACGAAATAATCTCTGGTCGACCTCTAAACAGAGTTGGTTATTGTAAAGATATTCCCAGCTTCGTTACTCAGATTGATTTCTCAGCCGATGGGAAATACGTGCAGGTAATACACTTGATTTTTAGTTGTGTAGCTAAGTTCGTTGATTTTTTCACCTTGTTTGTTTGTTTGTTTTGTTTGCTTGACTGGCTGGCTGGCTGATTGGATGATTGATTGGTTGGTTTGGTTGTTGGTTCGTAGGTTTGTTGGCTGGTTGATTTTTTGGCGGGTTAGTTGGTGGATTAGGTACTTCGTTGGGTGGGTGGTTGGTTGGTTGGGCTGTTGGTAGGCCTATTGGTTGGTCCGTGATAGTCTGTTAGTTTGTCTGTTGATTGGTTTGTTGCATGATTGGTCCGTTGGTTTAGCTGTTGATTGGTTTATTAGGTATATCCGTTTTCCAATGTTCTATGTATTCTTTTAGTTTGATGATATTGGTTTTATAGTATTACATATGTACAGTGATAGAGTACACGATCAGTTTCAAAATGTCAATGACAGTCACCGTATAACAAGGGTGGATTAACCGGGAATGTACGAGTTCATCGTCGACAAACGATCCGGAAGACGTTCTTCGGACTTCTAATCTCAGAAAATTTGAGCTGGTTAGAACGTCTCAGCAATCATCTACGGGTTGGATTCCTGTCAGGGAATTTAAGTAAGATCAGTCAACGCTTTCCCGGGAGGATATCTCCCTTTGATGAGTAAAATCCTCTGGCATTGGCCGAAGTGAAATGGTCGGGACTGATCCTGTCGTGAAAGAGTTGATCGTCTTCTGGAACAATCCAATGTTGGACAAAGTATTGAACGCAAAAATTTTGGACTCGAATTCCAAATAGTTGTCGTCTTTTTACCTTCTGTGTTTTGACAGTTCGTAGTTATTCGGTACTATTTCCCGTTCTTCCTTGCGCTAGTGAATTTAGAAACACGCTACTAATGTCGTATTTAGGTATCTACGGGCTCATATGAAAAGCTGGTGTTCACTGTACCCAAAGGAATTCCAGTGACTTCTCCTAAAGAAATCGATAGAATTACCTGGGCCTCGTGGACCAGGTAAGCAGACAGATAATTTTTTGAATGGTTGCGATGTTTTCTTGCAGTGTTTTATCCTGGTCGTTTCTCATTCAGTGTGTTAGGAAAGGAGGTTCTTGGAATTTGGCCGCGCAACGCCGACAAAGCGGACGTCAACTGCTCAAATCTCTCCCATACTGGTAATGCTCTAGCTACTGGTGATGACTTCGGCTTTGTGAAGTTATTCGAATTTCCAGTCATAGAGAAATTTGTGAGTATGGTTTGCAGTTCTGCCTTATTCTGATCCTTCATCTACCTGCACTTTTTTTCGGTTTCTTTTTATTTTCATGTGTTTATGCTCAGGTGTTGATATCTCAACATCTTCTGTGACGCACCGCGATATAGTGCATGACTATCAAGTACCTTACCAACTGATTTTTTTCAGTAAAAGCAGAATGAATGTTTTGTCGTTTCTGACGACGAGCTGAGTTCACGGTCTGAAAGCTCAGAATTAAAAATAGTATATGGTATAACCCACAACCTCTACCTTTAATAAAAAGAAATAAATGTAATTCCGAGAATAGTGTACGTAATCACAATTACATTAACAAAGCACAGTTTCAATATTAAATATTTGACTTTAACTATGTCGTCTTCAAATTTATTTAAGGCATAACAGTTATACGGACATTACAGCTGACAAGTACAAATAACGACGAGCTATCGCGTTCGACTATTTGACGTTTCTTCACGTGAGTGCGGTAATTATTGGTAATTAAGCAAACAGAAGGAATTCTCTTGTTGCTTTGTAATCGTCAACTGCAATGTATATAGCTGTTATGATTCAATTAGTCTGATAATGACTTAGTTAACTGTGATCGTGCACACTGTTCTCTGAATTACGTTCATTGTTCCTACCAAGTACCTTTTCCTAATACGGACAGAAAACATGAGCGAATTACCTATTTGACATAGTATGAAGCTACTCTGGCTTAAAAGTTTATGAACGGAACTTAAAAAGCTATTTTTCATTGCCCAAATACAGCGAGACATCAGTGAAGAAGGAACCGTTCTGTTTAGATATTGCATGTAAAAACACAAAGCAGAGTTTGAATGGAATAATTCTGTAAAGGGTCGTCTTGGACTACTGGGCAATTTAGTTGAAGCGGCATTTATTTAGAAACTTAATACAAGACTATATTATACTGGTCTTAAATTTTACCTGTCAATTTATCTCCTGATTTCACTATTAGCTTTGTCAGAACACTTCATGACTCGTAACAAAACAAGGTACAGCAGCAGGTTATCTCTCCAAGAAGGAGCGTTACCTCACGGCTATGATCCGTGCAACCTGCTAAAACCTGGTAACTTTACTTGAGTTGCAAAAGTCACCCTCAGTCTTACAGTTCATGTTCATATTCTTTTTCTGCGCTTCTTTTCAGGCTTCATGTAAACGATACGTTGGTCACTCAGCTCATGTGACCAACGTCCGATTCACTCACGACGACAGGTACTTGTTGAGCACTGGCGGGGACGACTGCAGGTAATGGTCACCTCGAAAACGGAGGAGTGAATTTATCACCACTCATCCATGTACCCAGTGTTCCAGATACACCATGACACTTGCACGTAGTATCATGTGTTCCAAAATGTTTTATCATATGTTTCAGCCCAGTCAGACATTGTTTTACAGACACCTCGTTAGCAGGGTACAAAGTCAAACCTTTTACTTGGTTGTTCAACTTGCTCATTTCAGATTATGTGAAGTTATGGCTCTTAATCATTTCAATCAAAATCCTTCTAGGTGTATCTGAGTATCATTAAATTGCAGGAAGCGAAACATCACTAGGTCTTAAAGTAGCAATTGAAAGTAAAAGGGTCCATTCGCGGAGAAAAAAGTGGCTTACATCCTGGAGAGATTGGGGGATATATACAACTTTTAAGCGTAGTCGGGATCATCCACTGCAGTCTTGGCCAGTTGATTTTAGAAAAAAGTGAAAACTAAAGGAGGTTAAAAATGTTGTGATTGCAGGCAGGCAAATTAATGTAGTAAACAGAACAAGAAGTTTCCGACACTGGCTTAAAAACTTTTAATATGGACGTTCCGGCTAAAGTACTATAGCTTTCTTCAGCTGAAGAAGGCTATAGTATCTTTTTATTTTAATGTCTGCTTTAGTTTTTTTATTTTAATGCCTACTTTATTTTGTTGTTTCGTTTTGTTTTATAGTGTTTTTATCTGGAAATGTCACTGAGGGTAGCCACGTATTGAAACCAAAATCTTTTAAATTAAGAAGGTAGATAGGATTGTGGCAGCCGTCGTGGATAGTACTTCCTGAACGAGATATTCATGAAGCTTTTAACATATTAGATTTCAGACCTATAGAAGAGTATAATTATTTATTGTCAAATCCAATCTTTGTCTGTATAGTATTTATTGAATAGAATAGGAACTCGTCTCCTAACTCATCATATTGTCCAAGCTACCGCTCTAGAAAACCCCTCACATTCTCTTCGCTTGGAAATATATTAACAGAGAGATACTCCACAGTCTACACCTTGGAAGAAAGAGATTATACAGATGATGTGCAGGTATACGAAGCTAAGATCGCTCGGTACGGGTTCTTGAAAAGATGGTCGTTCCACCTGCAAATAAAGTGAATAAACATTCCCTGGACAGAGTGCATGAAACATAACGAGAAAGGTAGACAAACATTTTTGGTATCAAATATTGTTACCTTGGAAAGTGTTCGTGTGGTTGCTATGGCAACAGTGATGTTTCAAAACGGCTTCTAATTAACTTGCATCTAATTTAACTTGGAAACGAGGCACGGTGAAGCCCATTTTTTTTCGTCAAATTTTTTTCTTCATATATTGGTAATCGGTCAGCAGATTTAAAACAAATCAGTGATATCAGTGATAATTTGTTTTTTCCAATATTAAAAAGCACGATTTCCTGCCAAAAACTTTAGGATTTCTGATTTTTTTTTTTTTTTTTGAGATCTGCCCATCAATTGCACATATGTTAAAACATCCATGGATAAAAAGTTCCAAGTCACCGTGTTTTTTTTACGAGTTGAATCCGTGTTAAATGGTGATGAAGAATCAGGTCGAAACATTGCTGGCATTGTGACAGATGGATAACTTTTCTTGTAAAGATTTTTGATGCTAAATATGTTAATGTTCATATTGCATTACGCTTCATTCTCTTCAAAATTTTTATTCACCATTTTCCGGGTACAACTTTCGTTGTTCAACTTTTAAAAGAAATGCATCGAGTCACCTTAAATGTGGTCCAACGAAAATGCAAGTCGTGGGAAGTCAACCTGCATCAATTGTTACTTCAAACTGACACCATGGATTAATCCTTTAACGCCCAGATTTTTTCTTTTGTTTATTGTTCTCTCTTTGTTTTTCCTTTGTCTATTCCTTTGTTCTTTTTTTCTAGAACAAGAGCGTGACTAAATGATAGTCGAAGAAAATGTAATTTCGTAAACTTGCATCCAAATTTGAACAAGCTCCACTTGCCGCAACTTAGTGTAAGCTAGTTGAAGTCGACACAAATTGATAGCCAACCAAGGCCCAAGTTGAGCTTTTTTTCCCCTTTTGTTCCTTGTTCTGTTGTTTTTTTTGCTTTGTTTTTTCATTTGTTCTATTGCTGTAATTTGTTCTACAACAACAGCATGCAGGAAAGGGTTAAAGTGCTATGTAGTTTTGTTTGGCCAGACTTTAAAAGATGTCAGCAGTTTGGCTGTTTGTTATCGTATTACAGGTCGATCATGGGGTGGTTCTTTGATAATTATTTCTTTGTTAACGATCAGTTCGTTCATTTCTCTTAATTCCACTTATATTAGGTGAATAAAGAAAGGTGTTTCCTGCGAAAGTTAATATTTGGCCTGAACTGGGCCACGATAACGTTAGTAAAGTAATGTTGGACCGCAAAGCGAAATGAGATCGTAACTGGGCTGTGGCAAATGATTTAGCTCCGTTCTCCGAGTGCTAAATGTACTGCGCGGTTGTAATATTGAACATATTGTAATTGAGTCAAACTTTTCAGAATCCAGGATCCATACATCCTTATACCTATAAATGTGTATACAAATACATACTGTACGTATACCCCACGTGCACATATACACTCATACAAACTTTTACAATATATATATATATATATATATATATACAATATATATATACAATATATATATATATATATATATACAATATATATATACAATATATATATATATATATATATATATATATATATATAACTAACTGCAGACGGAACCGTTTCGGCCTATTGGGCCTCATCAGTGCATATATGCACTAAATATCCCGTAGATATAGATATACATATACTACATCCAGATGAATATATAGACAGACAGAGATAGAGGTTTAAAATTTTTTTAAAACACAGTAATTTTAAATTTGAATTTTTAAAAGCCGTGCAACTTTACACTGACTTATAGATAGATAAATATATGTGTGAATGTATTTGTGTATACATATATATATATATATATATATATATGTATGTACATATATATATATATATATATATATATATATATATATATATGTATATACATATGTAATATGAGTTCAACTTAGTTACTACTAAGTTGAACTCATAATATAAATATTAGCTCTACTCCGGTATCGAGCACGACTTCGTTTACTTAATCTACGTATTATAATATCTATATATATATACGTACATACATACAGTACATACTTATATAGGTAGATGCATAGAAAGAATAGAAAGAATACATATTGTAGAACGTCAATATATGGTCTAAACCTTATTTTGAGGTTATTTAGATAGTTTGAAATTGGTCGAAAAATCGTCAAAAACCATGGGTTAACCCCTTTACTATTTGATGAAATTTTCGACCTCAAAAATCTCTTGGAATTTTCAGCTAAAACGACTGGAATCGACGCCAAACTGAAATATTTCGCCTTAACTGTCATATTTTAAGCTTATTTGGAAACTTTCAAATTGGTCGAAAAATCGTCAAAAACCATGGGTTAACCCCTTTACATTTTGGTGAAATTTTCGACCTCAAAAATCTCTTCGAATTTTCAGCTAAAACGACTGGAATCGACGCGAAATTAAACGATTTCGCCTTAACTGTCATATTTTAAGCTTATTTGGAAACTTTCAAATTGGTCGAAAAATCGTCAAAAACCATGGGTTAACCCCTTTACTATTTGGTGAAATTTTCGACCTCAAAAATCTCTTCGAATTTTAAGCTAAAACGACTGGAATCGACGCCAAACTGAAATATTTCGCCTTAACTGTCATATTTTAAGCTTATTTGGAAACTTTCAAATTGGTCGAAAAATCGTCAAAAACCATGGGTTAACCCCTTTACATTTTGGTGAAATTTTCGACCTCAAAAATCTCTTCGAATTTTCAGCTAAAACGACTGGAATCGACGCGAAATTAAACGATTTCGCCTTAACTGTCATATTTTAAGCTTATTTGGAAACTTTCAAATTGGTCGAAAAATCGTCAAAAACCATGGGTTAACCCCTTTACTATTTGATGAAATTTTCGACCTCAAAAATCTCTTCGAATTTTCAGCTAAAACGACTGGAATCGACGCGAAATTAAACGATTTCGCCTTAACTGTCATATTTTAAGCTTATTTGGAAACTTTCAAATTGGTCGAAAAATCGTCAAAAACCATGGGTTAACCCCTTTACTTTTTCCTCAAATTTTCGACCTCAAAAATCTCTTCGAATTTCAACCTAGAACAACTGGAATCGACGCCAAACGAAAGCATTTCGCCTAAACTGTCCTATTTCAAGCTTATTTCGAAACTTTGAAATTGGTCGAAAAATCGTCAAAAACCATGGGTTAACCCCTTTACTATTTGATGAAATTTTCGACCTCAAAAATCTCTTCGAATTTCAAGCTCAAACGACTGGAATCGACGCCAAACTGAAATATTTCGCCTTAACTGTCATATTTTAAGCTTATTTGGAAACTTTCAAATTGGTCGAAAAATCGTCAAAAACCATGGGTTAACCCCTTTACATTTTGGTGAAATTTTCGACCTCAAAAATCTCTTCGAATTTTCAGCTAAAACGACTGGAATCGACGCCAAACTGAAATATTTCGCCTTAACTGTCATATTTTAAGCTTATTTGGAAACTTTGAAATTGGTCGAAAAATCGTCAAAAACCATGGGTTAACCCCTTTACTATTTGGTGAAATTTTCGACCTCAAAAATCTCTTCGAATTTTAAGCTAAAACGACTGGAATCGACGCCAAACTGAAATATTTCGCCTTAACTGTCATATTTTAAGCTTATTTGGAAACTTTCAAATTGGTCGAAAAATCGTCAAAAACCATGGGTTAACCCCTTTACATTTTGGTGAAATTTTCGACCTCAAAAATCTCTTCGAATTTTAAGCTAAAACGACTGGAATCGACGCCAAACTAAAGCGTTTCGCCTTAACTGTCATATTTTAAGCTTATTTGGAAACTTTCAAATTGGTCGAAAAATCGTCAAAAACCATGGGTTAACCCCTTTATTTTTTGGTGAAATTTTCGACCTCAAAAATCTCTTCGAATTTTAAGCTAAAACGACTGAAATCGACGCTAAACTAAAGTATTTCGCCTAAACTGTCATATTTTAAGCTTATTTGGAAACTTTCAAATTGGTCGAAAAATCGTCAAAAACCATGGGTTAACCCCTTTACTATTTGATGAAATTTTCGACCTCAAAAATCTCTTCGAATTTTCAGCTAAAACGACTGGAATCGACGCGAAATTAAACGATTTCGCCTTAACTGTCATATTTTAAGCTTATTTGGAAACTTTCAAATTGGTCGAAAAATCGTCAAAAACCATGGGTTAACCCCTTTACTTTTTCCTCAAATTTTCGACCTCAAAAATCTCTTCGAATTTCAACCTAGAACAACTGGAATCGACGCCAAACGAAAGCATTTCGCCTTAACTGTCCTATTTCAAGCTTATTTCGAAACTTTGAAATTGGTCGAAAAATCGTCAAAAACCATGGGTTAACCCCTTTACTATTTGATGAAATTTTCGACCTCAAAAATCTCTTGGAATTTTCAGCTAAAACGACTGGAATCGACGCCAAACTGAAATATTTCGCCTTAACTGTCATATTTTAAGCTTATTTGGAAACTTTCAAATTGGTCGAAAAATCGTCAAAAACCATGGGTTAACCCCTTTACTATTTGGTGAAATTTTCGACCTCAAAAATCTCTTCGAATTTTCAGCTAAAACGACTGGAATCGACGCGAAATTAAACGATTTCGCCTTAACTGTCATATTTTAAGCTTATTTGGAAACTTTCAAATTGGTCGAAAAATCGTCAAAAACCATGGGTTAACCCCTTTACATTTTGGTGAAATTTTCGACCTCAAAAATCTCTTCGAATTTTCAGCTAAAACGACTGGAATCGACGCGAAATTAAACGATTTCGCCTAAACTGTCATATTGTAAGCTTATTTGGAAACTTTCAAATTGGTCGAAAAATCGTCAAAAACCATGGGTTAACCCCTTTACTATTTGATGAAATTTTCGACCTCAAAAATCTCTTCGAATTTTCAGCTAAAACGACTGGAATCGACGCCAAACTGAAATATTTCGCCTTAACTGTCATATTTTAAGCTTATTTGGAAACTTTCAAATTGGTCGAAAAATCGTCAAAAACCATGGGTTAACCCCTTTACTTTTTCCTCAAATTTTCGACCTCAAAAATCTCTTCGAATTTCAACCTAGAACAACTGGAATCGACGCCAAACGAAAGCATTTCGCCTTAACTGTCCTATTTCAAGCTTATTTCGAAACTTTGAAATTGGTCGAAAAATCGTCAAAAACCATGGGTTAACCCCTTTACTATTTGATGAAATTTTCGACCTCAAAAATCTCTTGGAATTTTCAGCTAAAACGACTGGAATCGACGCCAAACTAAAGCGTTTCGCCTTAACTGTCATATTTTAAGCTTATTTGGAAACTTTCAAATTGGTCGAAAAATCGTCAAAAACCATGGGTTAACCCCTTTACATTTTGGTGAAATTTTCGACCTCAAAAATCTCTTGAATTTCAACCTAGAACAACTGGAATCGACGCTAAATGAAAGCATTTCGCCTTAACTGTCATATTTTAAGCTTATTTGGAAACTTTGAAATTGGTCGAAAAATCGTCAAAAACCATGGGTTAACCCCTTTACTTTTTCCTCAAATTTTCGACCTCAAAAATCTCTTGAATTTCAACCTAGAACAACTGGAATCGATGCCAAACGAAGGCATTTCGCCTTAACTGTCCTATTTCAAGCTTATTTCGAAACTTTGAAATTGGTCGAAAAATCGTCAAAAACCATGGGTTAACCCCTTTACATTTTGGTGAAATTTTCGACCTCAAAAATCTCTTGAATTTCAACCTAGAACAACTGGAATCGATGCCAAACGAAGGCATTTCGCCTTAACTGTCCTATTTCAAGCTTATTTCGAAACTTTGAAATTGGTCGAAAAATCGTCAAAAACCATGGGTTAACCCCTTTACATTTTGGTGAAATTTTCGACCTCAAAAATCTCTTCGAATTTTCAGCTAAAACGACTGGAATCGACGCCAAACTGAAATATTTCGCCTTAACTGTCATATTTTAAGCTTATTTGGAAACTTTCAAATTGGTCGAAAAATCGTCAAATACCATGGGTTAACCCCTTTACTTTTTAGTGAAGTTTTCGACCTCAAAAATCTCTTCGAATTTCAAGCTGAAACCACTTGAATCGACGCCAAACTGAAATATTTCGCCTTAACTGTCATATTTTAAGCTTATTTGGAAACTTTCAAATTGGTCGAAAAATCGTCAAAAACCATGGGTTAACCCCTTTACATTTTGGTGAAATTTTCGACCTCAAAAATCTCTTGAATTTCAACCTAGAACAACTGGAATCGACGCCAAACGAAAGCATTTCGCCTTAACTGTCCTATTTCAAGCTTATTTCGAAACTTTGAAATTGGTCGAAAAATCGTCAAAAACCATGGGTTAACCCCTTTACTTTTTCCTCAAATTTTCGACCTCAAAAATCTCTTGAATTTCAACCTAGAACAACTGGAATCGACGCCAAACGAAAGCATTTCGCCTTAACTGTCCTATTTCAAGCTTATTTCGAAACTTTGAAATTGGTCGAAAAATCGTCAAAAACCATGGGTTAACCCCTTTACATTTTGGTGAAATTTTCGACCTCAAAAATCTCTTCGAATTTTCAGCTAAAACGACTGGAATCGACGCCAAACTGAAATATTTCGCCTTAACTATCATATTTTAAGCTTATTTGGAAACTTTCAAATTGGTCGAAAAATCGTCAAATACCATGGGTTAACCCCTTTACTTTTTCCTCAAATTTTCGACCTCAAAAATCTCTTCGAATTTTAAGCTAAAACGACTGAAATCGACGCCAAACTAAAGCGTTTCGACTAAACTGTCCTATTTCAAGATTATTTCGAAACTTTGAAATTGGTCGAAAAATCGTCAAAAACCATGGGTTAACCCCTTTACTTTTTCCTCAAATTTTCGACCTCAAAAATCTCTTGAATTTCAACCTAGAACAACTGGAATCGATGCCAAACGAAGGCATTTCGCCTTAACTGTCCTATTTCAAGCTTA
This sequence comes from Heliopora coerulea, assembly GCA_030142905.1. Taxonomy (NCBI): domain Eukaryota; kingdom Metazoa; phylum Cnidaria; class Anthozoa; order Scleralcyonacea; family Helioporidae; genus Heliopora; species Heliopora coerulea. The sequence continues at coordinate 1,830,023 of JASJOG010000031.1, read as the reverse complement.
TTTCGAAACTTTGAAATTGGTCGAAAAATCGTCAAAAACCATGGGTTAACCCCTTTACATTTTGGTGAAATTTTCGACCTCAAAAATCTCTTGAATTTCAACCTAGAACAACTGGAATCGATGCCAAACGAAGGCATTTCGCCTTAACTGTCCTATTTCAAGCTTATTTCGAAACTTTGAAATTGGTCGAAAAATCGTCAAAAACCATGGGTTAACCCCTTTACATTTTGGTGAAATTTTCGACCTCAAAAATCTCTTCGAATTTTCAGCTAAAACGACTGGAATCGACGCCAAACTGAAATATTTCGCCTTAACTATCATATTTTAAGCTTATTTGGAAACTTTCAAATTGGTCGAAAAATCGTCAAATACCATGGGTTAACCCCTTTACTTTTTAGTGAAGTTTTCGATCTCACAAATCTCTTCGAATTTCAAGCTGAAACCACTTGAATCGACGCCAAACTGAAATATTTCGCCTTAACTGTCATATTTTAAGCTTATTTGGAAACTTTCAAATTGGTCGAAAAATCGTCAAAAACCATGGGTTAACCCCTTTACATTTTGGTGAAATTTTCGACCTCAAAAATCTCTTGAATTTCAACCTAGAACAACTGGAATCGACGCCAAACGAAAGCATTTCGCCTTAACTGTCCTATTTCAAGCTTATTTGGAAACTTTCAAATTGGTCGAAAAATCGTCAAATACCATGGGTTAACCCCTTTACTTTTTAGTGAAGTTTTCTATCTCACAAATCTCTTCGAATTTTAAGCTAAAACGACTGAAATCGACGCCAAACTAAAGCGTTTCGACTAAACTGTCCTATTTCAAGATTATTTCGAAACTTTGAAATTGGTCGAAAAATCGTCAAAAACCATGGGTTAACCCCTTTACTTTTTCCTCAAATTTTCGACCTCAAAAATCTCTTGAATTTCAACCTAGAACAACTGGAATCGACGCCAAACGAAAGCATTTCGCCTTAACTGTCCTATTTCAAGCTTATTTCGAAACTTTGAAATTGGTCGAAAAATCGTCAAAAACCATGGGTTAACCCCTTTACATTTTGGTGAAATTTTCGACCTCAAAAATCTCTTGAATTTCAACCTAGAACAACTGGAATCGATGCCAAACGAAGGCATTTCGCCTTAACTGTCCTATTTCAAGCTTATTTCGAAACTTTGAAATTGGTCGAAAAATCGTCAAAAACCATGGGTTAACCCCTTTACATTTTGGTGAAATTTTCGACCTCAAAAATCTCTTCGAATTTTCAGCTAAAACGACTGGAATCGACGCCAAACTGAAATATTTCGCCTTAACTATCATATTTTAAGCTTATTTGGAAACTTTCAAATTGGTCGAAAAATCGTCAAATACCATGGGTTAACCCCTTTACTTTTTAGTGAAGTTTTCGATCTCACAAATCTCTTCGAATTTCAAGCTGAAACCACTTGAATCGACGCCAAACTGAAATATTTCGCCTTAACTGTCATATTTTAAGCTTATTTGGAAACTTTCAAATTGGTCGAAAAATCGTCAAAAACCATGGGTTAACCCCTTTACATTTTGGTGAAATTTTCGACCTCAAAAATCTCTTGAATTTCAACCTAGAACAACTGGAATCGACGCCAAACGAAAGCATTTCGCCTTAACTGTCCTATTTCAAGCTTATTTGGAAACTTTCAAATTGGTCGAAAAATCGTCAAATACCATGGGTTAACCCCTTTACTTTTTAGTGAAGTTTTCTATCTCACAAATCTCTTCGAATTTTCAGCTAAAACGACTGAAATCGACGCCAAACTAAAGCGTTTCGACTAAACTGTCCTATTTCAAGATTATTTCGAAACTTTGAAATTGGTCGAAAAATCGTCAAAAACCATGGGTTAACCCCTTTACTTTTTCCTCAAATTTTCGACCTCAAAAATCTCTTGAATTTCAACCTAGAACAACTGGAATCGACGCCAAACGAAAGCATTTCGCCTTAACTGTCCTATTTCAAGCTTATTTCGAAACTTTGAAATTGGTCGAAAAATCGTCAAAAACCATGGGTTAACCCCTTTACATTTTGGTGAAATTTTCGACCTCAAAAATCTCTTCGAATTTTCAGCTAAAACGACTGGAATCGACGCCAAACTGAAATATTTCGCCTTAACTGTCATATTTTAAGCTTATTTGGAAACTTTCAAATTGGTCGAAAAATCGTCAAAAACCATGGGTTAACCCCTTTACTTTTTCCTCAAATTTTCGACCTCAAAAATCTCTTCGAATTTCAACCTAGAACGACGGGAATCGACGCCAAACGAAAGCATTTCGCCTAAACTGTCCTATTTGAAGCTTATTTCGAAACTTTGAAATTGGTCGAAAAATCGTCAAAAACCATGGGTTAACCCCTTTACTTTTTCTTCAAATTTTCGACCTCAAAAATCTCTTGGAATTTTCAGCTAAAACGACTGGAATCGACGCCAAACTGAAATATTTAGCCTTAACTGTCATATTTTAAGCTTATTTGTCATATTTAAGCTTTACATTTTGGTGAAATTTTCGACCTCAAAAATCTCTTCGAATTTTAAGATTACACGATTGGAATCGACGGGAAACTAAATGATTTTGCCTAAACTTTCATATTTTAGGATAATTTTGAAAGTTTGAAATTGGTGGAAAAATCGTCAAAAACCATAGGTTAACCCCTTTACTTTTTGGTGAAATTTTCGACCTTCAAATGTCACCTCAACTTTGTCCTAAAACGTTAGTATATGGTCTAAACCTTCTTTTCAAGTTATTTTGATACTTTGAAATTGGTCTAAGAATCGTCAAAAGCCATGGGTTAACACCTTTTTGGTGAAATTTTCGAAATTCAAAGGTCACGTCAATTTTGTTCAAAAATAACTGAAATCAGTGCAGAACGTCAGCAAATGGTCTAAACCGTCTTCTTTTGACGGTATTTCGATAGTTTGAAATTGGTCGAAAAATCGTCAAGAACCATGGGTTAACCCGTTTACTTTTTGGTGAAATTTTCGACGTTCAAATGTCATCTCAATTTTATTCTAAAATTACTGAAATCAGTGCAGAACGTCAGTAAATGGTGTAAACCTTCTCTTCTGTTGAGGTTATTTCGATAGTTTGAAATTGGTGTGATAAGAGGTTGAATGGCCACCTAGCTATTATGAATGCTTATCACACCATGCATTCTAGTAAGCTGAATAAAAGTTCAGCACCACGGTTTGGAATGAGCTGTGGGCGTGTCATACAACAAAACTAATAAATTGAGATATGACCGAACGTTACGTCCTTCATTCATAGCTAACGTGTATAATATCAATAACGAGGTTGCAATTGAATTGTATATACTAATTAAACTAGTGATAACCAACCAGTTACACCAATTAAATTGTATACCGGGAGGATTACGTTTTAGAACATGAGTATCAATAAAGTAATTTACTTCTTTAATATTTTGAATGTCCATCCATAATGAACACGCAACGCTTCGCGGTAACCATGCGATGTAACACGCGCAAGAAAACAGCCTCGCGTATTCCCATCGCAGTGTTCAGACTGTAAACGGTGGGTATGAAATGACGTTGGGCTGTTTGTTAACCACTTACCAGATTATGCGTCAGGCATTCAAAACTGGCTCTTCATGAAGCAGTTTTTCGTGAGACCACTTACTTTCACTTCAATAACTTTTTGTACAGGTGACAATACATCAATAAAGTAGCATTTTGAGATACTTTGGTTACCATCGCCACTCAGCCTCACGTGTGGTGGCGTCAGGGTTTTTAGCACCGCCAGACGTGATATTGAGATGCCCACACTTAACCCCAAAGCAAACCTTGGTACCGATAACACAAGCGCTACACCGTTACACAGAAGAAGGACTGAGGAGCTTACAAATGATGGCGGGGAAACAAGTTGAATTTCTTCACCTTGATTAATTTTTGACAAAGTACTGATCAGATGAAAGCCTGTTGAAAATTACAAATTATTCGGGCAAAGATTGAGGACATTTTGGCTTCCAAAGTCCAATGTGAAGTCACCCATCTGAAGTAATCTATTTTCACCTAGTTCAGTTCATAACCGGACGTAAAGGAAACGAATTTAGATGCGAAAAATTCAAATTATAACTGCTATTTTGTTGGGAAGAAAAATTTGAAGTGCACATACAGTAAAAACGAGCCTTGCATAAAGCGACTGAGCTTTAAAATGATCGGAGTGCTGTATATAGGTTACTTAGAACAAAAGAACGAATGAGAGGACAAAGGGAAAAAAATTGAGAACAAAGAAAAGGACAAATGAGAAAGCAGAGTAAAAACAAAGTGAGAACAAAGAACAAACAAGAGAACAAAGTGAAAAACAAAGAGAGAAGAAAAAACAACGAACAAATGAGAGAACAAATAACAAAGAACAAATGTGAGAACAAATGCGAGAACAAATGTGAGAACGAAGTGAAAAACAAAGAGAGAACAAAGAACAAATGAGAGAACAAAGTGAGAACAAAGAACAAAACACAAATGAGAGAACAAAGGAAAAACAAAGAGATAAAAAAGAACAAACGAACAAATGAGAGAGCTAAGAACATATGAGAGAACAAAGTGAGAACAAACAAAAGAACAAAATGAGAACAAACAAAAGAACAAACGAGAGAACAAAGTGAAAATAAAGGGAGAACAAAGAACAAAAGAACAAATGAGAGAACAAAGAACAAACGAACAAATGAGAGAACAAAGTGAAAACAAAGAGAGAACAAAGAATAAACGAGAGAACAAAAGAAAACAAAGAGAGAATAAAGAACAAAATAACAAATGAGAGAACAATGTTAAAAGAATGAAAACAAGGAATAAATGAAGCAAGTTCAACCTTGAAAAGGTTAAGGCTTCACAAAAGTAAAATTAAATCAACAGCCACTTCGGCCAGCACAAACTTTGAACGGCTCACGTAAGAAACAACAACATTTGGAGCAAATAATGCGTAACTGTCTAACAGCTGTAAGTTTGTTATTTAAGCCTAGTTTCTACATAGTCGTCACCATGGTTAGACTTTATATGACTTTCGAAAACCAACAATCGTTGGCATCCTTCCACATAATTATTGCGATTCCCTACATCGTCCAGAAATACTAGTCCTGGTCAATGCTCAAAAATTAACGAAATAATAGGTAACAGTTTGATAGTTTGAGTTTCTGCGTTGCCGCATTTGATTACAGAGATTCCTATTTTGAACTATAAAGTTTTACATGGCATATTTTGGCTTCCATCTAACTACCACTTCTGTAATTGCGATCACTTGGTCAGCGAAAGGACACGGTTTACTTAAGACCTCTCAAAGTTTACTTTCGTGCGACTAACGCTCGATACAGACCCTAAAAAACGCGACTAAGTGACGCAATTTCTCCGGCTTTGCAAGCTAATGGAAATGTTCTTGCAGCGAAGTGTGGAGTAAGAGTGCACGTCACGAAATATTCCACTATCGTGTCTTTATGAAGACAATTGCGTGAGGTCATCTTACTCGATTGGAAAAAAATGAAAAACTGCGTCGAATCACCTTCGGTGGGGATAGAGCTTACGAGTCGTACAATTGTTGCGCTTTTTAACACGATCATCATAACTTCAGAAGAATACCAAGCAATACGATGAATCGGAAGTAAGTTTTCGAAAGTCTTCAAAAACTCTCTCATAATTTATGAGAAAAACAAACGAAAATCATAACCATGTTGTGTACTTACATAAAGGACTTGTTGTGTACCTATGTATATATATATATATATATATATATATATATATATATACATATATATATATATATATATATATATATATATACATATATATATATATATACATATAAACATACATACATACATACATACATATATATATATATATATATATATATATATATATATGTATATATATATTTTATGTATGAGGTGTCTAAGCAATACATCAACCTGAGGACGGTGCCCGAAGGTTGAAATATCACTTAAACACCGAGATCAAGGTATATAACCGACTTATATCATCGTTGGTGAAGTTTCGAAAGAAGTATTTGACGTGCCCGAAAAACATATGGAAATGGAGAAATTTCGGCAGAAAGTACATGAACATCTTAACGAGGTTGATAAGCTATTTATCAACCTTCGGAGAACAACAGAAACTGAGCCAACGATGATATAAATGTAATAAACACACGCTCACCTTTCTCATCAAAGTATTTGCGATTCAGAAAACGTTAATTACCAAACTTTTTTCTTGTCAAATGGTTTCATTTTTGAAGTGATTTACAAAACTTGCAGTAGGTGCTTTATCGGGTATCAAACACTTGGCTCATGCCTGGCGTTTCAAATCCGATAAAGCACTTCTCGTGTCCTGAATATCAGTTAGAGATCATCACTATTCCACTGTTTCAATTACTTCGACACCCAACAGACCATTGATAAAGTGAAAAAGACAGTCCTCGGAATGGCTTACTCAGTGACTTCAATCAACAAATCGCCACCCTGGACATGCTCTCCGATGGCAACAACGATCTTTGATACCACTCCAGTTACGGGGGAGGTCACACTCGTTTCCATTTTCATGGCACTGAGAACAACCAAAGGATCCCCTTTGGTCACTTGTTGTCCTTCTTTCACCCGAACAGCCACAATTTCACCAGGCATCGGCGCTCCCACAGAACCTTTGACATCCCGGTTAGCTTTGGGTTTTGTCGCGACTTTCTACAATGGAGTAACCGGTCAAAAAAGAACTTCAAAAGACTTATTCAAGCAAATTCCATCTCAATACACGCGTGTGTCGACGTGTGCTTGTTGGTCCCCAGTGAGAGAGATGAGCATTCACAATTTGTTCACTTGAATATTTTTCATTGAGCATGTTAATTTTCGTCCAAGTTTCAACTTCAAAGGATTTTTCATCTTTACAAAACTCATATTCATAGGCTATTTTTATTAGTATTCAAAATGTTATTTTGCCACGGTAATCCATAAATTTTTTACCACGTATACAGTATTCGACCAAATTGTCCTCGAATTGTGGAATATTAAAAAAAATAGTTCCATATAAAGATCGCATCGGTAATATAGCTAAGGAGTCGACGTCAGTAAAATATTTATGCGAACAGTTATACAGACCCGCGTCCCATTTATGATTTTCTTGGGACTCCTGAATATAGCAGAATTTAACCTGGGTAAGTGCAATGGCTGCATTTGAACTGTTAAATATAAAATACAAATGTAAGTCTAACTCAGGTTAACACTTATCTGGGGTAGACCAAGGTACATTTTTTGCTGTGTAAAGATTTAGGAGAGTTCAATTCTAGGATATTAGCGGTACTCCAAGTGAACGAACCCATACCGGGCAAGTAGAGAAAAACTCTACTTGACCACACGGCTGGGATTCGAACCCGCGACCTTCGGTTTAATAATCCGACGTCTACCGACTAAGCTACAAGGCCAAGCCAGGAGAAGGTCGCGGGTTCGAATCCTAGCCGTGGTCAAGTAGAGTTTTTCTCTACTTGTCCGGTATGGGTTCGTTAACTTCGAGTAGTGCTAATATCCTTGTCTTTCACCCAAGTACATAGTCCCACACAAGTAATTCAATTTTATCTAGCTGTCTGAAGTCTTATATGAGACATCACACAGCTAGCACAGGACACATGTGTCAGTGCAAACCAATTCTAAATTATGACATGGAGATTATTCGAAATAATCTCCCAGTCATTTAAAAGCTTAACAGAGTCACTTTCACTTACCTCTACGGCTGATTTATCTGTAATGAATACAGCTCGCAGCTGTCCATTCATTTCACAGAACACTTCTCGCTGGCCATTCGGTAAGAGGTCCCCAATTGCCAATATTTTAATGTTCAGAACCTTTCCTTCTTCGATTTCAACCTCAAACTCTTCACCAATTTCTGGGCCAGTCAGGTAGAGTCGTGTGGGGAGGGGCTCCACAGGGCCAAATTCGTCCTTAAATCTTATGTAATCTTTGAAGACTTTAGGATACAAGGCAGCACTGAGCACATCACATTCACGGATATTATGTTCACCTGAAAAGAAAATATTTCATTGGTTCCCAGTTGTAGGTAATTTTTCCTTCGTCCAAAACTTTACTAGTTTAAAAGTTAAAAAGTGTATTAGCTTTAAAAGTGCAAACTGAAAGATTTGTGTAAATATACATATATGTGTGTACATATACAGAGAGCCAGTTTGTATGGATATAAAAAAATGAAGGTTTTGGAAGAGGACAAGTTATACCCGATATATATATATATATATATATATATATATTATACGTTTAATGGAAATTTAGAATAAATTATTCTAAATTTCCATTAAACGTATAATACGTAGCCCCACAACTTGATTGTGTCGAGCATTGTCGTGATATTTAGTGGACATTCACGTCTATTAAGTATATATATATATATATATATATATATATATATATATCACAAACATGTATATGCATATGTATATGTATATGGATATGTATATGTGTATGTGTATGTGCATGTGCATGTATGTATATATATATATATATATATATATATATATATATTTCTAAAATTCATTAAGTATTCATGAGGAAAAGACAACAGAATATCGTAAGCGTATCGGATCTATATATGTGATAAAGACACGCGTGCCTTTACATGTGAAGAAGTTCAAATTTTTCGGTTTACGAAAGATAAATTTCCAAACTTTCTTCGCGAATTAGCGTATTACGGGGGTTCATTTTAGAAGACATTTAAAAAACTAGCAGTTCGTGCTTTATCGGGTCTAAAACACTCGTAACAATTAAAAATATGTTACGGGGACCAGGAAGGGGCTGGTCCTCGAAACGTATTTTAATAAAACTTGATTTTGAAGATTATATATATATGTATTATATATATATATATATATGTATTATATATATATGTATTATATATATATATATGTATTATATATATATATATGTATTATATATATATATATGTATTATATATATATGTATTATATATATATATATATATGTATTATATATATATATGTATTATATATATATGTATTATATATATGTATTATATATATATATATATATATATGTAATATATATGTATTTAATGTATGTATGCATGTATGTATGTGCATATGGTATATATACAGGTTGCATTCTGTGTGCCCATTGCACACCCGAAGCGATACATATCTGACTTTAATATGGTTCAAGACATACCGTGTTCTTCCTTCAAATCCTTTTCCAGTTTGTCAAAGTCAAGTTCATCCATGCTTGCACCAGGTCTTCCATCGATAGCGGGTTTACCTTTCAGAACCTAACACGGAAAAGACAATGGTTTGAAGTGAATGGCTCGTTAGGAGTTAACCATATTCAGAAGCTGATACTAACAATTTGAGCCACATGAAATCAACTGTTTTACTGCCAAATAGAGAGAAACGATGTAATGAATCCCAAGTACCAATACTACGCAAGTGTGACATTACATTCATTCAAAACATTCAAAATATCGATTCAGAATGACAGTCATGTCGAGGCTGCCGCTTGCGCAACACGCGTATTCCTCAACCGAACCAGCACATTTGCCACCTTCGCTCTACTTCTCAGTATGGCTAGCTTAGTGGTTTGACGGTCTCGCCGACGATTATCGGTAAATTCCGATTGGAAATCACGGGTCCGATGCCCATCTGCGGCTTAAAAACATATTCCAAGAATTTGAGCTTGACAAAAGTTCCCGTGTGGTCAAACAGAGAGAAGAATGATCTAAAGTTTTGAATGTATACATATTACTGAAATAAAGCCTCTCAAGTATACAGCGGGTGAAAAAGAGACAAAAGAAAACGCACTTTTGAGAGAAGTCAATGATGAATCCCCTTCGGCTTACTGACTAGTTAGTTCTCTTGTTTTCAGCGGCTGGGGGTACTAGTCACCTGGGGTTAACAAACCCGTGGTCCCACTCCTCCTCTCGGTTTTCTTCCTTCTTTTATGAGTCATCAACGTACAAGTCTCAAGACCGGTAATGCGCCAATGTCCAATCGGAGTAGAACAATCACGTTGTACTTCAAGCCTATCGGTCTGTCCATCGCGCTAGGCTCTAGGCCCCAGGTTCACAGTGTTGAGATTATATAAAACTAGAGGGGGTACAGGGTCCCGAAATTAAGCACCAATTGAATGCCGCCATTTTGAGTTAACGGGGAGGCAAATCGTTTTCCTCCAGGCCCTTTTTCGTCTCCTTGAGAACCTAGAAGTCGAACAACTCACGTTTAGGAAATGGTTTTGTGATTTTTGGGTTTTCTTTGTTAACTGTACAGGAGAAAAACAGCTTTTCTGCTTAATTTAGTTGGCTACTATATTTTCCTTAATTCGTCTACATTCGTTGGAAAAAAAAAAGGCAAAACATAAGTGGAGTTTGACCATGACCTTGAACTTTTCCCCCTGGGTTTGTTTGGTTTGCCCCCCCCCGAGTTATCCAGTATGGCAGCCTTCAATCGGCTTCCTGCGGTTGAGTGACATTCAGGTACAATGCACCCTAGTTAACCCTTTAAGTGTCACTGTCCTGTATGCAGGACATCAAGAACAAAAGAACTAATGTAAGAACTAAGCGAAAACAATAAAAGGACAAGGAACAAATAAAATCGGATTCAACCTTTAAAGGTTTAATATAGGATCGCCTCGGTTCACGGGATAGGTGTGGCACATCAGAACAATTTTTTAAAGACTAAATTGTCAAGTCTTGTGAATTACATATACCTGCGTTCTGAGTGGTTCGGGGAAACCTCCGTAAGGCTGACCAATATCACCTTGCATAAATCCTACGACAGAGCTTGGGAAGTCCAGTTCACTGGCACGTGCGATGACGTCACGGTCGTCTAGGTTGTTTTGTACCATAAATTGTGCCAAGTCGCCGACAACTTTGGATGAAGGAGTCACCTGGAGAATGCGAATGTCAACGTAAAGAGGTAATAGATAACACATGTTCTTGGCTGCGTATCCTTCTTCACTGGACGAAGGACAGCTCACAGTACACAATAAAGTATATACTTCATAGTCCACACACCTTTATGATGTCCCCCAAAAGACGGTTGGCCATAGCGTATTTCTTTTTCACTTCTGTAAACTGGTCATTGAGGCCGAGACTAAAGGCCTGGAATTGCAAATTAGTGTATTGCCCACCGGGAATTTCATTCTCGTACACATCAGAGTAGCTGCTCTTCATCGTTGTAGTGCATTCAAAAGGGGCGTACAGAAGTCGGGCCTGCTCCCAGTAGCTGCTGTAATCGAATACTTTCTCGATAGGAACGCCTTTTGGAAAAGGGAAAAGGTAAATTGGATACTGTCACAGTAAACTGCTACTCACGCTCAAGTATTCCATGTTTGTCGCGGCACGAACGACAGAAAATTACGGCAACAGTAACTGTAATATATTTGTTTCCGCAAATGTCGGGGATCGTAGATTCTAGATAGTAAATTCTATTTGCCAGTTGATAAATTTTCGTTTACTTCCCCCACGATTTTTTTTAAACGATTCGACTTCCAACCTCGCAATTATGTCAAAGAATTTCAGTTGATTCATGAACTCAGAATGAGTCTGATGGCATTAGCACAAGACAACCATGACCAAGTATGCGCGAGAATCTGAAGTACTCGTGGAATTTTGTTGCAACGAAATTTTTGTAATCTAAAGTTACAATTTCTGTAAAATGGAAATTACACTGATCTTATGGACTTACAACCTTGTTGCAATGAGAGCAGAGCGAACGGTAGTGTAACAGGTTCTTTTCTGATTACCGATGACATGTTCTACCGGCTGAGCAGTTTGCACATACATCTACGGTAAGGTTAAAATTCATGAAGCTTTCTACAATTGAACATGACAATGCTGTTATTTTTATTTGTTATCAATTCTCTATTTAGCCTTCCTCCTACCTGTGTCGTGCTCGGTGTTCTGCAATCCCGCTACCAAGGCACCCATGCTGGGTTGTGACGTCATGCCAGACATGGAATCCACCGCAACATCGACGACGTCAGCTCCAGCCTCGGCACACGCCAACATGGACGCCACGCCCGCTCCAGCAGTGTCATGCGTGTGGACGTGAATGGGTAATTTCGGGAACTGCGCCCTCAGAGAACCAACCAGTAAGGTAGCAGCCTTTGGTCGAAGGAGTCCTGCCATATCCTATGAATCAATGGAGGAAAACATTTGTGGTGTACATATGCATACAGCCTTAAACACATCTACCCAGCGCACATAAGTAGTAGCACCCGCACCTACCCATATACATATGCACGCGCACATAGATCCACGCTCGAACAGTTGGACGCGCACACGCAATAACTCATACATCCAGCAACATACAGGTGCATGCACTCATACATCCACGCACGATGCGCTACGGGGTGCAAGCACGCGCAATTACTCAAACATATATCCACCCACACACAGATACACGCACTAGTACATTCACGCACGCAGGCACAGTTGGACGTACGCACAAGCACTATCGCACACAGACCCATACGCATAAACACAAACGCACAAAGGCACAGAGACAAATACGCACGCACGGACACAGCTGCACGTACGCATGACGTACAATATACCTTAATGCACAGGACGTGGGTACCAGCCCGCACGAGCTCGGTTGCAAGGTCAATGTAATAATCAATGGTATACTTGGTTTTCTTGGGGTCAGCCACATCACCGCTGTACGATATTGCCGCCTCTACAACACCACCTGCGGCACCAGCAGCCTCCATTCCAAGCTAAAAAATCCAAAACCAAATTAATACTTAAAGGACTGTTTCCAGCGTCAGAATGATCACTAGCAACTAGACAGAACATATAGTCCAGACACTTTGGGTCAGTGGATAAAAATAGGCAATTTTCCCAAAGTAAGGGAATAGTAAGTAGTTGTGGTGCAAATCCAATCGGTTACCCATTACGACTTAGACTAAGAGACCAACGAGTAACTGTTCCCAGTATCACATGACAGTTCCCCAAGGCTAAAGTGTGTGTGGTGTGTTTCAGCTCACTCTCCATCAGGAATTTTTCAGCGGTAGATCACAATTTTTCATGTTTATCTTAACGACTAAACCTAAACTATTTAGGTTTACAGTTTTTATTATTAGTTCCTCTATCTATCTATCTATCCACAGCCGTTCAGACAACTTTCGACCGACTTCCTTCAGTACGTTAACCCACCACTTTCGGCAGAGAGTTCAACTCATATCCGATAACAACTACAGAGGCTGAATGCGAATTCTTGACCTGAGAGGCGGTAAATTATAAATAATTTTGCACCGATTGAGCTGCCGCAGCCTATGATAGACCTTCGTTCAAATTAGGATGAGGACTTTCCATACCTGCAGGTTAGGCAAATAATTGAGCGAGTCGAATATGCGGAAAACGTCCATTCCATGTTCAACGGCAACTTTGCAGAATTTATAGACCACATTGTCTGGGTAACTCGTGTAACCAACCGCGTTTGCCCCCCTCAGTAGCATTTGAAGCGGGATATTAGGAATATCTTCTCTTAGCTTCGCTAGACGATCCCAAGGACATTCATTCAAGAACCTCATTGCTACATCGAACGTGGCTCCTTGAAAAAGAAAGCAAGCATTTTAGAGCCGTCATTTCAACCGCGTGACGTGCTTTGCATAATCCCGCGCAACAAACTTGAAAACGTTTACTGCGATATAAACGAAGGAACGGCCGACCGAACGAACGAACTAACAAACTAACGAACGACCGAACGAACTAACAAACTAACGAACGACCAAACCAACTAACGAGCTAACGAACGAATGAACGAACGAATGAGCGAACAAGTGATCAAACAAACGAATGAACAACATGTGAACGAACGAATGAACGAACGACCTAACGAACGAACGAACTAACGAACGAACAAACTGACGAACGAACGTACGAACGACAAACGAACGAATGAATATACAAGGCTCCACGGACTTCAGAAATAATGCTTTGTCAAGGAATGATATTAATGAAGTGAATAGTATGAAAGACTAAAATGAAAACCATTGCAGTTGTTCCTATAGCTATCAATGATACATGCGCAAAAAAGTTTTAATTATATAGTTTTTAACGAACTTCGTCCGAAAACGTTGTATCTAACGATTTCCACTAAAGTCATGCCGTTCGTTATACTGGACAATTGATGTAATAAGACAAACGGAAACATTTGCTAAAGACTCACATTTGCTTTGAATTCTATGATTTCTTACCTCCCCAGCATTCCAAGCTGTAGAAATTCGAGAAATTCGTGGAGACAAAGGGAGCAATCTTTCGAAGGTCAGTCGTCCGTACACGAGTGGCAAGAAGAGACTGGTGTGCATCCCGGAACGTTGTATCCATCAATAGGAGAGAGTTGGACTTGCGAACTTCGCGCGCAAATCCCTCGGGGCCTTCCTTTGTGAGAATATCTTTGAAACCAATAGGACGATCGCGAAAGTTACCAACAGGAATCTGATATAAGAGAGGGGAAAAAACCCGATCAATTTAACTTAGCACTATAGTTTTACCTAAAATATCTAGAATCGTAGCAGAAGTTTCAGGAACATTTCTTATATTTCAGTCCCCAAAACAAGGTTCGAAAAAAATCCTGTCCAGTCATCCGTAACTAGTACATTTCGTTCGCGAGCAAGTAACTTTTCCTACTCACTTGAGAGTTGCTTGCCAAAAGAGCGAAAGGGGATTCATGTTCTGTTCGAGCTCTACCTTATCGCCATTCCCATGCTGGTACCGAAACACAATAACTATGCGTCTAAATAACCCGCAACCGTTGATATATACACGATTAGAATATGTTTCTGAGTAGCTTTAAAGCAAGCGCCTTGATACTTATCAACATTGAAATAGCTCATGTTTCACTATTTGAACAAAACCAGTACCAATGACATTGCAATCAACTGTGATTGATCTTTTTCGAACGACATGTGGATGGATGATCGATAACTGTTCGTCAAGCCCTAACCTCAGAAAAACGACTTCTGAACCCCAGACGGGGATCGAACCGGCAACCTTCTGATGACCCGTGAGACGGTCTAACCATTGAGCTACCAAGACTCAGGTGGTGAGCTAAGGTGCAAGTTCAATATCAATATAGAGTGGCTTCCGCTTAGGTCGCACATATATGTCGAACTTGCACCTTGGCTCTCCATCTGAGTCTTGGTAGCTCAATGGCTTGAGCGTCTCACCGGTCATCAGAAGGTTGCGGGTTCGATCCCCGTCTGGGGCTCAGAAATCGTTTTTCTGAGGTTAGGGCTTGACGAACAGTTATCGATCATCCATCCACGTGTCGTTCGAAAAAGATCAATCACAGTTGATTGCAATGTCATTGATACTGGTTTTGTTCAAATAGTGAAACATGAGCTATTTCAATGTTGGGCGAGATGAGACCGAACTTACGAAGACTGGGGATCTAATTGTCTAGTCCCTAAGCGTGGTTTGAAGAGTTGGACCCTTAGAAAAGTAAAAAGGGCACACCTTCCGGGAGCATCGAGAATTTCAAAATCTGTGAGGATATAAAAATAAATCTCCGGCTGATTCTTTTCTGAGACTTATCCAATGCTTTGGAATTTTATTCTCACAGATCGTACATTTTCACGGAGAAAAATTTCAAAACAAAAGATTTTAACAAACGTCTACCAAGCCTGGGCAAGCGCCCCCCCCCCAGCCATGGAAAATGCATTCCCTTAGTTGGCATACGTTGTTTTAGATTCAACCGGTATGACGAAATAAAGCCATGCCATATTTGAAGGCAATCTAACAGTGCCATAGCTAGGGATGCATCATACATTCCTCACTTATCAGTGCTAATGCACCCTGCTGCCGTAATGCTGTCCTGAAAGCGTAGCCACAATTTTCTAAACAGATCTGATATCAGGTTTGATAAAAAGCGCGTACTGTTGAACTCTAAAAACACTGGAACGATATCTCATTGTACCAGGCCTCACGATTGAACGAAACCGACATGGGGACAGCCATGTAGGTCAAAAACTCTCATGGGGGAAAAAGTTGTATTGAACAGTAACTTTTCATTGACAGTTAATTCTGGCAAATATGCAGTCCTATTGACATTGTCCTCTACTTACTAAGGACAAAAAAAGAAAACTGTCAAAAAATCCGAAATTTAAGTTAAGTTTTTCGCAGAAGAATGCGCGTTTTATCGTGTAGGAGACTGGGATGACCTGTAAATTGACCTACATGCCAGCCTTCATGTTGTCTTCAAAATACAGTTTGCAGGTATCGTTCCAGTCGTTTTAGAGTTCAATGGCGCGTACTCATTCCAGGTGGACCGCTGGATATACTTACTGTCGGCACCTTTGGTTCGATCTTGGCTGGTTTCACTGCGGTCGCCAAGGGAGTGACTGGGCCATTGATCATCACATTTCCCAGGTAGTGAAGCAGTTTCTGAGCTCTGTTTTGGCTCGTTTGAATATCAAGCAACTGAGGGTTATCTTTGATGAAGTCGGTGTCCACGGCGCCATCTAAGAACTCCGAGTGATTAAGAACATTTAACAAGAACGGGATGTTGGTCTGGAAGAGAAAAGGCGATGTTGATAACAGATGTCAGTGGTTTCGCTGGCAAGAGAGTGGGGTTATTTTGATGGTAACTTGACAATCTCTAAGTGAGAGTGAGAAAGAGAGAGATATGGACATCGATACGGAGCTGAAGCCTGAGCGAGAGAGGAAGAGTCCGGCACACTTACAAAGAGACAGAGTGAAGTAGTGGCAAAGACAGACACCGAGAAAGTAACAGGAACAAAGGCAACCACAAAGGCAAGGACAAGGGTAGTGGAAGAGGAAGGGAAACGGACATGGTCAGAGGTAAGAGCAGAGGAAGGTACAATCCAAGAGGAAGATCGAGAGAGACAAAGATACAGAAACAGTAGCAGAAGCTGGGAAACGTGCAGGGATAGTGTTGAGGAGAGGAGCAAGAGACAGGACCTGGGACGGGGCCAAGAACTAAGCAGGAACAATGACCACTACTCACCTTCACACCTCGAACTCTGAATTCTTGCAAAGCCCTGTGCAACTTCTTCGATGCCTCGCGATGATTGCTTGCATGACTGATCACTTTAACCAAAAGCGAATCATAATGAGGAGAAATAATGGCACCCGGGAACGCCGATGCTCCGTCTAAACGAATCCCCATTCCTTCTCCGGTTCGAAAAACCTGTATGAAGTAAGTATTTCCATAACGCTGGTCAAATATTGCCCAAGGAGGAGCACTCGTAAAAGAAAATTGACTAAAGCTGCAAAGCAAAGACGAACTCGAATATGCTACCAAAAAAAGTCACGATCATTCTGGTAAACCCCAGTTGGAAACTAAACCGGTAACTTTCCAATCAACGACGAGATGCACCATTGCGCTACACGAACTTAAACGACGTACTAGTTTTACCAATCTGCACGTGACGTATGGACTGCCGGAGGAGAGGTCCCACAAAAACACAGACGTCGCCAGCGATTAGAAAGTTACAGGTTCGGTAAAGGTTTCTGAGCTTACAAGCTTGATATAATGCGTGCTCACATCAACCCCAAGCCTTCACATTTTCTTACTGCAGAAAAAATACATTTTCAGACACTTCACGACTTTCACTTTCACGTTATGTGGAACTACACCACGTTAATAACCTTTGCTCTACATATCAGTCCAAGTACCTCACTGATGAGAGCATCTCGCGGCGGCCAGTTTAGGGGTTTGAGTTCCATCAGGAGCGCTTAATCGCCGTCTTGTACTTCATCTATTTGTGCCCAGGTTTGATAGTTTCGTATACGGGCTGGTCGACTTTGGTAGATCAATTCGTACCCGGGGTTGGTCATTTCGCACTCAATATTCGTATTATACTGTACTAAACGCTATAAATGGAGAAAAGGGTTGTGCTTAAGCCTATGGACCAAATACAATGTACTCTTTTTTGTTTTCACTCCGAATGTAGGCATCTAAAGTTAGAAAGAGTAAAAGCATAAGATTCTTGAGTCCTAAATGGGTTAACCCGAATTTTATGGTGGCAGAATTGAGTACATACATCTAATAAATCTTTGTACCAAGTATGAAATTGTACCAACCTCAATTCTTCCAGTATCTGGTGTAAAATTGTTTGTAGGATCTTCTGTCGTAACCCTAGCTTGGATCGATGCTCCAGTCACCTTCACATTGTCTTGAGTTAAACCAAGTTCTTCCAAACTCTTACCTTCAGCAACGCCAATTTGAGATTGAACTAAATCCACGCTGGAGTATAAGAACAAATAATATTAACATGGGGACACTCAATTTTGGGATAACCAGTCGAAAACAATGAATGAAACCATTCAAACTCTTTAAGATAGTAAAGCAGCGATATAAGCACCGTCCCCTGGAAAGTAGTTTGCAATTTAACCCTTGATGCGTACCGATGTCGTACAACAACAACTTGCGGTAACAGAACTAATGAAAGAACAAAGACAAAACAAAAGAGAACAAAAAACAAAGGGTTAAAATATCATGTTTGAAAGTGTTAAGATTTTCAGTGCCCGAAAAGCGGACTGATATAGGTACAGATCGGGAATTTTGTTAGCTCAGTTTTGTAGGACTTGCACATAGTCGGAGAATGTTATAGAACTCTTGTCGCCCGCATAATGTCTGCATAATGATAAATCAACCAAGAGTAGCACAAGATGGTGGTGTAACGAAGGGCGACCCCGTTAAGCACGTATGTATATTTCATAAGGCACATGATCTCCAGACCTTGGTAGACTGCCGAGTAATACAATGATGAACAATCACTCCAAAATACTGAAAGGATTTTGATTTTTACGGACAATCATATAGCACATAATTGCGATTATTTTCGGGGAAATCCTTTTCCAACGTCATGCCACTTGCCGGGTTGAATGCGCGATTATGAAACAAAACATAGGCGACTAATCCATCAAATGATGTTTTGTTTCATATGAATCAGACACGGTCCAAGCCCGTTTGAAACGATCTGAAAGTAAGGTTATCAAAAAACCAACAAGAGGCGATACGTAAATCAGCTTTCAATTTAATTTCAAGGTCGGAAATATTCTTCTAGGAAGGTAATTAATTCACAAATATAAAAAATGGCAGCAGTCCCAACTCATACTTTGGAGGACTCTGCTATTTAAAATAACAATTCAATTAAACGAGATGCCGGGCCAACAGTCAAAATTTGGTCTCGACTTGTACGGTAAAACTGAAATCAGTCGATTGCTTATCAAAATAAACCCACGAATTGTAGTTTGAGCACATAGTTGACGATTCAGTGTCATAGGCATTTGACAGGTCAAGAAAAACTGCAGCCTGTGACTAGACCTTTGTCCAAGTTATCCAAGATGGTATCCAAATGTGTGCAAGCGTAATATCGGTTGAAACCCTTGGTATGCTCAAGGGTGAGCTTTTTATAACACGTAAATAATTGTGGATTTACATGTGTGCTCTCCTTTCTAGGATCTGACGATTTGTATGCAATAATGTAATGGACCTATTTAAATTCTACCTATATTCTTTGAATGAGTTCAAAGTTACTTTTACTTTGGCTAACACCAGACGATTTTATTCACTAGAAGGAATGTACCAGCTCTCTATCTCGGCAGAAATTGATTAAAGGTCTACCATAACTGGGTGAAAAACGTAGACAGCATCATTACTCAAATACCATGTGCTAGTATCTTAATCTCAACAAAAATATCGAAGCCAGCTTAATGCGCGAAATAGAGCCATCAAGCAAGAAGGTTAAAAACATTAAAACATTTTACTGAATATAACGTTTCGTTGTCATATGCAGCATCTTTTTATACTCCTTCCTTTAACGGCTTTATTTTGCGTACTATCCTGGGCTTTGATATTTTTTGTAAAGATTACCGTATTTATCCGAATAAGCACCGCACATGACATCTAAGTTATTAAAACAAGCGCTGCCCTCGGATAAGCGCCGCACTCAAGCCAGTCCCCCAATGTAGGTGCTTGACCTCGATCAGATTTAAATCCGATCGTGAAGATATTGACATTAATAGTGAGGATACTTTAGGGTGTGCTTCGTTTTTCTTGTTCTGGTTGTTTTCGTTATTAAAAACAAAAGGTAGCTTTGTTTTATCCAAAATCGTTTCTTTCAATTAGTTTTAATAAGCGCCCCCCTCGAATAAGTGCCACATCAAGAAGTCGTAGAATTTAATAACCCCCGCGGCGCTTATTTGAGTAAAAACGGTACGCTAACGCCTGGTTCATCAATTGATGCCATTAGCCTGCGATCAGTTTTTGACCTCTTTACCTCAAAATCCCAGTGACTGACACAATGCGATATTAAATTGTTCGACTAATATTAATTTCAACTATCAGTTATGCATTTAATCGATTAAGGGGCAAGGGCACACTTTATAATTTTACTCTGGGAAACGCCAAATGATTTGACTCATAAACGGGATGACCCCTGCCCCTTAATGAGTTAATCAGTAAGACGAATTGGTTGTGAGGTCAGAGGTGAGAGATGCACTCCTTTGACAAAAACCAATATCTTGGTGGACAAATACCACAGATTTTCCCATATATTGACAACCCTAACTTCAAGACATTCCTGAGAAATATTGCCTTGAGAACTTTTTCTACAATTCTTCTCTAAATTAATCACAGAAAACTCCCACCAGCTTGCTATGCCCAACCAACAGCCACACAAGGATTGATGATTGCCTTCTACTATGTTTTTCCTAATTTCCCTAAGTGCTCTTGACTTAGTCAAGGTGTCCTTGACTTGGCCAAAGTGGCCATTCATCTATCTTAGGTGGAGTCCCTATTTCAAATCCTGAGAGAAACGGTGATATGACAGCCTAAACCGTAAATTTCATGGAGGGTTCATCAGGAAAACTGATTTATTCAAGCATCCTAAAACGTTCTTTGATGTATGAACTGTTAGACACATAAGTACCTTGACCTACTGCATTCTCCACCAATATTATCATGATATTTGGTTCAGGTGCAGATTCAGACTTGAAGGTTAGTGGAGGGTAACCATAAATCATCAGTCACCCCCCACCCAATTTTAACCAATTTAACCCTAAACTTTTCACCATTTTAACCATTAAAAATTTTCACTATTTTAACCCTACACTTTCAGCATTCGTGATATGTATGGTCCCTTTAGCCCCACTCTAGATACATCTGTGCATAGGGTTGGATGGTAATTTTGAGAGGGAAAAATTAAAAAAGAAAACACTGGATTACATACCCAGTGGCTTCCTCAGTAACTGTGTGCTCAACTTGAAGTCTTGCATTCACTTCAATGAAGAAATAGTTGCCCTCCTCATCCAACAAGAACTCCACTGTTCCTGCATTCTCATAGCCAACAAAATTTGCCAACTTCACAGCATCATTTGTCATGGCATCTCTCAAGACAGGGTCAAGTAGGGGAGCTGGGGCAATTTCCACAACCTTTTGATGGCGTCTTTGGACAGAACAGTCTCGTTCATAGAGGTGAATCACGTTCCCATGTCCATCACCAAGAATTTGCACTTCAATATGCCTTGGCTTTTCTAGAAAAAAAGGTGTAAATTTGTGCACTTTTACCTAAACACTCAAAGCTTATTTTACCTGGAAATTATAGCCAAAAGGAAAATAATGGGAAAGAGTTTTGGTGTGCTCAGGACAACTCACCAATGAATTTTTCAATAAACAATGAGCCATCACCAAAGGCTGCCAGTGCCTCATTCCGTGCCAGACTGAACATCTCATCAAGCTCTTCCATGTGACGTACAATCCTCATTCCCCTACCACCACCTCCATATGCAGCTTTCAGCATGACTGGAAAGCCAGACTGGTTAGCACAGAATTCCCGAGCACTTTCTAGATCATCAACAGGGTGATCTGTGCCTGGAATAACCCTAATGCCAGCTTGGATTGCAGTTGCCCTGGCTGCAATCTTGTCTCCCATTGTTGACAGCACTTCTGGTGTTGGTCCAATGTATTTAATACCAGCTTTGATACAAGACAGAGCAAAGTCAGCTTGTTCTGACAGAAAACCATACCCAGGATGGATGGCATCGACATCACGTTCCTTAAGATTGAGCAAAAAAAAAGCCAGTAAAGTGTGATGGACGATATACTTGTAGAAGTTAGAATCATTCTCTCAATTTTGTAGACATTAGGTAAACAAAATTTACAAGTAGTTTTAAGGACTTGATGAAGATTTCTACATCATCAGGTCTATTTCAACTTTTACACCATAAATGGTCACATGCACTAAGATGTCACATCACCTTGATTCTCTCAAAACAGCAGGTATGGAGCTGTAACAAATGAAACTATATACTGGAGTAGGATCTTGAAACCTCACACTGGCTCAGACAAATAGAAAATGTTGTAGCTAGTCACATGACCTGAAAGAATTGTTTTATCTTGGGAAAAATCTTTTTCTAAGTAAGTTTTGCACACAAACTGAAAGAAATGTTTAAAGTAGGGTTTTAATGATACCCATTCAAAGTTTCAGAACAAATTATGAAAGTTTAGGAGGATAAAAGTACATTTTGTTTTTGGCCACCATGTTATAATGAACAACATTAAAATATCTTTTTAATTGTTTCTTGCAGTCTAAGAGCAAAATCTCCTTTCTAACAGTATTTTCTGGCTTTATAATACCATATAAGGCATTTTAATAGGACTGCAGGTATGTAACACGTCAATGCAAGTGACATGTTTCATCCATCAGTAAATTTTAAATTTTCTCCAGAGTATACACCAAAGCCAAACTCCAGATTTCTGTGCCAAACAAAAAGTAACAATATATTCCCCATCTTGTACTTTGACTGTAACCAGAGACATACAGTACCATGCAGATGGTGTTAAGGTGCAATAACCTTCTAAATTTCTACAAATATAGCAATAAAATGTGGAACCAGTTGAAAAAACTTTAAACTTGTAGGTAAAATGTAATTAAAAACATATAAGGTAAGTCAGCCAGATGAGGCAAGGCTGATGATGTAAGAGGCTAAAAGCTGTAACAGCCTCATCTAAATCAGTCAAACTATGCCCTGTCACCCTTTCATTAGCTCCCAGCTTACATACAAATTCTTCTTACTTCATAAAAAGACTTTCTCTCTGTTAGTTTAATTCTCCTTTCCCAAAGTTTAGGCATGTTTGTAAGCTTCAACTGATCTAAAGAAACTACTTTCCCATCATGAAAAACTCACTTAACAATGAATGCAACACTAGTAGTACCAACAAAGATCATTGAACAAGGGTGCTTGTGTGCCTGTGTTTAGGTCATTTTATATTTTATCCCCAAAAGACTCTGAGTCCAGCCTTAAGGATGGACTGGATTGCCTATTTGACAAATTTTGAATGATTGGTACATGCAATACCCAGATTTGACTTTGATTTACACTTGGTAATTGACAGCTTGCTGTCGAAACATTAGGAAATTATATCTCTGGTAGGGATGCACTGGATACCACATTACCAGATTCTGGATTCAACCAGACAGTAGATTACCAGATACTGGATACCAGACACTAACAAGTTTTTATATTTGAGGAAGCAAACAACAAGGGATAGTTTGATAGAGTATTTATGCTATTTTCTCTATTTGTAGTATAGCAAAAAATCTATATATGGGTTGATTTTGTATTGTACTCAAATAAAAAACTAACATATGGGTTAATACTGAACTGTACTGAAGTATTAACAGGTTTTATATCAAAACTGTCTTTGCAGTTTGCAAACTGCAGCCCTCATTTGCTCATTGGCCCATTCAAAAAGACTTTTCTTGGCTGTGTTTTATGCTTGCAAGAACTCTTACTCCATCTGGTGAACATCTAGAACATAGAATTCTACCTAATGCTAGATATGTACTACCAGATACCATTAGCTGGACTCAGCACACCTCTAACCTCCAGATAGTACTGGTAATAAAATTTGGAAAATAATTACCTTTGCCACCCGAATTATTCCTGGTATGTTCAAATAAGCTGCTACAGGAGTCAATCCTTTACCAACTAAATAGGCCTCATCTGCTTTCTGACGGTGCATGTGATTAGCATCTTGTTCAGAGTAGATGGCTACTGTTCTAATTCCAATTTCAGTTGCAGCCCTGAACACACGGATAGCAATCTCCCCACGGTTAGCAACCATCAATTTTTTTATGGTGGTTCTCTCTGGTATCTTCTTGCCACCGATAACAGGGGAATGTGGTTTGTCACTTTGGATAGACCTACACTGAATTCCTCCCAAACGAGAGTACTGTTGAAAGCTGATATTCTTGACATGTCTGGCCCTTATACGAAACATCTTTGTAGTTAGGTTGACAGAATAAAGTCAGCAATTGGGATTAGTGGCTCAAGATCAAAGTGTTTGGTGAACCTGCAATTAAACAAGAGTCTATCTTGTGTTATTGTATTTTTAATCCTGTAACTAAATACTATCAAAGGAAACAACCAAACAATACTGACACCAGCTAATAAGATCAAGCAGGGTGTTGTTAGATGCGTTTAGGCACACCACTCATTCCAACATGCTATCCAATCATCTATACCACATTTATGTACTGTACAACATAACAGGCAAACAGCTGAACAAAAAATATGTTTCAGGTTTTAAACTTTCACACTCCTAATTAGCAGATACAACACATACAATCACATAAAAGTTGCAAGGAATAATGTAAGCAATAATTCTATAACTAACAGTGATATCAAAATACAAAAGTTTATCACATTGAAGAAAAATCCTGACCCCAATCTTAACCCTAATGTAGCTTATGCAATAACATATTGTTTATAATGCTGTTATGCCATACAACTATCTTTCATTTTTAACCTTTTTTCAAAAGGATGTATCCCCTTGACAAGTCAAATTATCTGGTGTTTGCCAAAGGACTGGAAAAGAGCAGATGAAATATAACAGCCATTTAGCTAGCTAATGTCAACTGCAAGTCACCAAATAAATTACACAAACTGCAACTCACACACTAAATTATCACAACAAAATCAATACAATATTGAACAAAATTATCATAATACTAATTTATTAATGTTTATTATTAATAACAAATTATTATAATGACTCCAACATTCGGATCAAGAGTTAAAATCCAATTATTTTGTTTCTTTGTGACTGACACGGTCTGATCTCGTGTGCCTGAAGTTACTCATTTCACCGCACACGAAAGGCCTTTATACGTAGCGCGCAAGTACTCAGTGCATAAATATTGATCATTTGAACGCGAACAACTATGTTTTACTTTCTTTTTGCGCCCGATAGCTCCCTGCTTGTAATGAAGTGAAGATTTTCACAGTTTTCAACACGAGTATGTAGGTTATAAACGACAAAGTAATGCACTACCGTCAAAGCCACAGTCGTACCCTCCTTGATATCATAAAAATATGGGCAACATGGCCTGCTGCCACAAAGAGCGAATGAATTTTATTCACGTGTAACTTTTTACAATACATTGAAGCACAGCTGCCTTGTGGCAATGTATTAGGGCGAAGTTACTACAAAGTAAAATTCCAAAAACAGGTTGAATTGAATTGCAGGCGTTATATTAAAGTACAAGAAATTACTCTGAGAGTACTTCCTACCTTGCACGACAACATTACCATCACAATTCTGGGTTCAAAGCACTTGAATGAGGAATCCACGTTTCACATTTTTTAATACATTCACAACACGAATGCGAGACAAAGCCACACAGAATAAGGAATTAACCAGCAGTCCCACTCCGGGTCGGTACCTTTCAAACTGATTCAAACCCATGCAAAGGCGCATGCTGCCCGGCGCATCCCGCAGATCAATTGGCCTTAATGTTTAATCAGCAAATATGACTTGTCGAGATTCATTGTATTTAAACAGTATAGACTTTAAGAGTTACCAGACTTGCCAACTTTGCCAAACACTAAATCTGGTAGTTTTTAAAATTCAGTAGTAGGAAACCTGGAGATTGATATCCAGACCAGAGGATTCATTGCTACAACGTATGTTATTTAGAATTAAGAAAAATTCTTTAACAGATCGCGTTATAAGGTTAAAGTAATATTTTATAATATTCAATCAGGTCAACCCTTTAATGTAACACTGTGATAGTTTAACGGAAATGGGGATATTAATGATCAACGACTAAAGTTATAGTTCAATTGATGGTTTTCTTTGGTTTACCGTTTTATCTTAGTGTTCCAGGTTTATTTACATAAATTAAGCCTGGTTCCAGCTAAAAGTGGTCACGCGAAAGCTAAAGATACTAATTTTAGTGTGAATAGTACAAGCGCAATAACATGGAAATAACATGAGGAAAAAGTTTATCTTTTCTTTGTGAAAATATGTTCATGTCCTATTGTCGTTGTGTCGCTCACTGCAGGGACGGCGGAGCGGAATTACGAATGGGGGGGCTTGAGATAAAAATACAGCATTTTGTATGCTTCTCTGGGAAATTGCACAACAAGTGTTTTAAAGCGTAGTTGTTTCAACATTACATTTGGAAAAAAGTGGGGGGACTGCAGCCCCTGCAGCCTCCCCCCGGCTCCGCCGTCCCTGCACTGGCCGTCTAAAATGGCAGTCAGGGTTTGGGCTAGGCTGGAACTAACCCTAATCCTACACTCAAACCTATCCCTAATCCTAACCTATCCTAACCCTGATCCTAATCCTAATCCTCCTTGCCAGTTATACCTTCTAGCCACGACCTTACGTAAATACCCTAAATCTAAATCCCACGCTCAAAACTAGTCGTGAATTCCATGGATAAATAGTTTAATCTATAATATATTTTAGTATTTTATAGAATAATAAGGTATTTAATCCTATACTTATTGTTATTAATATATTTCGTAAAGACGATCCTTTAAGGAACAGGGCGATCGAGCTGAACAGGCTACCACCTACATAGAAATTTAACCAAACATTATAGCCTAGAAAACATAATCCAAAAACAAACATCTGGAAAAAACTCAAATTTTATTAACGCCTCATACAGAACCAATTATCCAATATACTATTTATCCATAATATGCAATACCATTATTAAATGATTCGATCGAGCTCGATGCAAAATGTTGCGCGCACGACTGCTGTATCGATGAAATTTAATAGTTTTCTACCTGGTTCTATTTCAAAGCTCCCAAAACAAGAGGAAAAAGTCGCACGCGCACTCATTTTGCACCAACTTCTATGCAGGCAATTTTGATCGCGCGATCTAAATTGTCTTCACAAGAATCAGTCTTTTATTACCATATTGCATCACATTTTGCGTCTGATATCTGAGCACGCAAAAGCCCAACTGAGGGGTCAGATTTTCTCATCGACTTCGTTGGCGCTCGTAGCCTCCTACGATGCTAATAATCATTTTTATCAAAGTGGTCTTGATCACGCAATAAAAATCTTATTTACCTTTGAGAGACATTCAAGGTTTCAAGGTTTTCCATCATTCCTATTGGTATTACTTTACAGGACATAGCTACTCTGTATGAAAAATGATATCCATCCTAAATATCTTTATAAATCGGCCCTGTTAATCGCTATACAGTGTAATTTAATGCACTTTCGTTTTAAAAAATGGAATCTTTATTTTTTTGTTTCATTCAACATCTCAACTTACCTAAAATCCCTCAGATGGAATATTTTCGTTCTTTCAAATCCCTGGTCTAATTTTGTAATAATGTAATAACCATTACAAGCATCTTGCAGTCTCGGTAGTCCAGGGAATTAATACTCGGTGACCTCTAAGTGTACTTGTCTCCTAATTGTACAATGTCTGCTCTCTACTAAACAGCTAAATTGGAAACTGGCACCTATTGTACATGTTACCATGCCGTCACGTGAAGTTTTGACAGATTCGCAGCATGCATTGTTTCTCCTGCGCACGCTATTCATTCAGCTCGCTGCGACTCTCCTCGAGGCGTCAATAAGATAAGACTGGGGGTGCCATTGCCTCCCCACTTTTCACATGTAATGGTATAATAGTATAAAAACATATCCTGCCAGAAACACCTGAACATTGCAACGGTAAGGAAACTAGGCTTTGATAACACTAAACCTGTATAATATTTTTCCCATTTTGCCCAACTTGATGACCATTGTATCCTTAACAAAACCATCACTAGAGAATTCAAATTATGAAAACCAAATTTCTTTGCTCATATTACGTGGTTCTCTCACACTTTTCCCGTTGGCCTTCCTCCACTTCTTCACTTCACGCTTCGAGTAAGGAGAGGCAATCGTCTTTGCCCTCCTGGCCAATATTCCATGTATTTGTCGTCCTGCGATGCCGACTCCCACCCGTGAGGTTTTCTAGACCAGTCAGCGTTTGACTTACGTGTATGAAGGATCAGGTTAAAGTTGTCCTACACTGGTGACAGCACTGGTTTCCTGTGGAAGTCGGCACTTCGTGTAGCCCCAGAGATATATCCCTATTAGACACAAACCTTAATCCCAGGGGGTGGCGCCAGGAATTCCCCGACACAGGGGATAACGTCCTCGAGAAGGGGGCAAAACCAGAGGGGACAGGATCACACCCCCTTTATAATTTCCTTATTTGAAGGTCAAAAACATGTTATTTTTTCCAAGAATAATCGCAACAACCGACAAGAAACCGTTTATACTTTTAGATTTGCCATGAAGAGAAGAATTTGTCATCTTTCTTGGCCAAATCAATAAAAAGTACTCATAGTTTGTTCAATATATAAATGTGCTATTGTCAATAAAAATTCCCCGACGAATTGTTAATTTTTCCCTGACAGGGGCTAAGGTTCCCCGACAGAGGGACTGTAGGCTGTAGACCTCTCTGCCTCCGATCCCCTCTGGCGCCACCCCTGCTTAATCCTAACCCAAATCCTTAATCTAACCTTAATCCTAACTCTAATCTAAACCCCAACCACGACCCTAACCCAATCCTAAGCCTAATCCTAAGCCTAGATTATTTTTTTTTAGACTTTAATCAAATTTGCACTCTTATTACAATTTATAATAAATAAGGAAAATGCACAGAATAATATTACGTGAAAAACACAAAAAATTACCCATAAATGAAATTATTTATCGTGCACAGTGATTAAAGTAGCCAAAAGCTTTCGAGTTGATCACTGCCTACTACTACTATAAATTTGTTATTTTGGAGCGAAACGGATTTATAATTATATATGTTATAGTTCTTATTTATAACGTTTTTTGTGAAAGAAGTAAAGACTGGATATATTTTTCCTAAAAATATTGACTGAATTTGACAGCTTAATTTCAGGATCTATACTTTGCCATATTTGTGAAAGAACGAAGTTGAATGTATGTACACCACAGTTTGTTCGAACTTTAAACTTGAAATGAACTTGAAATAATGCAATTCGCGTACGGGTACATGAAGTATCGCTGCCTGTGAACGTATACCATTGACAATTATGTAACTGGACTGCTGGAGAACCGCAAAAAGTGTCCCGGCCCAAAGTTATGGCGTCATTTATGGGTCCTTGGGTTTATGGTACCAACCATTGACCAAAATTCAGGCCTAGGGTTATCATCAACGACCACTCGTCACTGTTAAAAAAAACAGCTGAAGGCTCACGACAAGGTGGGCGGAAACGCTAGTGCTCTTCCCAACAGGTCCAATGTTGATGCAATTTGTCCGCCGCTCGTACTTGACTTAAATCCAAAGCGCCGTCTACCTTTACTTACGATTCCTACGCGGACAGCTACATCGTTTTAATGCCTTCATGCTTTGAGGTTACTTATTAATAAAACTAGAAGGGGCATGACTCCTTAATTTCAACAATCAGAAGGCAACCCTTTGGGTGCTAGGGTGTTTGGCGCCAATGATATTTTCATACATGAAAGTTGCTCCCTAAATGATCCCAAGATCACTTGAGGGCGAATTGAATGGAAAACTTTTTCATTGTCGACTGTGATCCAGTCCGGCATAAGGGTTTCCAACGATGGGGACATAGAAGCAAGGAATTTAAGCACCAGCCAAAGGCTTCACCGCTTCGAAGATGAATTCTCCAGTTATCAGCAGTCATATTCACCCAGTGTCGGCGGAACTGGGGGGGCTAGGGGGGCTTTAGCCCCCCCAAAAGTAAAAGTGGGGGGCTTAGCCCCCCAAAATATTTACTGGAAAAATATAAAATTACGAAATAGACAATATAACAGACATTGTGATTCATTGAAGATTTGAGTAAGCAAAAAGTGTATTTACATTGATTTTTTTAACCTATCTTTACCTTTAAATCTGAAGCATTGATAAAAAGTTCATGAGTTAAGATGGTTAATATTGTCTCACATCTCGAAATTTCCGACCGCCATCTTGCATAAATTGAATTCGTTTATTTGGAGTAAATTCTTCATGTAAAACTGAAACTCAGAGATCTAAGGATAACAATAAATTTCGTTACCGATCCAAAGCAAGCCATAATCCTTCTAAACAAATCCACGTGGTGCGAGAAAAAAGTCAAAAAATTGCATGAATATTAAAATAATTTTAATAAAAGTAAATAGTGATCAATGGAGCAGTCAAAACTGTTTAAGTTCTTTTCACCTCTTCCACGGAAGCGGCAAAGGGGTTAAGAAGACCAAAATTCTGAATACAGGCAAAACGAAGTCTTAACTGTAGAAAATGAAAGTGGTCTTACATTTGAATAAATGTTTTCATTTGGCTTATGCTAATATATCTTGTTAATGATTGTCTGAATGCAAAGAAAAATCCATTTAGACTTTATGTATACGAAACAACCGGGCACTATTTTTATGTTCGGATGCACATTAAGAAATGTTTCATAGCTAATACTCCAAACTCAATTAAAATTTTTCTTTGGCTTAGCTGAAAATTACCCCCCCCCCCAAAAAAAATAAATGTTGTTCCGCCGCCTCTGTATTCACCGGTTATCTTGGTCAGATAGGGTCCTTAGAGGGCATTTAAAGTAGGCTTTGATAGATTGTGCCAGCACAATTTTTGGCATAATTTGCCATTATGAGCACAATTTTCACGATTGTTCCTAAAAAAGCACTGCAAGTATAATTATCATTTCCCGCTTCTTCTGAAGCATTAAATTACTCATTTTTTTTATGCTGAAAGAGTTTACTATCAGAATTTACTAGTAATCAGCATCAAACAGCATGAGAACGTTTGTAGTTTAGTAACCCGAGTCTCTACTGAGAACTGACCCACTGGCCGTGGGTTGTACCGCTGTAGTGCTGTAGTGCTGTTTGTTTAACAATCAAGATGGCGACTTACAGTGATTTGGAAGATGGTGGTAATTTAGAACGTGAAAACGAAGTGACATAAACAGTCAGTCGTCCAGGAACAGCTGAAGTAACCTGACAACCAACTCTGATATTAATTGAAGGGAAATAATTATGGAAAGAGAGGAACATCTGATGCGAAAAATGTAATTCTCATGAGCATTCTTTCTGCTCTCCTCATGCTTCAGTGACCTGCAAGATCATGTCCTCGTAGATTACCTGCAAGCTAGTGTTATGCCACAGTACAAGCGATAAGACAGAGTTGTTTGTTAAACAGAACGAAAAAGTACAGTATTGGCTCTGCATGAACTACTTGCAGTTATAATTTTAACAGTTACAACTGCTTCAAACAAATACATGTTATATTTCATTTAACATGTTCACGTTGAGTAACACCAACTTCACGACTGCGGTTACTATGAGTACCATTTAAAGAAACAATAAAGTAGCATATATTCTTCGCACTTCTTAGTATTATTAGCATAATTTAAAAAAAACTGGCACACTTCCCGGCACAATTTCAGTAAAAAGGGAGCAGTGCTAGTAGCATAATGTGCTAGTTTTACGAGCACAATCTATCAAAGCCTAATTTAAAGCCCGTTTTCTATTTTACACGTACCTTAATTACATCATTCACTTTGTTGGCATTCAGCATGAACATGCGCATTTGTGTTCATCTTCTTGGTGAACTTCATCCTGAATAAATAATAAACAATTACGGGATGAGGCCTACGTTAAATATTATCTCCCGAAGCCGGAAGCTGAGACGGTAACATTCACCGAGGTCTGAATTAAATGAGACATGCGTGAGCCAAATGTTGTGTAACTGTTTTATTATACGCCTATGTATAATGATATGGACTTCCAAACTTTAATAACTAGACAAGGAAACAAGTACCATATTTATAAACTTTGATATTTCATTTTCCGGCCGCTTTCAGACGGCGATGTCACATTTGTTCACTATTTTCTCGTTCAATAATTTTAATACTCCCTGTAAATGACGTCAGAACTACCGGAAATCGGAAATTATACGGGTGTAATTTAGGGTTTATTTCGAACTAATAAAAATGATTTCTTTGTCTTGTAGTTTTCCTTCTCCTCCAGGGTAATGCGTAATCTACTTACAGAGGAACAAACGGGAAATATTAACGAAGAGATGGATCTATAACGAAGAGGCCTGTTTTCGAATTAAACTATGGAACCGAATTCATATTTTTGCAGGATGTTCACATCTGCTCACATCAATTGTGTTGTTGGAAGAAAAAGGTGGTGCATGCAGTGCCGAGCTACTTTGACTTCTTCCACAGCCCTATATTGGCATTTGGGGCACATCAAACTACCACGTTGATATCACGAAAGGACACTATGTAAAACGAGAATCACGTTTTTCCCAACCTCCAAAACGCGTGCACGTAAAGGCCACTTTAAACGCTCCCGACATTACCCAACATTTGCACGTTTGTTGAGCCAAATGTTGGGGGAGGCGTTGGGAAGATTTAAACAGGTCTCCCAACGATGTTGAAACTCGTGAAAGCTGTTGGAAACTCATTAGGAGATTGTGGCAACAAATTTAAATTTGTTCCATCTTTAATCCAACATTGCTCCAAGATTTCCATAGTTGTCGAAAATATGGAGCTATCTGAATCGTTTGCCCAACATTTGTCGAACCGAAGCATGCGCATATAGTGTTTCGCTTGCTTCGCAGATTACACAATTTTTCCTGCTCTGCACACGGCACATGAAAATGATCAAGGGAAGAGTGGGTAAAGTGTAGACTATTGGAGGGTAACGGAGGGAGGTCGCTTCCTGACCCCCATACTGCCGATGTAGTGAGGCTTCAGAATAAATCATGATGACAAGAAACCTTCAATTAGTCACACCGGATCAGATATTGCCTTGTTTGAGAGCAGATCCCGCGATCCGGATCCATGTGAACAAGCAATGTTGAGGCTCCGGTGTTCAATAATAATTGTTGATAAATTTCCTTGGCCGTCTGTGTTCGGAATGGGAATTTTAATGTTTCAGTAACTGGTACTCTTTACGTTAGTCATGCCATTGCATGAATGCAATGGAGTGATTACGTACTTCCGTTATTTTCCGCTACTTAGGTTATAATGACGTAGTTTATTCCAACAGTCTCACCCCGGAAGCAGACGAACAGCATCAATCCTGAAAATGTGCAGTGCTCAAATGGATGAATATCAACTTTCTTGAGGAAAATCGGAAAAGTTTTAGGATTCGGATTAGGGTGAGAGTTAGGGCTAGGGTTCGGATTAGGGTTAAAGTTTAGATTAAGGTGACAAAAAGATGAATATCGTCTATTAGAGAGAAATCAAAGCACCCCCACATGCGATAGGTTGTTCCTGAAGTAATATATCTACGGATCTTAAAGGAGTGGGTGGTAGGGGGAGGACTGCAGCTGCGGAGCATTTTCCCCAAAAATTTTTTGACAGGGTGAGACGAAGGTTAACCATAGCAGAAGAAAAATTTAACAGTAATCCCAATCCTTTCCCGAGTTCCCCTAGAAAGATGATATTCACCTTTAAGAACAGTTCCAGAATTGATGCTATTCACCTTATCGGTGGTGAAAGTGTGTTGTTTTTTCACGTCTCCTACACTCATGGTCAGCAGACACCCAGACTTTGAGCGTGTTCTTGAGTGCACCTCGAGTACGATCGAGACTTGACAACAAGTCTCCACTTCAGCCCAGGGTTCTTTTAGGTCAGTTTAGCTAATGTTGAAATTAGGACGGACCGGTATACTCACAGTAAGTTGTAACAAGCTGTCTGGGTTACAACAGTTACCGATGATTTAAAAACCTGACTGAAATATATATTCTCGTGCCTTCGTACATACCAAAGTAATATCCTTTTTATTCAGTCTGAAAATGTTGTGGGGTTGGCAATGCACAGCTTTTGCTTAAAATTCTTGTATTAATTATTTTTGTTTTGGTCCAGTCAGGCTTCTTAACTGAGACAAGTTGTCAAATGGTTTTGCAATTATAGTTGAGACTACTCAATCATGCGCAATGTGCAGAAGTAAAAAAATAGTTAAGGTTCCCAGGAACAAATTTAATTTTCACAAAACGCTTTGTCATGAGTGTTTTGAGGAATTGCTCACCGGAGATGGCGTGGTGAAACTCATGCCCAAAAAAGGCGATGCTGACGGCATTACTCAATATGGGCATGCTATTGTTTTTATTGACCAATGGGAATCCGTAAAGTCGCTCGAGTGCACACATGCTTTGGAAAGATAGAACAACTATACGACGCCCTTTCATTGTGCCTGCAGTAACTTGTTTGGAAGCTTAATATAAGTAAAGTAATTCCGTGGCTTGTATCACTGGTTGCGCTTTTTCGTTGTACACCCGAATTCAAAATGGTAAGTTCTGTTATGAGGGAGGGTTACCGCAAAAGTCAGTGACAGTTCAAGTAGTGTTAGATATCGTGTCATCGTTGATGGTGTTGCTCTCTAGTCTTTAGAGAACTATTTTGTCTGAATCTTACTTTGTATTCTACCAATTACAAGTTTCCAGATTCATTTATTGTTGCATGCATAGGGATTACCAAGACGTTTATGTCTTATTGTGAAGTCCAAAGACGACCTATTCCAGATAGACAGTTCCTCTTCACCTTAGCATCGCCCAGCCCCTCTTAGGGGATGTTACTGTTTACTATCTATAGTTTTTAAAGTCATTTTCAAAATGTTGATCGTAGTTTTCAGGGCAGTTTATTCATTTCATCATCTATTTGGTTTGATTGTTTTTATGCTGTTGAATTTCGACTGTTTCCCACCTATAAGCTGTTTAGTGCAGCCATTATCACATTCGACATCATAGTTTTGTATTAAGGTACGCTGTGAAGGAATTTTCTTTCAAGATCTGGGGTTGATTCGTTACGAATCAGTCGTATTCGCAGTCGTTGAGTATGTAGCTGAAAGCAGTTTATTGGACAGTAAACATGCCTGCATTTCGTGACTCGAATTCGTCCGATCCGCCATATTTTTCCGGTTCGACACTTGGGATGAGTTTCGTCAAACAGATTTGTCGTTCTCTCTCCATTGTCTTCAATTATTCGTTGCGTTATTGGTAGTGAGTCCTTTTGTGCCATGTTGATGAAATGTAGACAGATGTAAGCAGATACGTGTTCCTATGACTGTTTCAAAAGTTTAGAGCACTGTAATAATATAGCTGCTCTTTTCAGACTTTCCTGTCTGCTGGAGGTCTGTTCGTGCTTGCTTCAGTTCCAGTTTGGTCTTAGCTAGACTTCAGCGTTTCCAAGGTTGCTCAAGACAACCATTGGGAGTACCCAAATTTCTGTTGTATTAACTCTATATCGACAAACTCAAATAAGCAGTGAAAGATGATTCATGATATCCATTCATCTGTGCATAAATGCATAGTCAGTGTTAATTATAATCAGAATATCAAGTCAACTAGCAGTCCCGGTCTATGTCAGGTTCGTTACACCGTAGGCTTAACTAGGTTCAGCTATTTTCTGTGTGAACTCATAGGTTCCTGTGACAGATTTGAGGACATTGTGCAAAATACCGTTGTAATATCGAGTCCAATTAGTTAATTACCAGGTCAATTGGACAAACCTCTTGTCGTGCGTTATGAACCCCTCTGGGTGAAACTAGCCCTACACTTTGAAAGATTGGCTTTCACAGTGAATTTGTTGTTCAACTGCAGTAACTTTGATGAATTTTTGTTTTTAAATGCATTGTACAGATACTGACCTTACACTAACAGTTAATGGTAACATTCATAACAGGAGCACTGAGGATTTGCAAAAACTTACATTCATACTGATGTGAATAAAGTCTTTAGTTTTGTGAATACTGAAACAAGATATGACTACAGCCTATTGAAATTTGAACTAAAACTGGACAAATCACCATTGACCTTTTTTAATTGGTGTCCAGACATGTACATCCCATTTGTTTATTATTGTTTTTGATTATCTGCTATGTGTTTTAAATTTATGCACGTTGATCTAGACGTCCTTGATAAGTACAGTTATGAGAATATTCAATGGAACATGGCATTTACACTCACTTGACTGCTAACAGTTTGGCAGTGATTCTGATGAAGGAAAATCTTGAGTGTATAGATATTTAAACTTTAAGATCCAGCTAAGACCTGTTGTGAAAAATGCAACTTTGAGCCATCTGGCTGGGAATCAAACCAGCTACCTCACAAATCAAATGCAATGATCTGCCAACTGAACTACAGAGGCTGTTGCCTAGAGCATGGCCATGAGTTCAGCATTTATAAGGTGGTAATTTGGTTGAATCTTAAAGTTAAAATATTTAGATACTCAAGATTTTCCTTTAACAGAATTATTGAATTACTGTTTAACAGACAATGACTGCTAACAGTGTTAGCAGTCAAGTGTAAATACCTTAATGTTCCATTGAAAATGCCATTCACTTAATCAGCATTACCACTTTATAAATACTGAACTTGTGGTCATGCTGTTGGCAACAGCCTCCATAGCTCAGTTGGCAGCATAGCAGTAGATTAGTGAGGTTGTGGGTTTGATTCCCTGCTGGATGGCCCAAAGTTGCATTTTTCACTACAGGTCCTGGTTGGGTCATAAAGTTGAAATATTTAGATGTGCAAGATTTTCCTTTAAAACATCAGCTATGGATTGACCAGGTGGAAAACGTTATCTCAAAAGGAATATCAAAGCCCAGCAAAATATCTTTACGAAAGCCATTGAGTTGGACACAGAAGTAAAATTGTAATATTTAATAAAGTTCTAATGTTTTGTTGTATTAATCACAACATCTCAAAAGGAATATCAAAGCCCAGCAAAATATCTTTATGAAAGCCATCAAGTCGGACACAGAAGTAAAATCGTAATATTTAATAAAGTTCTAATGTTTCGTTGTATTATTCTCTGATGATGTTGTGATTAATACAACGAAACATTAGAACTTTATTAAATATTACGATTTTACTTCTGTGTCTGACTTGATGGCTTTTGTAAAGATATTTTGTCAAGGGCAGGTGATTGACCACAAATATGCAAATGTATTGTAGGAGGCAATGAGCAATTCTTGTCAACCCATTGGCTGGACACAGCACTCCACTAAGAGTTTACCATGATTATTTAGGGTTTTGCAGAGTATGAACTTTCTAATGTGGGTATAATGGTATTCTAGCTGGTGATTTACTCTTATATCTGAGATCATAGATGTCAGTTAATGAAATCTCCTCACTGTAAATACTTTTCTTTTCTCCTGTTTTTAATAGTATGGGTGGACAACTACTTTGTGTGGTCCTCACATCCATTTTATTGACCTATCATTACATAATGACTTTGATAACAATCAATATGCCAGTAAAAATGCTTTAAATGAAATTAAATTATCACTTTGCCAGACTGTAAATTGTTATTCTAAAGCTAGAAAATGTTTTCTCCTTCCTAATAAGTGTTTCCTGTTTTTAAATAATTTTATATTGTGTATTCATTCTACTTGATTATTATTACTATTGTTGTTGTTGTTATTATTATTATCATAATGTAGATCATTGTTGAGAACTACATACCTGAAGTATTCAACCAAGTTTCATAATTTGTACAATTTGCTTTTTAGTCTATGTCAGGTATTGAGATTGACAGTGAAACTAAGGATCAGTTTGACAACATGAAACTCAGGAAGAAATGGGAATTGTTAGTTTTGGAGATAAAGGACAAAAAAAAAGTTGTAGTGTGTGATGACCTGTCAAGAGAGAAATGTACTAATGCAGAGTTCCAAGAGTTTCTCAAGTCCGTCCAAGATAGGTGCTTCTATATTATATATGATTACAAGGAAACTGAAACAAAGACAAAGCTTATGATGGTGTCATGGTAAGTGCTAGATGTAAAGAAGTGGTGTGTCTGTATCAGCTTCATTATTGTAACTTAAATGCAGGTTATGGTGTCAAATACAACTTACTGTAATTTAATGAGTTTTGTCCCATTTCAGGGTCCAAATTAGCACTGCAAAGCATAATTAGCAGTGTTAGTTTCCAGTGGTGCTAACAATGACATGAGCATGCTGCTGTTTTGATGCTGCGATCGTCACTACAATGATTTTTAAAGCAAATTGCATGTTGCTTGCAATGATTTTTTGTAGAACATGCATTGCTTAAACATTTGTTGATAGAATCGGCTTTACACCTAACAGAAGCAGGGGTGGATTTAGGAAATTGTGACTAGTTTCTGGGTACCAAAGGTGCTATGGGGAGAGGGGACTAGGGGCTGCTTCCTTTGAAAATGTTTAAAATTTAAGTTTTCTCTAAACTTTTTTTTTTTCATTGAGGTTATGTGAATGAAAATTTCAAAAGTTATTTCTTGTATTTTTAATGTTCTATTGTTGTTGAAGGAATTTTTGAGGTTATTACAGATACTGTACATTGTATTGTAATTTGGTGCAAATGAGTTGAAGAGTTAAGACCATATTACAGTGTCTAAAAAGTGTTTCCTGGTGTCATTCATTGGTTCACCTTAAAGAATTGTTTAGTATTTTATTATCACCATTAATTCTGTGTTTATAAAGAATATATTGTCTAAACATGGATGCAATAGTCTCCCTATATTGGGCAATAGTCTCCCTATATTGGGCAAAAGTTTGACTTAATAACCCATCGAGTTGAAAATTACAGTAGGATGTGACAGAAAAGTGAGCACAAGAGAGAAGACCTGTTGAGTTAAAGAAAAAATGATAGATTTTTGGTAAAACAAGTGAGCGTTAGCTGTACCACACAAGTTTGGTACATTATGTCGAACTTCTCCCTATCTCAAACGCTTTTTCTTTCCCCTTATAAAAATTAACTTTTAATCTCGAACAATTGTTGAAAGTGACTCGCTCATACAGGAAGATGGTGAAACGAAACTATAAATATTGAATATCGATATTTCTTAAGCTTTGTTCCGTTTCCTTAAACTAACTGCTTATAGCCACAGATGGTCTCTACTTATAGTCGCAAATGTTACTTAACATTACGTCAGAATAAGAGCATGCACCATGGTAACATACAGTTGTAGTATTTCTCTCTTTTTAATGAAATAATGTACTTTTACTCGACACTCCGTTATCTCGAACTATTTTCCGTTTCCCTGGAGCGTTTGAGGTAACGGGAGACTACTGTATTAATAAAGCTCTGTACCGCCTATTAGCAGTTCAAACGATTTCATGTTGGAAACACTGCACCAGAAAATTCCAGCTAAATTAGAGCTACATCGCGTTTATATTGTAAATGTTTTTATCGAATGATTTATTTTCTTCTATTAAAGTCTTCATTTCGGTTGATCGGTACTGAACTACTGAATTGTTAAATTTTGTGCTCAGAATGTTAATTTTCCATTTATTTCGGTATATTATTTTACTCTGGCTAACGCCAGACGATTTTACGCGTCGAAGGGAGAGCTCATGCCGGGGAAGAGTTAATGAGGTATTTGTGAAACTTAAAAGCCTGAGAAAGATCGTTCAGTGAACATAGCAAAGACTGCAGATTTTCCCGTTAGTATAAAAGTTGCAATAATTAATATGGATTAGTGCGTTTTGAAAGTCCAGTGTACGATCTTAATTCATTCATTCTTAATCATTTTTAGGGTTCCAGATACAGCAAAAGTTACAGAAAAGATGGTTTATGCCAGTACAAAGGAGGCTTTGAAGAGCAAATTTGACGGCATAAAGTTTAGAGTCCAAGCCTCTGATATTACCGACGCAGACGATAAAGTGTTAATGGAAAGAGCTAAGAAAGCTTAATAAACAACCGTGGAAATACTTTGTATTTTTGAACAGTGAACAAAGTGAAGCATCGACACAGTGATTCAAAATGTTATGTATAAGTTTACAGTCCTTAGATATCTGGCTATTTGGTTCTTCATGATTTTGTAAACACGTAATAGTGTCTTCTTTTCTGAACAATGGTCGTATTTTGCATTCAGCAGAATCTAAACCATTATGGGAACTGGAAACATTCTTTTGCATCTCCAGTTAACAAAAAAGAAGATAAATTTGTTGAATTTAACATTGTCTGGACCTTTCTTTTAAGGTCGGTCATCGATTACTTGTATGATAAATACGTCGACTGAGCTTGTTCAGTCCAGATGGAAGGATATTGGTGGAGTTCTTCCTGTAACTTAAGAACTTCACCAGTGCGCCTTCTGCATTGAAGACGCGGGATGTGCCTAATCCAGTAAAATCTAGCTATCCTGTACGACAGAGCTAGGATCTTTACAAGCAAGAATCTCGGTGAAAGTGTTTTTGAGCGAACCAGTTAGCACTAAAAACGACAACCTGCCGACAACTTGAAAAAAGTATAAAAGCATACTTCGAATAATATTGACATCTTATAACTCAAGATTTGAGTTAATAACAAGATGGGACTATCGTGAGATTGTAATCTTTCGACTTTATTTCAGTCATCTTTGCCAGAAAGTGACTTCGAAATAAAGTCGAACCCATATTAGGCGGACACCTTCGGAACCTTGTCTACGTGTGTACTGAAAAGGGTTGACACAGTAGGGGTTATGCATGTAGCTTTTTGTTTGAGAAACGTGAGAGCTTGGATATATCTTAAGAGAGATGAATGATCGTCAAGCCCTGTACTCAGAAAACGATTCTGAGCCCCAGACGGGGATCGAACCCGCAACCTTCTGATGACCGGTGAGACGCTCTAACCATTGAGCTTTCGAGACTCAGATGGTGAGCTAAGGTGCAAGTTCCATATATATGTGCGACCTAAGCGGAAGCCACTATATATTAGTAATGATTGATGCAGTTTTTTGGGTTATGCATGTGGTGACAAACTTTTTTTTTAAATTTATTTAAATAGGTAGTTTGGTTTTATAGTGCAACAAGTATATAAATGTAATACAGCACTGATTTATGATTCACTTTATGCATAATCAAACAGCTGAAAATATTAAAGGAAAAAAACCAGTACGTGTTTCCTTTCGAGGCTCGCGTGGTTGAATGTCCCTCAAAATGTCACTAGCATTAAGAACACTGGAAAGTTGTTCAGCCGACAGTATTCGGCTAACTCCGCTAGACGTTCGGTCATTTTGAGAGCCTCGGTTTATCTGTATCTCGTAATGTCTGCTAAATAGGAGTTATAGCTATAGAGTTTTTATAGCTATGGAGTTCCAGCTATAGAGCCGAGGCTTAGGATAGGTGTCCCCTGAAGAGGGATGTCCGTTAATAGGGTGTTCGACGGTATTACGATCTCACGATAGTCTCGTCTTCTTATTAACTCAAATCTTGAGTGCCAGTTAGAACTGATGTAAACAATTTGCAAGCTAGAAAGGGCATAGACTAGCACAAAACCTGTTAATCCGCTTGTGGGTTAGGTTTAAATTTTGAATGGTTACAGTACAAAGACGCGAAATAGCTTGCATCTTTCGTGAAATTATTCCTTGTTTCATTTCTCCATTGGGAATACGTGAAGTTACCCGATAACCTAACACTTAGAAGCATCCATTACACTCCTCAGTTTTCCTCAGCAGTGTCTAGTCCCTAAAAGTTCGGAATGCTTCATATCTTAATGCAAAGGCTTCTCAAAGATAAGTGTTGATGACGTTAGCATGTCAGACCGAAAATGTTGGCGTGATACAAACTGTTGTCGCTCAGGCTACCTGAAGACTGCATGAGTTCAAAAAGCATTTGGATGGGTTTTTTTTCGTAAGGCTTGTGATCAATCATCAATGCGGTTGCCCGGTTTATACGTATCACGGTCAACTGTTCTCGACTGATGAAGATTTGGGTTTGCAGTTTGTAATTGCGACCCTACCGATGGTCATCGAGTTAAATCGTGGTTTTGGAAAGGAAATTTATACAATCACTGTGATCACTCAAAAACATTAACTCGGCGATCGCTGAGTTCACGGTTTCTATACGAGCGATCGTAGCGATTATATGGAAACCAGGCTTTTTAGGTACAAAGCTGCGCTAAATACGCTCATTACCCTATAAAGCACACATGCCGTTTTGCATAGAGCTGCACAAATTTACGTTCAACGTTTTCCAAACGAAAAGTCGATAGAAATCAGTCGTAGCGCGGACAAAAATTTGTACAATGGGAGAACAAAAGTAGGAGTAATAATCACGACAACGTAACCTTGTATTAGTTATAGCCCTCTAACAGTACAGAGCTTCTAAAGTGACGTCATTTGCCAAACAAGCGCTCCTATCCCTGTTCCCTGCCAGGCAATGGATAGCCCGACTGAACGCCTACCAGAAGTCTCGATTTATTGAAAAAATAAGATAAACGCAAAACTAACCAAGTAAAATTTATTAGTAAAAAAGAAAATGACTTACAGAGCACGATAAGGTTCAGCCACAACTAATCGAGGAAGAGGAGATCTGTTACTACTGCAGGGTTTCGGATTGCTGAAAGGCTGACCAAATTCCCCAATATTCGAGATAAGCCAGTTCGTTATGATTTTATGGCGCATGGCGTTTAGAACTATGTATCGTACACGAACTCTGATTGGTTAATATGCTTGATTTGATCGAATTATTCAAAGCCAGAACTCTCCTTTAAAAAATTACTGAAGTTTATGCTACTCGTTCTTTTTATTTAACAAATAGAAAATTGCTTTCGTGTATCTGCACTGTGATAGAAACATGAATGACGTCGTTTCAACCGGAAAAATGCCTAGTGAAAACCCGAGGCGCAATCGAGTGTTTTCTGGTATTTTTCCGGTAGAAATGGCGTCATTCATGTTTCTATCAGTGCAGAGACGCGAAAGCTATTTTCTATTTGTTTTATAAAATAAAGGTTTTTTCAAGTTTTTGTGACGTCATCCATATCTCTACTCTCATACAAAATAAAAATGACGTCAACCGTGTCTCTGTACTCAGGAAGAAAATAAGGCTCGTCCATTCAGAGCGTGCGTAGGACGCTTGTTATTTTATATTTCGTAGAAAAAATACCTACTAACAAGTTTTTCGTGTGTAGATACTGTGATCCAAGCCCTTGGGATCTTGCTCGACTTAACAAAATGCGAAAAACACTCGCCCAGCGTCTCCAATTTGGTAACCCGTGTGGTTGAACCAGTATCCAAACACGAAAAACCGTTGCGTAATTAATACATGCCCACCTTGCACTGAGCGTGGAATAATTTCGTTCCCAACTCTTTCACACCAAAGCGAGTGGGCTGGGAACGAGACCGATCTGCATCTTAAAAACTTTTTAT
Source organism: Heliopora coerulea (assembly GCA_030142905.1). Classification (NCBI taxonomy): domain Eukaryota; kingdom Metazoa; phylum Cnidaria; class Anthozoa; order Scleralcyonacea; family Helioporidae; genus Heliopora; species Heliopora coerulea. Next base: position 1,786,614 of record JASJOG010000031.1, on the reverse strand, counting down.
TGCGCGGAACTTTGGTGCGTCGGCCGCCGGACCTGCACCTGGGGCCACGCACTGCATAGTTATTTCAGACATCTAAACGCTCTCAGGTTGGAGCTGGGTTTGTTTATAAAGGCGAGACATCCCATACACGACCGTCAAATACAATAGTTCGACCCACACTGTGAATTACGGTATCTGGTCACATTACGGGCCGAGTTCTATTCAAATTTTACTATCTGTACGCTAAACGCAGAAGTTTCATATGGTAAATTGCATTTAACAAAAATGTCTCCGAAAATTAACCCCTAGGGTTCATATTACTGTGTACCTTGAAGTACGAGATCGGGGTATCGAAACGTCTGAGGATATACAAATGAGATTACAAACGACGTTAAAAACTAACCTAGATATTGCTATATTGATGATTAAAGTTCATCTTAAAAGTTAGCTGGCCATAGACTCACGGTTGTTAAGGCTTTCAAGACTACTCCAATTTTACCTTCTATTTAGATGGAAGCTGCACGTTCAACCACGATGCTTTGCAAAGTCAAGTTATTTCTAATAAGATCTAAAGAATGTTAAAACATGTTTCTGTGATTCAAGTCGCTAGCACTTTTCTCACTAGTTTTAATCTTTTTGGAATCCTAACTTATATTTTAGTGGGATACTTATACTGGGCGACCTGACGGCACCTGCAGTTTATCAGGCAAGAGTTACCCAAAGGCAAACCTCGTGGCTTGAGGGGCGGGGGAGAGTGCGCAGGAAACTCGTCTTACAACTTCCATAGTTGGTGAGCGAGTTTTCTTCGTATGCCTAGAGCTGTTTTTGAGGAGCGAGAAATTCAATTTTAGTTTCTTCCATGGGTTATTGCATGCGCCCGTGTTAATGAGCTTTACTGCTATTACTTTCCTGAAAAATTTCTAAAGTCGTATTTGGTTTAATATAATGGCTATGACATTGCACAGATTGCAGATGATTCTTGGGCTCTAGGGAAACCATTGGAGCGATTAAGGTCGCACTTAATCGCACCTCTTCCGCCGCGCATGTAATATCAGCCACTGACTCTATCCCTAGTCATCGGTTAGCTTTAATCAAACGTTTTATCCGAAAGTTTTTTTTTTCTTTTTTTTCTTGCGTTTTTACAGAAAGCAATTGACATTTAAGGGTGGAATTTATCCTAGATTCAACATCGACACAATGTGAAAACAAAACGTTTTTTTCAAAGTCAAAACAAAGCCGGTAACAGAAGCACACAACTTATTTAACTATGTTTGGTACATTCGTATAATATAATACATAATATAATATAATATAATATAATATAATATAATATAATATAATATAATATAATATAATATAATATAATATAATTTGGTACATTACACAAATGAGCGGGGGAGAGTGTATTAAAATATAATTTTAAATAATATAATTCAGGTACATTAGTATAATCTGAGAGACTCGAAAGTTTAATATTCATGTACCAAGACCATGTACTAAAGCTGGCAAGAACAGTTTTCCTTATCAAGGGCAATTCTCTAAAATGGTCTTTCAAGTGATTTAAAAAGTCAAGTCAGTTCAAGATCTTTTAAAAAAAACCCCTTTACACTTAAGTTTTTAGTAAAATGCATTAAAAAGAACAAACTTTATATAGTGTAATATTGTATATAGTTAACGTATTAGTATCTAGTATTAGTACACGGCTCACTAGAGGGCCATTTGTGAAAATGAAGTGACCCCGTGTTTAAATGAAGATCATCCAACCATCCGTCCGTCCATCTGTCTGCCTGTCGCCCAACCGTCTTTTTATCCATCCACCTTTTCACTAACAGAGGTGGCATTCGATTTGGTCAAAAGTTCGGGATGATCAGGTTAAAAACTTAACAAAATCAGACTGGATCCGAAATATGATGTGAAAGGTCCAATACTATCTAATTGGAACTCATCGGTTTGGTAAATGAATCTGAAATAAATTGGATCAGACTGGATTCGGTTTCAGATGGAATTCGCACTTTTTTTAAGTCACAACTAGCACGTTCAACTCTTTGTTAAGAAAAAAAAAAGTGGAAAACCCAGTCAGCAAAAACATGGAAGAAGTATATGAATGGAATGACATGAATAGATACCAAATCTTCAGTAAAACTAAACTGCACCACAAAAACCTAAGTATACAAAGATTACAATAAATAATACTACGACTTGTGGGAAGGGAAAACTGAGTAGCTCATCACCCTAAATCCAGTGCCAGCAGAAAATTTCATAAAAGAGAGTAAATAAATCAAATTCCGAAAATCAACATTTTGAAAACCCAAGATTTGAGTCAGTAACAAGACGACGAATGATTGTGATAATTTCATCAAATCAATTTGACAGCAACTTCCCAATAAAGCCGAAATATCACCGTAATCATTCGTCGTCTTGTTATTCACTCAAATCTTGGGTTTTCAAAATGTCGTTTTTCCGGATTTGTCTTTCACTCTATATCACCTTAAAGTCATGCTATCACATTGTAATACTATAATTGCCGATGAAATTTTCGAGAAGCCTGACTCCCGTACACAGCCTGTGCCTCGAATTTCTTCGTCACCTAGATTTACCTCTCCCATGAACCATGTTGGGAATTTGTAGTTTAAACGTCCTCGCAGAACAAAGCAACCTATAATATTTACCTATACATACAGCATATCCTTTATATTATCTCAACATATTTTATTCGCGACGTGGATTGTACTATACGTATACAATTCCTTATGTGATGTAACGTAAAATGATCTTATTAACGATTTGCCTATTAATATCTGCTTGTATTTGTGCCAGAATGCTTGATTGTTTTTTCCTCAGGAGTCGAGATTGAAAAACAGATCTGGCAGCTATATTGGAGGCCACATATAACGGCAGATCATGAGATTGTTATGTTGGAGTACTACCAATACACCCGCCAAGACATTTCTCCAAGCACACTTTTAAGCTTCAAAGTTGTGTTCACTACTTCAAACAACATGACAACACATATGAACCTGCAGAGTCGAGTTCATTTTGTGGGACCACAAACGCCAGGTCTTGTATTTGAAGTTTTGTCCAAAAACAATTCATTGTTTAATGGAAAACTTTCAGCAGGTACGATTCAGATTGTAGAGTTGATTATTTGATGTGTTAGAAGTTACACAAAATCAAATGTATCGCTGTAAAACGGGATACGCTAATGGAACGAAAAATTGAACCCGAAAGTTTGCTGAACTGGATTTCTGTAAGCAATCATGAAAATAATGCTGTTAGTTTTGCAGATTATTCAGCACTTTCAGAGCTTTACCACAACTGCAAATAAGTTCGCTTAATTTAATGTCCATTTCCACCGAGTTACTGGTGCCTAGTTGACTGGCAGCCCACGTAATACGTTCCTGAAGTTTTACTGCCACCCTGTCAAAACGTCGTTTGGCATGTGGGTCACAACTTTCGTTTGGAGGATTTAGTGGTCCAACGGGTGTTTTGTCAACAATTTCTTCCCCTTGGCTTTTCAGTTCTATTTCGTCATGGTTGTTAGTGGAATGAGTGCGGATATTCCAGGAGTCAATTAGTTGTGTCCCTTCAGTAGCTGTGGTCTGGAAGGCTATTTGAGAAAAGATTAAACAATTATGGAATTACCATGATTTGAAGTGGTGCAAACAGAGTTTGTAAACGGAAGAGAGGCACAAGAATTGTTGGAAATCCGATGACGAGAAACGTGTGCAGTATACACTATTTCGCATGCTATGTCGTGGACGTGAAGTGAAGTAGGAAAGGTAAGGTAAAACATGGCTTTGTCGACATTACTTTGTGACAAGGTATTGCTAATGTGATTACTTTTGAGTTAAACTTAACAAGATGTACAGTATACCAATTGGAAATGATTGAGGAGGCTGACTGATAGAATTGGCCAATGAAATATTTCTTACCAAGCTGAAAAAGATGTGGCAACAAGTCAATGAAAAATATCCAAAAACAAGTGCCTTTGCCTGCCACTCGTTCTTTACTACAGTACAATGCTATTTAAAAAGGACTAACAACTTTAAAGTCCAAAGATATCTTCCTTCCTAGAGTAAGCTGAGAGGCAAGGTAATTTATTTTGCAATACATTACCATGCAAGACGAAAAACAAGTGTGCTCATGAATCTACTGCGTGTATTTGAGATTCTAATAGTAATATATACATGTATATATGTGTAGAACAAAACACAGATCTTCCCACAAAAAACGTCGAAGTAACGTTTTGGGGGGTTGTTGGGTCAAAGGCTGTTACGTTCTGTAGAAAAATACCCTGCATAGTAGGGAAGGCAGAGTTTCAGTAGTGAACAGCTGAAAGGGAACAAAACAAATATTATAATCAGATCTGTGAGTATTCATTACAATTGCAATGTGTTACCGTGCACTCGTTTCAATGGCAGTAATTTTGACCAATAATTTATTCCTTTATCAACAAAGGAATGAAAACTTCAATTACAAAACAAAGACACACGTTCCTTTGCTTAAGACAGATTACAAATTCCTCTCTGTCGATTTTTTTGCATCAGTAAAATGAGTTTTATGCAGTTATTTTAACATAAGACTGCTCTGTAACATATTAAGATCAATCAGAGAATGCTTAAACTTATGTGGCACAAAATTGTTAAAGAACAGTAGTTCCTACTGAGTTTTTCAACAAAGCAATTGAGTAGTAAAGACATTTTTTCAGGCTTGAAGCTTTGAGGAAGACTTGGAATGAACACAACAGATTAGACAAACTTGTTACAGCCTCATCTGGAGACCTAGTCAACCTAACTTGGCCTCCTGCAGTATTTAATAATTTACCACGACTGGCTTTAGGTGTAAACAGTTTTAATTATAGTTTTCAATCATACTGTATACATGAAAAAAATTTCTCATCTCTGATTAGCTGAAAGTAGTACAGATTCATTGAAATACAGTGCAGAGTAAAGACGACTGATTATAATAAATAATTCAGTGCAAGTGTCTTGGGACCCAAAACATGCCAACTGGAAAAAAAACAACTCACAATCCAGAGTTAGCCAATCCAGTACAACCTCTGAAGTATGGAGAAATTTGAAAGAAATTTGAAAGAAATTTTATGGAGAAGTTGCAAGTGAAAGCAGTCGTAGCTAGTTTGTTGGCAATGTTTCCAAAAGGCAGGGAAAAGCATAAAAGAAGTTAATATTTTAAAAAATTTTAAGGGAAGATGAGATCCGAACAGTAATAAATCTCATCCATCTCTACCATCCAAGGATTATGAGGACCTGTACTTGAAAAAAAGATACTTGTGCCATCTGAAATTCCAGCTTAGACTGTTGGCTAGGAGGGGAAGCTGCTCCATTTAACTACCACATGTGACAAGATATGTACTACTCCTGCTCCAATTAAAAGCTAATTACACTATCTAAATTTTCCCTGCCTAGCCAAATGCCCTGCATTTTGCTTCACATGTTTTGGCAATGCAGGATGCTTTTCAGTCCTACATTATCTCTTGAAGGCAGGCTGGTATAAAATTGTGTACCTTGAAAATGGTTATATAACATATCATGCAGTAAATATAATAAAGAGTAGTTTAACTATTTTTTTAGAAATTTCAGATATTTAGAATAGATATCTATACCATAACTATAGAACATGCTTTGTACTTGGTTTTTTCTATGTCCACATGTACTTACCAGTTGGAGCAACATCAACTTCATTACAGCCAATACAGTAATCTTGTTGTTTTTTATCTCTTAACAATATTGTCTGCAATAAATGAGATTCATCAGTCAACATTTCTTCATCTTGGATCCCTATAAGGTCTCTATTATCAGAACACAGACTAGTTGATATAGTCATTGATAGAACCACAAATACTGCAGTTCCCTGGAGCTTGTGGTTCCCACTTTGAAAATTACAAAAACATTTTAAAATGACAAACCAGTGGTAATCAAGAGTTAATGTTGAAAATATTAGCTGAAATAAAACTATTTTTACATCTTTCAGTCTTACACAAAGGTAAATTAATCAAATTAGGTACACACAAGTTACGACAGAGCATTTTCCAAAGTGGGGGGAGGGACATCTTGGAGAAAAATTAGTGGTGAGGGGAGATAGGTCAAATTCCTCTGGGCTCAACAAAGATGTTTGTTCACCAGTATGATAACCACTCGCTAAGTGTAACCAAAAGTAAGGTTGTCAAAAAAGTGGTGGGAGCAATTGCCCCCTGCCCTCCCCAGCTCTCCAGTCGCTTATACTCCAAAACTGTTTTGTAGTTGGTTTTATAAAATTGAACTAAATCACTCCACCCCAACCTTCGCTTGACCAAACTGAAAACTATTAATACATCCCCACTCAGAATAAACTTTCTCATTACAAAAGGAGGTACGTTTCCTCATGATTCCAAAGCACTCATGTGCTTTGAACTTTCATCTAAAAATGTACGAACTACTCACTCCACAAATACTGCACGTCGAACCAAGCATTTTATAGCCTTGAAGAAGATACTCTCCCATTAATTTCCCAATCTTGTCGTCCCTTTCTCGTTTCCTGTTTATTGCTGTCATCTCTTCTATTGCCATGGGCTCCATATTGAAGTGACAAGGACTACCGGGTCCGGAAGGTTGATAAGGATAGACAAGGAAACTCCGTCGGTTCCTTGTATTCCCTATCGTTCCCAACCCCAAAATCTGAGCATGCACATCAACAGTGAATCAAATTTTAGAAACATGTTATGGGTTACATTTTCATACGAATTCAAGGATTTTGTAAGTTTTAAATGGAGAAACAACTAGCAGAGTATCGTGCGAGGAAATCTAGAGAAGCTTTACAGCAGAAGGACTCCTTTGTAAAATCTTTATTTACCAGGAAGGCTACGAACATTATCACAAATACTTTATCTACAAGGCACAAATACAGTGGTTCAAATGAACAATCAGAAAGTTACGTGGTTTTGTATCCTCGGTTGAGAACTTGCTTGAAGGTCTTGCTTTGGGTTTGTTTTTGGGGCTTCTTCGTCCAGGTCGGGTTTGGCATCGTGTTTTTCGTGGCATCTCTGTTCTATTTCCTTTACAGCAGTATGGAAAGTGGCACTCGTAGAGCTTGGGAACCAAGTGCTTATTCCGTTTTTAACGAGAATTGTGAGGCGATTGAAGGAACATTATCCGGAGAACAGTTTGAAAAAGAGTTAAAGTTTGGAGCAGGTTCAGTTGGGAAATAATTATTGGGCTCAGAGAAATGACAAATTGATTAGTTGTAGTTTCAAAGCTGACAATTGTACATCAATTAAAAATTTATAATTTTACTTGGCTAATTAAAAATGATGAGAATCAAACACCATTATTTATTGGCCAAGCAAAATTGTAACCTCTTTGTTGTTGAAATAATAATGTTTCATCATTGTCTTCCCCACTTCACACGTCTTTCAACAATTAAAAATTAAATTCAATAAATTATCACAGGTGGCAGTTTGGGACCAAATATGCAGTGGAAAACTACCCCTTAGTTCCTTCAAATACAATCACTGTGTATCATAATATAGTTTAAACACATTTTATGCCAGACATCCAGTTGTTGCTAATACATTGAAACCAGGCTTCAGTAACACTAAATTGCAATGAATATTTTAGTATTTACACTAAATTAATTTGATGCAGATTAAATGTTTAGAGGAAGGTAAATTTTAAAGTGTCAGAAGAACCAGTTGGGACCAATTGCAAAAATGTAACTCTGAGGTTAGGAGTCAAACCTGTGTCCATGTGACTCCATTGCAGTGACACTTGAAAACTCATATTTACCTAACTTTTTGATTACCTCCATATGCAACCCTTTTCCCCCATATCATTAATTAGACCGACAAAACCATTAGCAAAGGATCAAAATTTCAAAACCAATTTCTGCATTCATGGCATGTTTTGTACCCACTTTCCAGCTTGGCTCCTGTAATTTTTATCTCCAGAACTAGTCCCCTTCAGAATAACTCTAAGTATTCTAGTAGTTATAGTTACTTAATTTAAGAAATAGAAACTGTTCAGTGGTGTTTGTATAACCTGATGGAAACACAAGTAGAAGGTTGGGAGAACTTGAAAGCTGCTTAGTATATGTAAGACCAAAAGTCAAGGGGTTACACAGTCACTTGAAGGTTCCCCTAATCCTTTGGAGTGTTTGCATCAGGCTATATAAGAACAACAAAACAGTTTTTATTTCTTTAATAAAATCAGCAGAGAACTAAGCAAAAATTATTGTGAACAAGAAATTTTATTTTTAGTAGCAAATGGTAAGTTTTTATTAGTTTCACTGGTATCCACTGGTATCAGCAGTGGCGTAACGTAACTACTGGGGGCCCTTAGGACATTTTTGTTCAGGGGGCCCCCTGTCACCACCCTCAGTATCAACGTAATTTGAAGACTTTAATCTCAATTGTTTTTACTGATTCATCGGGGGCCCCTTAGAGGTTGGGGGGCCTTAGGAGTTGCTCTAACCCTAACCATAGTCCGTTACGCCACTGGGTATCGGTAAACCAATCAGAGCTTTCCAATCATGCCAAGAACAAATTCTGACATGAAGTGGCACTGCAATGTCATAACCATGTTGGCATAGCCTGATATAAACACACCAACTGATCAATCACCACATGCATAATAGGAAACTTATTTTATGATCCAATATACAAATTAACTATTAATGGCCAAGAAATCACTAATGAGTGGTGAATATTGCTGAAATGGCCTGGAGATCAATGGATCACATGACACTCAGAATACCAAAGTGTTTTGATTTGTCTTAGCTTCTTTGCCTTTGTTTACTGGAATAATGAATGAGACATATTTAAAGCTCTCCAGACATACTCATTTAAGCAACCACCTCAATTTATTTCATTGTACATGCCTGGTCATCTTTTGTAAGTCTCATAAACAAGTACAGATGTAGACCATTGCTTCATGGTAAAATTTAAAGTAGTGGAAATTATGTCATTCAAACAGCTAGGTGGCTGGATGTGGTATATTAGAGGTCTGGGAACCATACACATGAGAATGATATGCAGTGAATAATGTCAGTTAATACAAGTATACTAAACTTTTTAAAACATTTTGGATTAATATCAGTCTTTCAAACTTTACAAAGTCATCGCAGACCCTCAAAGTCACTGTCCACTTAACATTATCTAGCCAGATAGTGGGTGTTACCATGAATTCTCCAAGGGATGTGAATTGCTTTCATCCATAGGATGCAATGGATTTACATCATATTTCATGTCATACAGGGGAAATAGGAATGTAAAGTTTTTCTACTCACATCCAAGCTACCACATTTGAAAATAAGTCCAAATAATTAGTACTGCCATTTTGGACTATATGATACCAGTCAAGATACGACTTGTCCCCAAACGGTATTCACCAATTCGCGTCACTTTTTTTTCAGCAATTTTTCGGCACATCAAATTTTCAATAATTCATTGCGTAAAATGAGAAGGAATTAACAGTACCACTACGTAGGATTTTTATTCAGGAGTTGGGATGTATTTTAAAACGACTTAGCAAAGTGCACTACAAGCAAGTATTAATATATCAAAACGAGTGACTAAATCGTGCAAAGATCTTATTTTGAGATAATTTTATCACATGAATACTGAGAATTTTTCGTAAAATTTTTGTATGGCAACGAAGCAAGGCTACAAGATAGCCACACAAGACAGCCACACAAGATTTCCGGGACGCTTTTCTAGGAAAGAATACAAATTTGCGAAACAAACGTATCTCCTACCTTTCAGTTCCTTCAAAAGTTCTTCAAATTGAAGTTCAAACTCTTCATATTTTTCGTATCTTTTGCTTTGGTTCATTCATCCAGTTAATAATACTGAAAACCTGGTTGGGAAACGAGTGAACCGAAGACAAATGTTTCGGCGGGAAAACCTTTAGCCAATCAGGACGTTGGCTCTTCACCCTAGTCAAAAAACCGTATAGACGTACAGATACTATCTAGTGGAACGTAAGAACTTTATGCATCTTACTTAATGGTCAGAAATCTCTGTGCTTACCGTATTTATTCGATTAAGCACACTCTTCCAATAACCGCGCCGTTCTAGTGGGGTTTTTTTGAATAAGCGCACCTTTCTGTTACCCGCACGTAGTCCCATAAAGGTGAAAGTACCCCCATAAAGGTGAAAGTTTTCAATAAGCGTACCGTGTGCTTAATCGAATAAATACGGTATGTTACAAAAACTCTTTTTCGGTTGTCCCTCATCCACTAAAAAAAGGTAGTTAAAGTTGACATGCATGGTAACCATGGAGGTATAGTCCAACCTGGACTCTTTCAGGTACAACCAAACATGCGACTTCTCGCTCATTCGGACGGTCCCTCTGATGTCTACAGCGAAATCGACTTCGTCAGAGTAAAAGGATTGAACTTTCCTTCGGGCGGCAAAACTTCAGGATTCAACACTTTTAATGCAATACGCAGTACGTGCTTATTCAAAAAATAGTTTATATATATCAACTGCTACTAATTATGATAAACATCTGGAAATTGAGTAAAACATGAAAGGTTAAGTGCTGATCAGCTTTGCAAGCTGTATTACGTTTTGATTCTGAGACGGTGGCCAACCCAGACCATGCGTGAAGTCGGTGAAGAACACTCACAAACTAGGACGTTTGGTACAGGTGGGCAAAGATGTTGCTGTGAGTGAGTTTCGTGTTGTGATTCTGACTTAGAGGTATAAACTAATACACGTAATGAAACGAACAGTGGCTGGCGTAACAATACTGTGAAAATTTAATGGTGAACACCCTAATACTACTCGACGCCTTGGGACACATCGATTTGACTCAATTTGCACTTTAAAAGAAGGTAAAAATTATTAGATTCGTAGCTTTTTGATATCAAACTTCTCTTGTTGATTCCATGTAAAAGATAAATCCGAAGCTAGAAGCCTGGTTTTCACAAGCGACATAAACAGAAGCGAAACAACATTTAAGCACCCGCAAAGTAAACAGAACTCTAGTACTTCCCAAGTAATAAAGGATTAGCCTATTACGAAGAACTCAATGCACTTGCGTATGTGTTGAAGATCTGTTAATGCAGTTGTAAATTAACGCATGAAGAAAGACAGACAGACAAACCAAGACATACATACAGGCATTACGACCGACGCCCCCCAGCCTTGGAATTTAGTACGCACTATACATTAGTCTGCAAGATCATGTCTGGCAGATTGTCGGTGCGTATTTGGAAGTACTCACTGAGGTTAGGTAATCGTGTAGAGACTGGGACTGGAAAATTAAGTGTTTTATTTACCTGATATCCTCTCAATAAAGATTCAGGATAATCCTGAAATATCAATGGCCTTAAAGCTTCAGAATTATCCTGAATGCTATGGTTAGGATTAGGAATAGGGTTAGGATTAGGATCCTAACCCTAACCCTGATTCTAACCGTTGACGTGTTACCCCTGGTCACATTTTAACCTAAACCCCAACGATTTTTTCCAAAAAGTTATCAGATAAATAAGACACTTAATTCTCAAGTCCCAGTCTCCACACGGTTACCTAACCTCAGTGGGTACTTTCTGGTGCGCACCCAAATTGTCAGACCTGTTACAACGACGTTAAAACCCGGCCAGCGGTAGCGAAATGCCAATTTTTAGTAAGCACACAAAGCTTGGGTAATAATGGACTTGTCCAGCGGTACGTCTTTCCCGATCCAGTCGTCTTTACCACTTTACTCTGGCTAGCACTTGACGATTTTACTCATGCAGGCGAGACGTCTCGGCCGGAAAAGAGTTAGGCAGAACGAAAAGCTGCGGCTGTTTTTACTTGGAAAGTACCCATCATGAAAATTAACTGAACTCTTTCATTGCGGGAGCTCTCCTCTTCACGAGTAAAATTGTCTGGCGTTAGCCAGAGTAAGACAATGGAAGTGTTCGCTCGCGAGGAATAAGTTAAGTGAATTGTAAAAACAGTAAAATTATAAACAGATCGTCTACTGTTGAATGTATGAGAGCTTGGAAATACCTTCAGATGACAGTGGAATGATCGTCAAGCCCTATACTCAGAAAAACGATTTCTGAGCCCCAGACGGGGATCAGAGCGTCTCACCGGTCATCAGAAGGTTGCAGGTTCGATCCCCGTCTGGGGCTCAGAAATTGTTTTTCTGAGTATACGGCTTGATGATCATTCCTCTATCATCTGAAGATCGTCTACTTTATCATGAACATGCAGTTCGAAATGTTTGCCAAATGGAACCAACAGTCCTGTATTTAGATCAGTAAGGGCACATATACATACATGTCTTTCACGTTAGAGACGTAGCACTACTGTTCGTATTTCTAGCACTATTTACAAGTAATACAAGTCGTTCATACGAAGAGACTTTGCTGACTGGTATACCAAGGGAGGACAGCTAAAGAAAATAAGTAAAACAACAAGAATTAGTATATTTCGTCTTGGAGATTATTTAACAATACTCACTTCGCCTTAGGTGAATAATCGTTTTAGTATAATTACACAGGTGATTGTTTGAAAGAAACTTGTGAACTAGTTGTTTTAAACATTCTTCTGCAACATTTACGATGGAAGTTACCATTTTGTGTAAATGCCTTCACCGTTATATTCACCTGCAGGTCATTATCGAGAAATGTGACGTAATTTTAGCCAATCACTACGCCGGATTGTCGATGATCACCTGCGTAGTTACGCTAACATAAAGTATAAGAGTAACTTATAATGATATTCTCGAACGAAATAATGTAAATATTGCACACGTGGGAGCTTCGTTTTATTGCAGGTGGTGAAGTGCAAGTTCCACAAGCTCAAATGCTCAAGCTCAGACGAATTCGACAAACGTGCCACTCACAATCTCTGATACTTTTATAGTAAAACAACAGGATTGATTTACTTATGGTGCACGATTTAAATCCAACTCTATGACTGAAACTTCCCGATGAAACCTAGATAGCTATATTTAATCTAATATTTCGATCATTCCTTTTAGCTAAGCAGAAGTCTCTGGAGAGAAGAGTTGTTTAAGTTACAGTCATTTTGGATAATAAAGGCATTCAAGAAGTTGCAAGAACAACCAAGAAACGAACAGAACAATTATCGTCTCGCGTGCCATACGTTTCTTCAGCGTTTAATTTCGTTACCAAGGTAACTCGCGAAATGAAAACTGTTAAATCCAAGCAGAACCTCTCTCCTTTCCAGGGTCATCTGTATGCAGGGATTCCCAGGGAAGCTTCTGCAATCAAAAGCGTTTAAAATCTAAAAACAAAACATCGTAGCCTTGCTGGAAGTTATCAGCTCAGATTAATTTAACGTTGCCTCAAGGGTGCATGTAGATTCTGCGGGTTCGATCCCCGTCTGAGCGCGTTCGTTTGAAACAACTCCAGAATAACAACATGCAGAATGAACGGCAACTGTTTCTTGAAGGAAATACTCCAGTGGACATACGTATATCTATTCACTCCAAAATACGGCTCAGAATATGTGAAAAAGGATGCCCGCTAAACATTCGCTGAACTTTACCTGTCTGCCGAACTCTTCAGTATCCAAGGCGAATTGTAAACGGATTTTATCGTCGTCTGTCATCTTCCCACTTTCTGCCACCGTGGAAACGGACGTTCCTTCACTCTTTTTTATCCTCTTAAGTCTCAGGAGACTGTCTTCGGTCTTTTTGATAGACGTCAGCACATCCGATGTTACGTTGAAAAACCTGGTAAGAAATTGAACCGAGGTAAAGTTGGCGAAAATGTAGGTCTGAAAAAAGAGGCAGTCCGGTTCCATCTGTGCATTGTAGGTAGTTTCGGGGACGATTGTTTTGTGGGCTTTACTTTTACCCTACATGCAGGTCTGGGCCCAGTTGTTCAAAACAAGAGATTAGCTTAATCCAGGTAGTTTCAGGTACGACTGTTCTGTGGACTTTACTTTTACCCTACATGCAGGTCCGGGCCCAGTTGTTCAAAACAAGAGATTAGCTTAATCCAGGTAGTTTCAGGTACGACTGTTCTGTGGACTTTACTTTTACCCTACATGCAGGTCTGGGCCCAGTTGTTCAAAACAAGAGATTAGCTTAATCCAGGTAGTTTCAGGTACGACTGTTCTGTGGACTTTACTTTTACCCTACATGCAGGTCTGGGCCCAGTTGTTCAAAACAAGAGATTAGCTTAACCCAGGATGAGCGAATATTTTGAGGACAACTTTCCGATCTTGCTGTGAAGAAAAGTTAAAAAAAGGAATTTTGTTTAACAGAAGTTTGGATGCATACAAAATGGTTTAAAGCTGAGAAATCTGAATAGTAGATTTTTCAACCAAAATAAACGAAACCAAAACAACAGATTAAGTACTAATCCTAGATTAGCGCTAATTTTGGTTTGAACAAACGGCCCCTGGGCTGCATCATACAATAGAGTTTCGCTCTATCATTCACGATAGAAATTTCCCTTCTTTATATTGTGATCCAGATTAATGGATAAATTGGTTCACGGATGTATCGACTAAACCTAGTGAGAAGACTTAACCAACCTTTCTGAAACAGTTTCCGAAATAGCTGTCGTCCATTCTAGTAGCTGTTCTTCACCGGCAATATTTGCGTGGTCAGTTTTGAAGGTTCGTATAGGTTCCACGAGACTACTAATGTATGATGAAGGTTTTGAAGGTGGCTAAAAAGCACGACACAATAATGATTTACATCTCAGGAAACAACTAGCCATACATATTCAAAACTTGTGAAATGTTGGTATTTCAAACATGTCTTTCACACATGATATCTTCATTTAACAGAAGGAACTGAAACATTTCTACAAATGAAATACCTATTACCATATGAAAAATGACACGTGATATTTTCGTAAGGGTTTTCAACCACACTTAAACATGACTTTCGATTGTTTCACTCTAGTAGTTTTCCTTCTACATTATTTCACGAACTTGGAATTTTTATTCAGATGGACAGTCATTTGAGACAATCTTCAGAAATATAACATTGGCCCTTGTTGAGTGTTGGCACTGCGCATGGTAAAAAGGTGTACGATATAGTTAAGTCTATTTTCTCACTACCTCTCTATTTGTCCTCCTGAAAAGCCTCGGAATATTTTTTGCTCCATCCAAATATCTGGCACTTTGTGCACTAATATTTTCGACAATAATTGTTGAAAGATGGGGAAGCTTCTCTCTGAGATCATCACATCTCTTGTTTATCAGTAAATCTGTTGACATGATGAAATATGAGCAATGTTTCATGAACGATCTAAAATGTTATTTTGGGTTCAGAAAAAGCACATAAACAATTTCCTCGGGAGGACAAAGAAACGTCGAAGAAAATGCGCAAAAAAAGGAAGGATTACGAAAAAAAAAAGAAACCCAGAAAGGAAGAACAGGAGTGACAAGAAGGGCGAATATGAATGTTACAAGGAAAGAGATAAAAGACATGAGAGAGAGAGGGAGAGGAAAGAAAAAGAGATACAAGGCAAAGGTAAGAAGCGCAGCTTGTTGGGAAAATAGAGGAGATGCGATAGAACAAAAAAGTAGAACGGGCAGAACAGGAAAAAACAACAGGATGTACAAAAGAGAAGAAGGAAGAACACTTAAAGAAAAAGAAAAAAAAAAGGAAAATGGAAGATAAACAGGGGAAAGAGGAGGGCAGGAAGACATCCTTGGAATGACATCGACTCATTTTTGACCAGACCAAATACCTTTTAATTCTTCTTTCTCTTGTGAGCTAATTCCTCCAAGCTTTGGTGAAATAACATCATCATATAACAAGGGAATCTAAGACAAAAATAGAATTTTTATCTGATTAATTTCGCGGAGTGATACTTCGGATTTTAGCTACTGCATCTTCAGAGTTCTACAGTCAATACGCAGAGAAAATTAGCATTCCCACCACAAGATATGTATAGCGGTACAGCTGTAACAACACATGAAACAATACACACAAGTGGGCTCAGGCGTTTGGACGGCTGACATATCGAGAAGCTGCAAGCGTGCGGTTGTTGATTCTGTCGTCTTGGATTTGAGCAGCACAATGTTTGTTCTTTGTTCCATCACCGCTTCTTGCCGTCAGTTTGCCATGAATGATCGTTTCCAGCGTTTGTTGATGTATTTGAAGCTATTTGCAAAAAGCCAAATAGTCGAAAAACTACCCCAACAGAAAAAAGAAAGTCCTAAAGTTTTGAAGGAAGAACTTTCTTCATACAGTCGAACGTAGTGCCTTCGCTAGAAAACATTCTGTTTTCATTTTTGGCCGTTTATCAACCTTTTGGCTACTTAAACATCGTTTCAGATAGCCTGGACACCATTCTATGCTTCTGTATGTTTTGCTATTTAAATGTACAGTCGATGTATCGATACGTTGTCCAAGTATCGATATTCATGCGATACTGTGGAAAAGAAGTATCGAAATTCACTGATGAAGCGGCATATACTGTTACAGGCCTATGTGGAAAGCTATTGATACGCACAAAAGTAGACCAATGTTTGAACAACTACTTTACCAATGATTGCTTTAGAAACCATAAAAAACGTCAAAAATTAACATCAATCAAATACCTTTGACTCAAAGTTAATGCAAAAACTTTCAAAAAAGATCAAACATGCCTTACATGATGAAATTCATCAAAAGGTGTGGGGGACAGTAATTAAAGGCTCTTTTAACTATAGTGCCCATCAGAGGTTGAGGATGTACAATACTTCTATTGTTCACCTATAAATTCTGGAAGGGAACTGTAAATGAGCTCGAGAATACCTGTTGTAGGATATGAAAAACGTCTGCTGTGAGGTAGATAAGTTGTGACACAGACGCCTGGGAACCATCACTCGTTTGTGTGTCGGAAACATCACTTTCTTCTTTAACAGGTAGACCCGTTGGTGTTTTGCTTGGGTTGTTACTGTTATTGGGTTTCTAAAAACAGGTAAAAAAAAAAGAATTCTTTTCTCGAGATTCTTTCTTAGATTTTGTAGCCGGCAGACCGACATCTTGGCATGATTTCAGGGGCAAAAGTAGTTGGGCAAACTAGCTGCTCGGAGGTCTGCCTTGTATCATGATGATAAATGTACATGCTTATTTTTATAGTTAATAGTTAATAATAGTTAATAGTGCCTTCATTTATACTGGAGGTGCTCATTCATAGGGGTGCTGGTGGCACAGTGGTAGTGCACGTGCCTCTCATCACTGTGACTAGGGTTCGATTCCGGCTCCGTGCAGTTATCTGATTAAAGTTACCTTGCTCACAAGTGGGAAGAGTGTGGTCCAGTTTCACACTACCAAGTATCGGAGGTTTCTTCCGCGTACTCCGGTTCCCTCCTGTAGTAACATTGGACCCATGAGGGGTGGCCCTTACTGGACCTCTAGAGAGAACAGCTTACTTAGCTGATAGGGTTATCCAGTATAAATAAAGGCACTTTACTGGATAACCCTGTCAGCTACGTGAGCTGTATTAGTAGGCGCTAAAGGACGACTTGGACCTCAGGCTACTACGTTCACTTCATACCATCATGCATACTTAACTCTTTCCTCCCCGATAGCAAACACCATAAGATTTCACTCGGCAAGGAGAAACGTCTAGTCCAGCAAGGTTTCCAAGTGTATAAACTTAAGAACGCACGGGCAGGCTGTAATGAGTAGGGTGAATGCTGGTATTATCCCTTGAGAGATATAACAATGTGGAAAAAAAAAAGAAATACCTCTTGCAGTTTTAACTCTGAAAGCCACTTCGAAAGACGTGAAATAAGCTGAAATACGAATACGCTAAACTGAGTAGTTGAAAATCTACACTCTTTCACTCATAATCATAGGCATGTGTGTGCGCACGTGTATGTGCATGCGCATGTGCCTGACCAAGCATGTGCATGAGCATGTACATGTACATGTAGAGGGGCATGAGTACGAGCATGTGCATAAACATGGGCATGAGAATGACAATGTGTATAAAAATTTGCACGTACATTTGCATGATCGTGCGCATGAGCATCAGGATAAGCATAAGTAGGAGCATGTGCATGTATTTGTGAATATATTTAAAAATGATATCATACGTTAAAAGTCCGATAAGGTATAAAATACTGCATTAGTATATGCATACCTACATGCATGTGCTTTATAACGAATATAACCATGCCCACGTATTGTGTGCGTGTGTTTGTGCATATATTTACAAACTGAAATCTTCATAATAAAAAGATTATCTCCACGGTGGTAAAAAATGCAAATAATAATTCAAAAAGAGGATTGAATTTTAGGTTGTTCTTTTTTGGATATGGTATAATCTGAATTCTACAACAGGTTACCTGCAATGTTAGCTTCCAAAACCGATGGGACAAAGCTGAAAGGAAAACGTTTTGATCCCAGCATCGCTGTAAGCAAAACCAGAACTGGTTTGTCACACTCACATACAATGGACGATCAACTAAAAGGAAAAGAAAAGTTTCACTGTTGTCAGAGGAAGGTAAAGTCGATCACCGAGAAAGGGCGTGAGGAAGGGTGACAGGAAAGAAGGAACAGAAAGACAGAGTGAGAGGGAGACAGACAAAAAGTTTGGAGGAGAGGGTGGGAAGAAAGGACAATAGAAAAACGAAAGGGCGGAAGGAGGGTAGGAGGAAGGAGTTAAGATTGAAAGGGGGAAGACAGGGGAAATGGAAGCACGGATGAGTGGAAGCAGATTGCGTCTTGTTTCTGCAAGTTTTGAATCAAAATGTATTGCGTCATTAACGCTGAAAATTTCTGAAGTATAGTTCTTACCATTTTTAACTGTGTAAGGAACAAGCAAAGAACTTTCAAACTTTCCGGCAATTTCTTGAAACCTACGTAACGGGGAAAAAAAAAACATCGACGGTGGAGAAAAAAACACAAAATAATTCAAGAAAAAATATTGAACTTTTGCGATATTTATTTTCGGTTATTCCTCTAGCTTGAATAAAAATTTTACAACATTCGGTTTTTAAGACTTGTTTATTGTTCGCATGCTTTCGATTCTGTAGTATTTGCTGTAGATTATCCACTAAAGTAAAAGTTAAAAGGTAAAAGGTATTTTTGAACACTCTGTCTGCTTCGATGCATTAGTACCCAGACGTCGATTTGGAAACATGATCTTAGTCCTTCTAAAATTTTGAGAACATTAACCTGGTTTTCTCCTTAAACAGACGAAACTTTTTGAAATGCCATATCGTCCACTCGAAAGAAGTGTTTGATCTCGTGTCAAAACAAATCAAAAGCTAATTTAAAAATACAGGTTATCGCCTCGTTTTTAACAAACTTCTCCAAGTTTTGATATCAAGCTCTCTTCCTCACATGTCATTCATGACAGAAGAGATTTATTAAATTTATATGTTAGAAGTACGAGAGCTTGGAAATATCATGAGGTAATAGATAAACGATCGTCAAGCTCTATCCTCAGAAAAGCGATTTCTGAGCCTCAGACAGGGATCAAACCCGCAACCTTCTGATGACCGGTGAGACGCTCTAACCATTGAGCTACCAAGACTCAGATGGTGAACTAAGGTGCAAGTTCGATATCAATATATAGTGGCTTCCGCTTAGGCCGCACATATATGTCGAACTTGCACCATAGCTCTCCATCTGAGTCTTGGTAGCTCAATGGTTAGAGTGTCTCACCGGTCATCAGAAGGTTGCGGGTTCGATCCCTATCTGGGGCTCAGAAATCGTTTTTCTGAGGATAGAGCTTGACGACCGTTCATCTATCATCTCAAGAGATTTATTGTTTGCATGTTTTTTTTGGTGTTTATTTTTTTCCCAGAAACTCAATACTTCACAACGAACGCACAAATTTACTAATAAATTTGGACAAATTACAAGCCGATTTTTTCTTTAAATACGGATTCTTGCATCAAGGTAATTTATTAAAGGAAGGGAAGTGAACTTTAAACAAAAATGCCTTTCCGCAGTCTCCTCTTATGAATTCTATATCTCTTACGGCCCATTTACACGATACCATTGTCGTATAAACGATTGTTCATACTGGGGTATGTAATGTTGTTTGAAAGACACAATCCTGCTTTCAATTCGCTCACTGATGTAGCAATACGTGCTTGAGACTCCATTCAGTTAATCGGATCCATCAGAACGAACAATCGTACACGACAATCCTATGATGTAAATAGGCCTTAAGTGAAAAACGCTCCAGTGCGTCTAGAACTAAAAGGTAGCTGGAGAGAAGCGGTGTGGGTCAAGAAAATGATAATCTTGCAAGCCGTAAAAAATCCTTAAGTCCTGGCCAGCTAGGTATTCTTCATCTCATGCCACGTTAAATGCTACAAACAAAAATATGCGTAGGTCCACATGAGAGTCCTTCCTGAAAGCCTTAATTACTGAAAACAAACCTTATTTGGAAATATACGGGCAAACTCCATCTTGAAATGAATGAGTTATACGACGGGTGGTTTCTCAGCTGTTTGATATTTTCTTGGGAGCGACAATGTTTCTCAAACTCTTGGACAAATTTCATGGTTGTAATGTATTTCTGAATGAAAAAAACAAAACGGCATCTGCAGGTTGAATTCGGTGTTGATGTACCTGGTTACCCTTACAGATCAAAAAATATTGTAAGACGAACAGGAAACACTGTTCTAGAGAAGAATGGCGCAACTAATAAAAGCGTGAACCACAGGATAGAAAAAGAAGTGCTTTTATTTGCACTGGATAACCTGTCAGCTTGTTAAGCTGTTCTCGCAAGAGGTCCGGTAAGGACCACTTCTCATCGGTCCAGTGTTACGACAGGAGGAAACCGGAGCGGCCGGAGAAAACCAGCGATGCTCGGTACAGTCAAACTGGACAAAACTCTTCTCAGATGTGACCGAAGCAAATTTAATCACACGACTGCACGGAGCCGGAATCCAACCCTGGTTACAGGGGCGAGAGACACTACCACTGTGCCACCAGCACCCCAAGGGATTAACCAAAGTTGGAACCAAATTCTGAAAACCTACCACCACCTGTTTTATGTTACTTCAGTCGAGAACCTACCTTATGAAAGGCATCTGGATCTCCTGGAGCAAATATAGAAGTCAAATTGTTCTGAATGGCTGATGCGATCTCCGGCCAGACTGAGTTAACAACAAAGTTGTACCCTTTGATGCCTTGCGCTCGGTTTCCACCCGATCCCTGATGGGCATCTAATATTCCAACTTTTCCAGACGTAACATCAATAAGCTTGCTGCAGTAGTTGGGAATGAAATCTAATATGTTTTCATACAGTCCTTGTAAGCCTTTACTATTTGATATTAAAGCTTGTTCTGTAATTATCTGAAGAAAAGAAATGAAACAATACGACATATCGGCCAAATAATCGTTGACGTCCATAACACCAACTTTTGACAACATGATCTGAAACTAGGATATGTCTTTCACGCCAACCATCAGACATATTGGAGTATGGAAGAGAGGAAAACATCTGCTCGTGAAGATATCGATATTCAAACTGATAACGTATACAAAAGAAGAGAAAAACAGTTATAAAAGAAGTCCCTATGTGCAGGAAGGCAACGGATGAGGTAAACAGCCGGATTGTTGATTACTTTAATGTCCGGGAAGCGGCCAGATGACTGGATGGCTGATTTTGATAAGAAAAAAAATTACAGCAAATTTGTCTTTTTCGTAAAATTTCCTGGGATTACGTAACGGAATACGTTATATATAACAAAACCTCGCACAGTTTTGCAAATACATCACCACACGACCAATTTGAATACAAACATCTGCGATAGAAATCTGGGTTAATGACAACGGTAAAAAGAGATACTTACTTAGGCTTTGTCAAAGTTTTATTAAAATTTTTATTTTACTATTAAAGTTTTGAAATGACACATTTTAGATCATCTTGCCACAAAAGTTATCACGGTAACACTAGAAACTTCGTGAAATTGGTAGGAAGAAAAATTTAGAAACTATTCGAGATCCTGCCAAATGCAAAAAAACCACTATCCAGTGCATTCCTGGTTATGTGCAAAGTATTTGCCATTAGCTTAGGCTTGGATTGCATAGCCTAAAAGCTTACCTTCATGTAGGGTTTTACAGCAAAGGTTCTGAACAGGTTCTCAGCGTACGAAATTTTATCAATGATTGCATAGGTCCTTAGACATCGAGTAAGTGTCTTGGTGTCGCCTAGTTTCAGTCCCTCTTGGAAAGACATCTCCAGGTTTTTCTGTAAGGTACTTGTGATGTCAGATATACGCTAGAAAGACGAGAATGTTGCTGTGAAACCAATTCAAAGACGAACAGACAGGGATGTGCTCAGAAAATTTTAAGTGCCGGGTAAAAACTAACTGCACCATCGAAGCCAAGGTGAGCACTAAAGTTATTTGGTCCTTGACTTGCTTTTACTTTTTGCTGAAAAAAACAAACAAACTTCATGCACAGGAATAGTAAATCTTGTTGTACTGGGAGATACCCAAAATTCTGCTTAAATTTTTGTACAATATGTTCTAATTTAGTGGTCAAAGTTTGCTCTAATCTAATGTGAACTCGGTCGACTTTTTCCTGATCTTTTTGAGTTTTTGGTGATTTTTGGTCGAATCTTCAAGTTTTCTTTTTTCGACTTTGGGACGTGTCACGCTGCCACACCCCAGTCGCAACCCCACGACTTCATGACTTTGTTGGAAATAGAACTCTCAACTCTAAGAACCTAAAGGCTGTTGCCTGATCCTGAACTATATGTGACAGTGAACGAGAGCAAGAAGAGAACTCGCTAAAAGTAAAAAACCAAAGTACTCATGCTGTACATACGTATTTCCAACGACGTTTCGGACGGTCCATCCTTCTTCACATGAGAAAGAAGAACAGCGCACAGTCCGAAACGTCGTTGGAAATACATAAGTATAGCTTAAGTTTTTGGGGTTTTTTTGACTTCTAGTGAGTTCTCTCCTTCGGCTTCCTCTCGATTACTGCCACATATAGTTCTTTTGAGAACTTAGCAGCAACTTATTTTTATGCCTGCATGATCCTGAGTTCACAATATTCTTGATATGATGGTGGACAGAGATGACGAGGTAGGGAATTTACTACATCACGAAATGAACATTGCTATTTACCTCTCTTCTTGTACAAATCTATCGAAGAGCAAACTGAGTTTTTAGCTGCGGAGGTAATTTTTAAATTAAGGAGAAAAGTTTAAAGGTAGTTTTTTATTTCGGAATCATCCTCAGAGATAAACATGAACAGAATTTTGTTATAATCTGACACTGCCGAAGTCAACTGAAAAATGTTGACTCAAGCGGGATTCGAATTCGGGTCAACATTTTTCAGTTGGCTTCGGCAGTATCAGATTATCATGAAAAATTTTCTGTTCATGAATATCTTTGAGGATGATTCTGAAGTAGAACTGAAAAACTGCACATGCTCTCACGGATAAGCGTTAAGTTGTCACAAGAAGATCTCGTGCACTTAAGTTGGATAAAAACTCGCCTCCAATCCCTGTGGATTCGATAGCTCAACAGGTAAAGCGGCAGA
The DNA here is from genome assembly GCA_030142905.1 of Heliopora coerulea. Taxonomy (NCBI): domain Eukaryota; kingdom Metazoa; phylum Cnidaria; class Anthozoa; order Scleralcyonacea; family Helioporidae; genus Heliopora; species Heliopora coerulea. Next base: position 1,763,203 of record JASJOG010000031.1, on the reverse strand, counting down.
CCGGTATCCCGATGGTGCGAGTTCAAATCCCGCTCTAGTCAACATTTTTCAATTGACTTCCGCAGTGTCAGATTATCATGAAAGGTAGTACTCGGCCAAAAAATCAAGAGAACGACGTACTAGTGTTTCGGGCGAAATCCTTATCAGAAGGCCTGGTCATATTTTACTCTGATTAAAGACTTTCGCCCGAGATGTCAGTACCTCCGCTCGTCTTCTCCTTTTCTTGGCAGTTTACAGTACACCCGTAGTTTAGCACCGTGACACTTGATAAAGCGTTTTCGCTCAACCCCAAAAATTCAAACAACGAAGAACATGGGGGCCATGAAGTAACTTAAAGAAAGATGATCAAAATTCTTTTGTTTAAGAATGTTGGCACGTAGGCTGAGACTTTAAGCGAGAACGTTCAGTTGTACTTTATGGTCACCAAGAGCTGTAGAATAACGAGTCACTTATCAAGGTGGTTTTCTCTGAAATCTCTGTGCATAGTGATAATTGGATGATCCTTACAGATCATGATACTTACAGATCTTATCTTTTCCACCAAAGGATGTCCTTGACATTGGGTTACATAAAACTGAAGCTGATTAAAATCACTGGCAACTCTTTCAATCAAGTATCCTGCCTGATCAGAGCTGGTTGTTTGAAAATGAAAACCAAAAAAAAAAAAAACAAAAAGAAAAGACATCATTTAAAGCAATTAGATGTACTGTGAGCTATGCTGTTCTGACTTATAAGGTCTCAATAAAAACTTGAAGTATCAGTCCTTAAACATGGTCTTGTAGTCACCACTAACTACTGCACATCATTTTGAAGGTTTTTAATTGAAGGAAATAAATAGATTCTTAATTTTATCCAGTTTTATCCAGAGTAGAGAAGATGGTGAGGAGCGAGGGGAGGATGAAGAAGGAACAAGATGAGGAAGTCAGGGTTAGAGAAGGGAAGGAGAAGAGGGAAGGTCCATGGATGGGGGAAGGAAGAGGGAGATTGGAAGTGGAAGGGGGAGATAGGTGAGAGGGGGGAGGAGGGGAAAGACGGGGGAGGAGGGGAAAGAGGGGAGGAGGGGAAAGAGGGGGAGGAGGGGAAAGAGGGGGAGGAGGGGAAAGAGGGGGAGGAGGGGAAAGAAGGGGGAGGAGGGGAAAGAGGGGGGAGGAGTTGGGGAAGAAAAAGATAGGAGAAGGGAAGGAGAAGAAGGAAAAATGAGAAGAGAGGAAAGGAGCAGAAAGGGAGTGGGAAGGGAATGGAAAAAGGAGGGAAGGGGAAAAGGGGATGGGGAACAGGCTTTGATAGATTGTGCTCGTAAAACTAGCGCATTATGCGACTAGCACTGCTCCCTTTTTACTGAAATTGTGCCGGGAAGTGTGCCAGTTTTTTTAACTTATGCTGATAATTGAAACAGTGAAAACGGCGTTCTTCTGATCAAAGTATTTTATTTCAAGCTTTCAGTCACCACGCTGTGACCTTCGTCAGGAAGAAATGAAAGACAACAAACAAATTGTGATATATATATATATATATACATATCTGTGAATAATTATAGACAGAATAGAAAGTTACGGTAATGGAAAGTATGCATCAATTAATTGTGGCATTTCTTTGTTAAAATGTTAAAATGATAATACTGAGAAGTGTGAAGAATATATGCCACTTTAGTGTTTCTTTAAATGGAATTCATGGTAACTGCAGTCGTGAAGTTGGTGTTACTTAACATTAACATGTTAAATGAAATACAACATGTATTCATTTGAAGCAGTTGTAACTGTTAAAATTACAACTGCAAGTAGTTAATGCAGAGCCAATACTGTACTTTTTTGTACTGTTTAACAAACAACTCTGTCCTTATTGCTTGTTGTACTGTGGCATAACACTAACTTGCAGGTACTCTAAAAGGACATGATCTGGCAGGTCACTGAAGCATGACAAGAGCAGAGAGAATGCTCATGAAAATTACATTTTTTGCATCAGATGTTGATCTCTTTCCATAATTGTTTCCCTTCAATTAATCTCAGAGTTCATTGTTGGGTTATTTCAGCTGTTCCTGGACCATTGCCTGTTTATGTCACTTCATTTTCACATTCTAAATCACTGCCATTGTCCAAATCACTGTAAGTTGCCATCTTGATTATTAAACAAACAGCACTACAGCCTATGGGCAGTGGGTCAGTTCTCAGTAGAGACTGGTTACAAAACTAAAAACGTTCTCATGCTGTTCGATGCTGATTACTAGTAAATTCTGATAGTAAACTCTTTCAGCATACAAAAATGAGTAATTTAATGACTTAGAAGAAGCAGAAAATGACAATTATGCTTGTAGTGCTTTTTTTTGAAAAATCATGAAAATTGTGCTCATAATGGCAAATTATGCCAAAAATTGTGCTAGCACAATCTATCAAAGCCTAATGAGGGATAGGAGGAGAGGCAGAAAAAGCAACAGAAGGTGGTGCGAGTTGTAGAGGAATCATGAAGGCCTATTTGCACAATGTTATTATCAGAGATGCTTGATCATCTTTGGAACATACAGTGCCATTTTAAGGACAATCATTGCTCATGATCTGTCCACTAAATTAGCGACACATCTTGAAGACTATGAGTCAACCATGAACATCAGAATGAAAGGTGATGGATGACCATGAAGTAATTATTAGCATTGATTGTAAACACATACCACTGAAGTACTTTAACCAATGTTCTGTTAGAGGTCAACACAGCATGGTTGACCAACTAGATTTATACTGACGATTGATACCTTTCTTTTTCCATGTCATTTTCTTTACTTCCAGCAGTTTTTAAAACTTTTTCTATCTTTTCCATACAGTGTGTTATATTAAGTAAATTTTGAGTAAAAACCTAAAAGTAAAAGAAGAAACACAGAATATGTCAATCAACCCTTACTTGCAATTTAACCCAGTATGTGGGAGTAAGTTTTCCCTTAAATCTGAAGTCAACCCAAAAGAAAGAACTGGCATTTATTTAACTGACATTGAAAGACATCTGAGTATTTGTGAAATGAGAAAATAAACATGGTAGAAACTCCCATATTTGAAAGTAATTTCTAAGTTATATTTATTGTTTTACAGTAGAACCTGAGTTTTAAGACCACCCCTTTTGCCAGGCAAAAGTGGTCATAAATGCCAGGTGGTCGCTTAAGACAGGTAAGTGATGTCACGTAGTGGCCACCATATTTGCGTGTGCAACTTCCGGAAAATGCGCAAATTTAAGCAAAATACGCATTATTATGATTGAACAAGCAAACCCAAATTTCATTGACGATTACTTTGTTCAACTAAGAATCACATAAGACTTTGCTTAAGTTCATCTACTTATTAAAAGTGAAAAGAAATTAGTCAGCGAGAACTGCTTTGATTTCCTAACTCATTCTGAAAGAAATTCACAACTGCATAAGTATAACTGCACGTAAGTGATCAAAACTAGATCAAAGTGGTAAGTGCGTAGTTTTTCTCGTTTCCTGTATTCTCTTTGCCAAGACAGTTTGAGCGACTGTAGAGCAGCATTGATTTAAATGGTGAACTTAACTCACGAAACTTAATTATGATCGATCAAATTAAATCTGCCCTACCTATTAGGTTCAGCAGAAAAGGACACTGATCTTCTGCTGAACTTAATTCACCAATCAGGTTCGGCACATGAGTAGAGTGGTCAGCAATTTTAATTTGCAGTGGTCGCTCATGGCAGGTAAAATTTCTTATTTTGACTGCTAAAAAGTGGTCACTGGTCGTGTTAGACAGGTGGTCGCTCATGGCAGGTATATTTTAACTACAAATTGTCCATGCCAGAAAAACTGGTCATATATGACAGGTGGTTGTAAAAAGGGATGTCATAAAACTCAGGTTTTACTGTATATTAATTTCACCCTCTTTAATGAAGTAGGGAGACAGTACAACATATCAGTCCCAATGATGTCAAAATATCTTTTGATGTTAAATGGCTTACCATTTGGCCCAATCTGACGATAAACCCCCCATCCTAACCAAACCTCAGCTCAAGTTGGTTTGTGCTTGTGTATGGTTGGGACAAGTTTCAAACACCTCAAGTTTTAATCATTTTATTGATGCTTTTTAATACCTCAAAATTTGCTGGCACCAGGATGTCTCCCCTGGATGAGTAAAATTGTCTGGTGCTAGCTAGAGTAAAATAATGGACAACTGATCCTGCAGGGAAAGAATGGATCGAGATGGTTTCAAATAAGGTTGTTATAACCATTTTCAGCAGGGTGTATCCACCTGATAGTAAAGTTGTCAGGTATTAGCCAGAGTAAAATACTAAAGGACTGATCCTGCTTGGAAAGAGTTAATTGAGGTAGTTACAACTCTGTCTCAGTAGGATGTCTCCTCTTGACAGTAAAGTTGTCTGGTGTTAGAGTAAAACAGCACTGAGAGACTGTATATTCATGACAAAGATAAAAGAGATACAAGTGCAAATAATTTCAAACCTTTTTCTCCCTCAGTTCTGATCTTTGTTTCAGCTTAGTTTCAACTGATTTGATAGTCAAATCCAGGTCATTTTGAACAGACTGAAAAAGAACAATAAAAGTTCAGGGTTTAATAAAATATACCAAATTGACTCATGATAATTTCTGTTTTTTCATTTATGGGTATTTCCACCTTTAAAATAATCAGTGTTCTATTTACGACTAAACAAAAGGGTGCTCCTCCTTCAATTTTCACAAGTGCACTAACATTCTGGTGAGCACCCTGTGATTTTTCCTTCTTACCCTTTCATTTCCCCCTATCAATATCATAAGGTCAGTGGCATAGTAAACAGGCTGTGGTGGTTATGCATCTCAATCAAATGTCTTGTCTAGATCTTTGAAACATGTGGTATGTTTACCTGTGGTATGCAAATGAAATCATTGATCAAAGGCTATTATTTCAAGTTTAGTACTTTAGAAGTCTTTTTTAATAATGATGATGATTTCAAAAAGAAAGTTTAGTGCATTACATGACTGGTGTGGCTCTGTGGAGGCTCCCTCATCCAAGAAATTATTATACAAAAATCGGTATTGCTTCACAGTACAACCTTCACATGCAAACTTCCTGCCCTCTCATTTTTTCAACCTAGCTAGGACACTGCTAATTATGTCAGGGACTAGGAAGGACTTTGGTGTTGATTAGGTTTGGTGTAGAAATTAAGAAATCGTCCAGTGAGAGATGACCACGAGGCTTCCTAATGGTCAAAGAGAAGTGTGAGACTCTTTTGTGTTGTGAGAATGGGTAGTGAATGAATACTGTGAAGTAGATTGCAATTTCTTAATAAAACATTTGAAAACTTACTAGTGACTGTGACTTATTGGAAAGACCAGTACAGGGAGGCAATATTATTCCCAATAATTATACATTCTGCATGGAATATATCTAACTACAAAAGTGTTATAAACTTAAGATATCTGACAAATTAAATGATTTACTGTTACCATGGTAACAATAAGATCAGAAGATTCAGAACTTTGGTATTATCTCTTCTTATCATCACAATTAGTTGCATTATAATATTTAGTTTTTTTGAGGTGAATTTTTTCTCAACATTAATATCATGAATAGCATGGAAAATATTAGGCAGGTTGTACATAGAAATAAAGAATTCAGTCTGATGGGAATGATGATGTTGTGACTGATAATCAACACAAAAAGTTGCAATCTACATATGTATGCCAGTGCTATTTAGTTACTAATCTCCTGCTAAAAACTACCCTAGGAAGCCACATTTACAGCAACATTCAACTTGTTTTCTTTATAATATATGGTAAAACTTTCAAAAAAATTATTAGCTTTGTACTTACAAGGATCTCTTCCTTCAATTGTCCAAGTGGAATGGTTAGGTTGTTAATAGCTTTATCCATTCCCACCTAAATTATATTTGCAAAAAGCAGAAATTACAAAACTGGTTCATTGGTTCCAATTAGTAACACAAAAGTACATATTGCTGCTTCCAAGACAACTAGAACACTCTCTTCAAGGCTGTTACAATCTCAGATAAAGTTATCTCTAGCCTGATATTATATAACATGTTGTAACCCTTTAATGCCTGAATTTTTGATCCTTTGTTCTTTGTTCTCTCTTTGATTTTGTTTTGTTCTCTCATTCGTTCTTTTGTTCTTTGGCGTCCGATATATCGAACACTGGACATTGACGGGTGAACCTGGTAGAGTACTGGCATTGTACAATACAATACAGTACAGTACATGAAGTTTGCTTACTTCACACACTTCTACACTTACCAGATTTGTCGAGAGATTCACAAAATCAGCGTAATCTTGGTTAATGAGCTCGATAAGAGCATTCTTTAGTGACTTCAAGTAATCATCGAGTTCTTTCTTAAATACATTTAATGGAACAACCTTTTTACACTCCGCCACGAATCTATCCACTTGGAAATCATCTGACATAAAGTCGCTACGATTGAAGCAGGATGACTGGGGCTCAGCAAAGATTTCTTTATCACTTTCGATCATCGTTAAAAGGTAAGTGGCTGCTTGGTGCGTTTTCACTTCATTTTCAGTACTAAAACAGCCGACACTCCGAAATGTTGACGTGGTTTGGCCGCCATTTTGAAAGAGTCGATTAGTCGGGACCAGGTCGGAAGCCGACGTATTCCGCTACATTTCGCCTGAAGTCGTTCATTTACGGTAAGCTGCTGGCCGGCATATTCAAACTTTGATGTTTAAAAATTTCAACAACAAGATCTAGCTTCGATTATTTGGGGCTTTGTATGGATATCAAGGTAGTTTATAATGAAAAGCTTGATCGTGCCACTTGTGCCACACTTTTGACGGAGACCATAAAGTATTTACTCTTTCATCGTTTCCAAATTCCATTGCCGTTGGACCAACTAAAGGCCGAAGATGAGCGTGAACGTAAAGAGGAAACAGGAGGAAACTCTTCCAAAAACCAAGCCAGTCGACCCATTCCGTCTTCGGTGAAGAAAAAAAGACAAACTATCGCTGATATAGAACAATTACTTCTTCATTTGTTTCGGCTTTTTCTCCAAGTCGATGTTTTAGACGTCCTTTTGTTGTTTGGAGCAACTGTTGTCAATCCAAAAGAGATCTACTCAGTGCGGTTTCACAACGTTCGAAAAGCAACCGAAGCAGACAGATTAAAAGCTATCACTTTGACGGGGAAAGAAAATGGTTTGGCTTCACGCTCTAAATTTGTTGATAAGTGTTGCAGAAAACTTGCTCGGACGTTGTTCACTGATCCAAATTTAAACGATTGTGGTGAGCTTAAATGTACTTCGATAAATTGTTTTGTCTTAGCACCACGGGACACCAAGATGGAATGGTTCAAACCGAGGTCTTCGTTTAAGGTGCCAGTGAAAGGAAAGTGTTTTTTTGTCAACGTGAGTGAATGTGGAACGACAACGGAAACGGACGAAGTGGAACAAGCTGTCCCACCAGATACCATGTGGTTCCACGCGCCAGTGGTTGCCAAGGGATACAAAGAAGCTTACCATGAAACCTCGAACTCCAGCATATGGGGAAAATAAGCTTAGATAGGTAGTAATTTAAAATTTTAAGGCCAATTGAATTTTGTTTGTAAAATTTAGACAAATTCTTATGGTCTGCCACACCTCATTCAAATATGTTGGGTCGACCAACTTCAAAATAAAGTTAAAATACAGTATTTCATTAATTCTTATATATTCATTGGATTTTTTACTTGAATCTTCAGCTCAGTAATTCCATTCACAGAAAAAAGTAAGCAGAGAGCTTACAAAGCTTTTAGAACTTACAGCACATCACATTGTCACAACATAGTCAAATATATGGTTTGCCTACGTCCCAAAACTTTGTACTGTCCTTATTGTACCTACATTCAACACTTAAGTACAATGTAGCTGTTTCAAATCTATTTTAACTAAATTTCCCAGAACTGTAGAAGAGCAACCTTTTTTGTTTATCTATAGGTTGTATTTCATTCAATCATGTAGCTACTAATTTTAAATCAATGTGGAATTACAAAGAATACATTGGAATCATTTATACCTGCCAAAATTGAAGAACACCATAAGGTTCTGTCACACATTTGATTTAGTGCCATGCCATAATTGTCATCCTCATGGATGCATCAAATTCACCTGAGCCTTGAGCATGAACAGGTGGAAATCATAAGAAAAGTCATACTGTGTGCACTTCCTGGGGTAATTCCTTAAGCCATTAAAGAGCAAGGGTACACTCTAATTTTACTCTGGCTAATGCCAGACAATTTTACTTGTCAAATGGACAAGCCCTGCCTCTTAATGAGTTAAATAACAATACAACATATATAATTTCTTTATTGTTTGGACGATATACAACTCTTTAAACGAAAAGAGCTGCTGGATAAGTGCAACTTCGAGTGCTTTATCCCTTTTGGTCAACTTCTCACTTTGCTCTTTAAGCATCAGGAATGCACATATAATTTAATTGAAACAGAACTACACAGTAAGATAAATAACCACGGCAAGCAGACAACTTAAGAAAATACAAAATAAAACAAATTCCGAAAAAAACAAAGTCATTGGTTTGACAATGTCTTTGGAATAAAGACGAAATATCACTGACTCTGTCTGTACACTCTTGTTTTTTAACTTGAATATCAAGAACACAAGATGTCTATTTTCGGAATTTGTTTTATTTTGTATTCAGTAAGATAAACACAAATGAATTTTATAACCAAGAACAATCTACTATACATACTGTCCTGCTCAAAACAAAGGCCCCAAACTCTCCAATTTTAACTGTTACTTTCATCAATAAATTAACTTAGAACAAGATTTGGAAAAAAATCTGGGACTTTTGATTGACTTGTGTGCAACTAAAATGGCTTAATCATTTTGGAATGTAACAGATATTATGGTTCATCAAGTTTCATTTTTCTTTGTCATTTAATAGGCTGGTATTACATTACTGACTTTTAAAGGAAATGGTTGTTTTAAAAGTCAACAATGTGACGTGTCAGACATTTTCAGTTAAAAAAGGAAATTATTGTTCTCAGGATTTAATTTTGTTTGTCACTAATCTATCCTTTGGTATGCACATTTGGTTTGAGTGGCCGTATTAACAAGGTGAATTTATAAAGGAATATATACATTGGGATTTCACAATGTGGCTGTCGGCTGCATTAACATGCTTTTCTTATAAGAAAATGTGAAGTGATCGTAATAACAAGGTGGCTGTATGGTGGGGTCCCACTGTATTTATAATTAATATCTCAAAACTAAGTAGTTTCCTCCATATCAACACAGATTACATCTGTCATGCTTCTAAAATTAAGCAATTATCTGGAAATACAGGCAAGCGGTCCATGGCATATGTGTGCAATATTCTATTGTTCGATAAAATGCTTATATTACGTTGTGACATAAAGTAATTAAACGTATATTTTAACATTTTTAATGTCAGGTTATTTTTTGTACTGAGAGGTACTTGAGATATTAACCTTTTTTATGCAAAAGATGCCTTGAAACAGGCGTGACGTAAGCACTTACAAGTTGGTACGGCCAAGTGGGAGACTACGCGCATTGTAAGTGGGAGCTACCAGCGCCAAAGGTGCGAGCATCTAGTGGGGTCCCGGGGCATGCTCCCCCGGAAAATTTTGAAAATGCAACATCTCTAAAACGCGATTTACAGCATTTTCAGACCAAAAATATTATATTTCTGTTACGTTGCAGGGCATAAAATCGATTGGGTAAAAGCATACTCCTTTATTTTCAAGCAATGAAACTGACATGTAGCTTATATAACTTTTAAGTCACATTCTCTCTAAACTGTCAAGTTCTATTCTGCATAATTCAGTTTCGTTGTCTGACACAACAAACTTTTTTATTTTTTGAAAGAATTTTTCTTTTTAAAAAATCCATTTTTCTCGAAAGTCGGTCCGACCATGGCCGGATCGGTTGCGCCGGCCCCGTAAAAATTTGAGAAATCAAGATTCGCTTGGATAATTTTTCATGTATGTAGTAGCACCTCTAGTTCGTATGACTTCCAAATGTATAGCGCATGGTTCGCGATGGCGAAAATTGTAGAGTTTTTTGTGTTTTCTTTGATAATTTTAGTTAGACATCGCCATATAATTTCACCAAACGAAAAGATTCGACAGGCTTATTCCATCCATTCAACATTCTGGTTATTACTCAAATCTGTAACCCCTAGCTAAAAAGAGTAGGCGGTTAAAACAAACTGACCGTCGAAAGTGTTCCGCAGCAACGTAACTCGTCTGAATACCTTTATAACAATCATTTAGACTAGACATCACAAATGCAAAATTCAAAAAGCATACTGTGAGTTGGATGCAGCGACAAAAGATGGGAGGCTGATCATCAATTTATTAATTATATATAGAAAAGGTTTTTCCTCACTAAGTTTAATAGCATTTCGTGGTTCTCTTCTTTCTGGGTGTGTTACTTTAAAAAAGAGTTAAGAAAATAATGTACTTTGACATCAATTTATTTACAATAATATACATAGAAAAATTTCTCAATTCCGATTGCCTAAGAGTGGTAAAATTTTAAGGTAACACAATGCTGAAAAAAGGTAAAATTAAATTGCAATGACCGTAACCGGCCGACAGTTTAAGAAAATACAAAATAAAACAGATTCCCAAAAATGTCATTCTTAAATTGTGATTCAAGTAAAAAAAGAATAGACTAAAGAATAGAAGAATAGACCGTGTTACTTCTTGTCAATTCTTTCTTTACTTGAATCACAAGTTAAGAATGACATTTTTCGGAATCTGTTTTATTTTAAATTGCAATTAATTACTTCTTTTTAGGCGCTGTATCACTTTTTTTCATGTTTGTTATTAATACACAATAGCATGGTTTCTCGTGCAGTTTAGAAAAACACGCCCTCGTGAGTTTTTCAACTAAGGTGGAGTGAGCAGGGAGGTAAGAGAGGTATTTACACCCTCCCAATTTTTGGCAACAAGTGCCCTTTTTATCAAACGCTCAGTCTTAGAGATTTAAAAGTATGGGTAAAATGTCTGGGCGCACGGTATAGTATGGTGTGCCCTTTTAGAAGACAGCCTGAAACTGCACACAGCTACCGTCAAGGAAGAATGTAAATGTGTCAACATTGTATTAACCGGATATGGTTATCAGTTTATAAACTCTCACGGAATCATTACGCTTTCGTTATGATCTCACAACTAATCTACTCGTCAGTTTTCTTGTCCTTCTTGATAATGTTTACCCAATTCGCAAAATGTTCCCTCCGGAAAATGTACCCCCTAAAGTTGTTAAAGCTCGCGCCGCCAGTGTTTTTCAAAGACCTCAAATAGCACTCGTCCCTCTCATTAGTGCTACTTTGATGATCTTTAGACTTCGGAAAACTTAAGAGTGCGTGTCTTTTTTTCCAAATTTCACCCGAAACCATGATACGGTTTCATCTTTTATGAGGAACTGCATGAGGAAAACGACTGATAAAACCATCCTAATTGAAAGAAAAAGGAAATGGTATTGTAAAGTAGTTGACAGGAAACTAGCGGAATTGGCAAATTGATATACGAAGGGCAAAATTTGACTAACATCCGAGCCACTTAATCTACATTATAACTCACACTTACAACGCTTGGTGGCAATTGACTATTCACGTTCGTGATAGGCTTGTTCATCTGAAAACACAACCATGCAACCAAAGTGAAAACTAGCTTGCGGTCTCACCACGTTAAAAAATTTATTTTTTTCTGGCGAACCGATCAATCTTAAAAATAGACGCAATGTTAACAGGAATAGTCGACCTGAATGAATGTAGAAGGATGTTAACACCAGGAGCGAGCAACGTGAGTGATAGAATGAGCGATTTCGTTTGTTTTGGTGAGGTTTCTGCATGTCGCTGGGTTAGAGTATGAACGGGCGTGAAGTGCATATAAACCGCTCACAGTTTTTAGTTCTTTGTAAAGAGGATGAAAAACTGGCCGGTAAGTCTTCTTACAATTTTGGATTTACTCCATTTGTTTCCGAGATATCTCTCTTTAAATATCGCCAAAAAGTCCAATTTGAACTCTCCGCCAGAAATCACCGCGAATGTTCTCAATGCTATAAGGTCTGGGACTCAGGATAATTAAAAGAACCAGAACCAGGAGATACGCTTTCATACGTGTCGGAGTAAAAGTTTGAGGTTGACATGGCAACTATTCTACAAAATATAAGCGTTTTCGATAACTTTGTGATCAAAACGCAGTCGTTTTCCTTGTTGTGTGAAATTTATACGTTCCTGAGTCTCAGGCCTCCTTTATACACGACTTTTTCGTGCAAGTAGGAGTATTTAAAGTGATGAATGTACAAAACGAATGTACAAAATCAAAAATTATGAAGATCTTATCAGCTTTTTTTGCTTCCTCTTTACAAAAATATAAGGGTTTACATGCACTTTAAGGATCGCTCATGCAGTTTTTCGTTACTTGAATTGCCGGAAACTGTTCATCTTTGTTCTCAAAATGAATGTAAGTAATTTGGTTATCTTTGAGGACTTCTGCATTAATTGATTCTTGTAGCTTTTTTTATTAGATGACAAAACAAACGAAGAGACATTTTACTTCTGACCACATTCTGACAGGGGTTTATAGAGGGAGTGACAACCCCAAAATTTGGTCGAAAAACGGAAAATTCGGACAAAATTGGATAGCAATTCGGGCAAAATTTGGTCTGGTAAGGTCCATCAAGATCCCTTTTGGTTGCTGGTTTATATATAATTTACGTAGTAAGCCTGAGGAAGCGAGGGTACCGCATACATGACCTGAATGCGAGACAAATTCAATTCGGGCAATTTCTGAGAGGATACAATATTTGGGCGAGTTAAGCTGGACACCACCTACCACTCCTCAATCAAAATGGGTTAACTAGGTCCCTGCATTCTGGCATGGTTTGTGGTCCAAAAATTTCGTGTTTACTCTCCCACAGTCAACCTTTCATCTTAGAAAAGTTTCTGTGCCAAGGCAAGAAGCTACAGATTGCGCTATAGAGGAAAATTTAACAAGTCTGACCTTAAAACTTGGCAATAATACTTACAGTGTACGCAGTTCCTGTTATTGGATTTGTTAACCATGATGAACTGTCGACAGCCGGAGTTTTTAGTCTTTCTGGTTCATGAATCTTGTCACAAAAGAACAAATGGATGGTCATTAAGAACATATTTAAGCAAGTATAAAAATATTACAATGCAATGGTCAGCTGTTAAGGCTGACGTGACAGAACATGACGTAACATAGCACCAGATAAGGTAGCGTAAGGTACGGTATTCGTTAGGCAACATAACTTGTTGAACATGGCTAAGAACTACATAAAAGTTATTTCAAAAATCACCTTATACACTGGTAGAGATCGAAAAACGGCTCCAGGGTCATATACACCAGATTGCCAACTGTCCAAATGAAAATTATAATGCTAAAAGGAGAGCAAAAATTATTAATGAAAACAACCCTCCCACAGCACGGAAGAGCAACCAAGAAATTTATACCTGGAAGTTGGGATGAATGTAGGAAAATTTATAAGGGACGTTTGTAAATTTCCAAGGAAACTTGCCACGACGTTTAACAAATTTGTAATGTAATCAATCTCAAATTAATAATTCATGAGCAAAACACAAAGAAAATCAGTACCGAGACGTAGTTTGGATATCTGATCTTAATTAGCATAGAATTTCGTCAAATTTAAACCCGATTTTCTCTTTAAATACGGATTCATTTGAGATACAATATCTTACACTCTATAGTCGTGTTTCATCAGATATCCAAACACCTCGAAGTTGGTTAAAAAACTCGGCTATCGCCTCGTTTTTTAACTCACTTCTCGGTGTTCGGGTATCTGATGAAACAATCCTTCTCGTGTATGATGTATTATTTCAAAAACGAGTTGGAGTGATTGGATACTGTTGATCAAACACGCGGAACGAGTTTTTGAAATGGCTTCTCAAATGAAAGGCAATGAACGAATCAGGTGCTGTTGTGGGACTTGGGGATTGTTTAATTAACATAGATGGAACACTAGTGTTTGATGAAGTGTTTACCCGTGTTTGAAAGCCCATTCACATGACAGAATGGGATTGTCTGATTGAGTAAAATTCTAATGAATTCTTAGAGTTAGAGAAGTATTACATTAAAAATTTCAACCAAGTTAGAAACTCAAAGTTGGAACACTTGACATGGTCTCTTTCAGAATCATTCTCGGAGATACATCAACAGAAATTTTTCACGATAATTTTTGTTCACGACATAGTGTCCCTCCAACTCGTATGTTGAGTTTCCAAGGTGAAATTTTTTGCTGCATATTCGGTTTTGTCGTACACCAGTAAAAGATACTGGTTTTTGAATGAATGAATGAATGAATGAATGAAAGACTTTATTAAAGTGTCATTGATATTTAGCTTGAAAAAACTAATTGGGGACACTATTTACACATTAAGGTTTATCTTAGCTTAATAAAGTTAAAATTATTTACAATTTACTTAAAGAAAAAAAGAAACCTTAATAAATAAATAAATAAATTGATAAATAAGTAAATAGATGGGATGTATGTATAATGTAAAATCTTAAATATAAAAAGTGTATGATGTAAAAATATAAAATTTAAAATTTACAGCGGTCTAGCAGCATATATCACATTTGTTACACTTGTCTATTAAGAGTGTTAGGTCTTTGTCCTTAATACTATTTTTGAAACTCTTAACGTTCGGTTTCTCCCTATCACTATAATCTAGTTTGTCCCAAAGATGGGGCCCAAAATATCGCAAAGAATGTTTCCAAAATGTACTGTACGAAAACGTGGAATGTTAAAGTCAGCGTTTCTTAGATTATATGGTTTCGGGGCAGTATTAAATATTTCTGTAATATAGGTGGGCACAAATCCATTTTTTACTTTATACATAAGGATGGCAATGTTTTGTAACCGTTGTTGGTACAGACTTGGTAGACTTGCTCTTTTTAGTAGCTCACTGTAGGTCTCTGATTTAGATTTAAATACTGCCCTGAGTGCGCGCTCTTGGATTCTCCCCATTTTCTTCTTATCGGATGATTTGCAAAAGTGCCAAACGGTATCACAATATGTAAGGTGTGGCAAAATGCTAGATTTATACAGCTGTAACTTTGCAGACAGTGGAATTAAATTACGTAGTCTCAATAAAACCCTAACCTTACAGCTCGTTTTCTTGCAAATATCACTGATGTGCTCACTAAATGTCAGTTTATTATCGATGGTTACGCCGAGAATTTTAAGATAATCGGATGATTTGACTTCATGACCATCAAATTCCATCGTTAATGCATACCCAGGGATACTCTTGAAAGGTGGTAGGTCAATGGTAAGAATCTGGTATTTCTGAGGGTTGGCTTGCAGTAGGTTCTCTTTATACCATTGTGACACTGCCTCTGTTTGTGTTCTGAGCGTTTGGGCGGCTTTCTGTATATCATTATCACTGGTGTAGATTTGATGATCATCAGCATACATAAATAAATTGATAGACTGCCTATGTAGCGAAAGATCATTTTGGAACAAGTTCCAGAGAAGAGGCCCGAAGGAGGAGCCTTGTGGACACCTCCTTTTTTGTTCTTTCCATGCGCTGTACGCTTCTTGTAATTTGACTCTGTTTCTTCTACACTCAAGAAAAGATCGCAAAAGATTTAATGATGTCTCAGAAAAGCCGTGTGCTTTAAGTTTCTGGATCAGTAATGCAGGGTGCAGCGAGTCAAAAGCTTTACTCATGTCGGTAGACAGAACAGTCACGTATTCCTTATTATCAGCGGCCATTTTCCAGTCCTCTGTTAACCTTATTAACGTAGTTTCACAGTTATGTGTTTTTCTGTAGGCAGACATTTTCTGGTGTAGGTGTGGATTCATGGTTTTCGTGATTTGTTTGGAAAGTAATGATTCGAATACTTTGTCAACAGTACTTTGTCGGTAGTTTCTCGAGTAGGTTTTATCTCCTTTCTTGAAAACAGGGGTCCATTCCCCCATTTTCCACATGTTAGGCCAATTTCCCTTTCTGATGATGGTGTTATAGAGACTTGTTAAGGACGGTGGTAAGCCTCTAGCAGTTAACTTTAGAATTTTCGGAGAGATTCCATCCCACCCTGTGGCTTTGTTTGATTTAAGCATTTTCAGTTCGTTTTCCACTTCACCAGAACCAATTTCATTAAAACCAAATTGAAGGCCTTGATAAGCTTGCCGAATGCTTTCGACACTCGGGTGGTTTTCGAAGTCTTTCTCGACTAAATTCGTTACTTGCGCACCCCCAGTGGCATTTGCAGCGGTTGAAAAGTAATTACCAAGCTCATCTACCACTACTTTCTGGTTTGTTACAATTCGCTCGTTTATCCTGATGGCAATTTTTGTCTCCTCTTTGGTTTTATCACTTATAAATGGTTTAAAGGTTTTGTAGAAATCCCTCGGTTTCTTCCTCAATTTTCCCGATTTTTGGGCCCAGTAGGCTTTGATGGCACGTCTCCATTTAGTTGCCAAATTTCGTCATTTCCTTTTTAACTCCCAGTTTTCTAGGGTTCGATTTTGGGCAAACAATTGTGCATATTTCCTTTTGTTCCTGATTGCCATTTTCCATTCCTCCGTCATATATGGTACATCTTTCTGCCTAACTCTCATCTTCTTTTTCGGCATATGTTTATCCAGTACACTTTCAAAAATACTTTTCCATACGTCGTTTTGGTCCTCTATGGTGTCAAATATTTCTCCAACAGACCAGGGAGCACTAGCCAAATCCTCATTAAGCTGATCCGTATCTACATTTTTCAGGCTTCTGAACGTGATAGTCCCTCGTCTATGCTGAGATGGAGATTGTTTTAAAATTCCATAGATAAAATGGTGATCACTTATCTCTGGATTAAAAGATCTACTGGTCCTGAAAAGATTTGGTTTGTTGGTTAGGATGACGTCCAGCAGTGTCTCTGATGTTGGCGTAATCCTCGTAGGCTTAGTAATTAAACAATGCATTCCATGCACTTCTTCTAGGTCGGCTAGTATTCTTCCTTCTCTGCTTTCTGGTTTTAGCTTGTCTAGGTTCAGATCACCTGTAAGAATAACTGTCTGTTTCTTAAGGGAGGCCCACATACAGACATCATTCAGTTCCTCCTCTACACGTTCTAAATAATGTGGGTCTGATTGATGATCCAACTGCTTTGTGGGTCGGTATATCTATAATTAATGGTGAGAACACAAAGGAAAAGCACAACCGAGACCTGTTTTCATACCACTTATATAAATTAACTCATTCGTAGATCAATATTTTTCCGTTTTATTGTTTTGTCTCTTTTTTTTTTTGTTCGTTTACTTGTTCTCGTTGCTGTGCAACAGCCATTTGTAGGAAAGAGTTAATCAAACTTTTACGTCGCTTTACTCCTAAAATATTGGTTCGTTGGATAAGATATATCAAACACTCATAAAAGAGTCTGACCCTGAGATTAAACACCTAGAACACCGTTTAAAAATAAATCCGGCTTCGACTCCTTTTTAAAATGCTACTCTTGGAGTGTGTTCTCACGGTCAAACCCTCTCGCTTGTGTTTGATATAATTAAAGGCGACAATCGCTTCCTAAAAGCAGGGGAGGGGGTAATTATATATGTATCCCCCAGTCGAAAAAGTGGGGGGATATGTCTCCCCCCATTCCCCAGGATTTACGTCCTTGGATATAATACGGAAAACGTACCCGTGGTTTGGATAGAGAATTGAAAAATTTCTTGTTATCCGTACTCCTTGTTTCTTCTTTTGCTGAGTACCTGAACGGTTTCCATCTACAGACAACACAAACGTTTGCGCACTAAGACAAAATGCAATTTTACATTAGTACTGGTAGACGAGGGTGAATAATGGAAAAAAAGCCCAGACTAGTTTCGGAACAACAACTCAGAACCTTCGTTGTAAATGGAGACCGCGATGCTGTACCTAGTCCGTAAGTCCAGTGCTCTACCAATCAAACAACGAAAACCATTACTGAGGCCCGGCCAAGTACTGACAAGTCTATGGTAGATGTTATTGTCGATGAAAGAATTGTGCATGTATGTAATATATAAATTATCATACACTGATAAGAGATAGTTATATGGGTATTGGGTAATGGGTATAATGTATTCTACCGATGTAATTTTATTAACTCTGTATCCGTGCGAATACACCCATGAAAATACAAGCCTACGTATCTTTTCACAAAGTACACGTACATATCTAAACAATAACATTAGCAGAACACTGAATTAAAACTAACGATAGATTTGAAAGTTACTTGACACAGTCTTTCTTGTCTTTCCCACACAAATACGTTTCCACGATTTTCTCAATACCCCCAAAAGAAGGAGGTGTGGCAGGGCGCTATTCTAGTCGCCTTTCTCCATATCAAATACCTCCAAATAGTCCCCAAGGTATCTATAAATTATCATTGTCAACCCAGAATGGTTTTGAAGTTTAACCATTTAACTCATAAACGCCTCCTTTTGTTGCATAAAACCGTCTGGCATTCCAAGAATGAAAATTATAAGGGGTAGCCGGGTAGTGAAAAGATTTATTGATCATTACCTAAATCACAATAAATTATCATTTGATCAGGAACGGTAAAACGATGGTAGATTGTGTTACGGTTGAATTTAAACAAGTAGGGATCATGCAGTTTTTCACTTGACATATGAAAGAGCAAATCATGATTAATATCGCATGATATACTTTTTCTCCTTCAAGGCTCAAAATAAAATTGTCATTCATCAACTGGGTGGTCCGTAGAGGAAAATATTTACCCGAGAAGTCTCAAAAACAAACTGCCTGCCCAGGGTTATTTTGTGCACTCATACCTTTCATCGTCAAACGTCAAAGGACAGTCCACTGACTGATTAGTTTTTGGTTTGTTTTTCACCGCTTTGGTAGTCTGTCTTTGCATTTTTTTAGGAACCTGAAATTGGAGAGTTGTTTTTCAAGAAAATAAAGAAAATTTTAAAAATTTTTCATACAAAAATAAATCATCAGTTGAAAATAAAGAAAATGACTGAGCTGTTATACTCACTTCAACAATATCGTAAGGCCGCAGCGGAGTTGAAGGAACTGATGCAGAACTAGGGATATGCCACAGCCTTGGTTGTCCAAAAAACCCAATGAAGTGACCCGTGTGTTGGTGCCAGACCCTTCAGGAAACGTTAGAACACAACAACAGCAACAGATTTACTAGGCGAAAATCGTAACCTATTGTACCTTAATATTTTTGACAAGGTTACAACTTAACAACGGTATGAAGCCTATAGGCTTTCATTAGCGACGTAAGTACATGGCAATAAATGGAACTGGATACCGAAAGTGAAAACAAATAACTGATCTGGAGAAATTGATAAATCACGATGTTTTGTGATGTTCTAGTTCAATAATAGTTATATTAATCAATTTATTCTTTTTTAGTATTTCGTAAATATTTGCTAGTAGATATACCAGTACGTCGTCGTGAAACTCTCCAAAACAAGCAAAGTATACGGAGGTGAAGGGTTAAGCGCATGAGTACAATGTTATTTGCGGAAAAGCAACGTTACCCATGCACGGCAAACCATTATTCGTAATCATATATGTGCAGTTATTTGAGGGTGACGTGCAGCAGCCACTTGGCGAGCCAAAAGGAAGAAAAAAATAAGTCGAATGACATTACAAATTGTAAGAAAGTATAAATGGGGCCTTGCGTACCCTTTTTGGACAGGACAATTAGTCTCTTGCCTTGCTGCTGTGTGAGAAACCCTAAAGAATTTTTGCTCTCAAATGAGGTTAAAAAAGCTAGCTGATATGAATACAAAACGATATTATATAGAATAAGGCTTCATCTCAGGATAAAGTCAACGAAGTTAATAAAACGCATAGACTGTTCGTTAAACGTTGCTCAACTGTAAATTGTATCACCAACTTTCAAAAACAATTTCTTAGAAAAAGGAGCAGCTCAAGAAAGGTGCAACAGCTGGGCACAAGGCAAGGAGTGTGATTGATTAAGTGTGATTACATTCAGGGATCTTACCTTACTGAGGAATCAACCGAAGCTGTGACAAGGACATCGCAACCTCTGACTTGCTCTAAGGCCACAATCTTACTAAGATGCGCTCTCCAATAAATGAGTTGATCAACAGTATTCTGAAGTATAAAAGAAGTGGAAAAGATTTGTTTTGATAATGCAAAGCCCGATATCTCTTTTCAGTGGTTTCATCGCAAACCTGGCAACCTTATTAAGCACGGTGGCGCAAAAGGGTGGGAAGGACATGTCTACCTCACGCGAGGGGCGCTGTAACTGGCAGGATACATTCGATCTGGAATCCCCGGCTTCTAGAATGGTGACGGTGATTCAAATTGGATAAAACTAAAGTTACGCAAGTAAAGACATGGCCAAAAAGTAATCACGCTTGTAAGAGTTTATTCTACTCACTTCACAATCCTTTACGCCACCATCTTTGTCATTGGATAAATGTTTAAAAAAGTTTTCAATGTCCCAGACCATGACGTATCCTCCTGAAAAAGACAAGTTAGATAATCATTTTGATATAGTCATTGAGTAGTTTGTCTAACTTGTGCACCTTTTAATCGGAGCGTGTTTGTACCGTGATTTGTACTTAACTTCCTAAATGGTTACTCAGACTTACGAAATATTTACACCGCAAGAAAATGCAAATTCATTTCGTTGTATGGACATGGCACATGACCAGCTTCGTAGTTCGAAGACGTCCGACATAAATTTGGAATCACCGTTCGGTAAAAGCATCACTGTATTAGAGCTTAAAATTTCTGAATTTAGTAGGATTACATACACAATGAAATTAACTATGCTGTCGATCATTGGTCGTATGTATCTTGCGAAGAAATTTAGAGATTTTTCTCCTCTCAATGTAAATCTTCCGGTAACGCACCTGATCGGTACATTCAAGTTAAGTACCCCGACCTTTAGTGAAAAGTACTCTCCAGAGTCAAAAAAAAAGCATTCCCAAGCAAGCGAAACGCGGCAACTAGTTCAGCTTGGAAAGTAATAATGGCAATCTTCTTCTCTGAAATCTGCGGTACAACATCTTGAAAGAGTAAAATGGATCAGTTCATTTTCCAAAATTTAAAATACTTTTGCCCAAGTAATTACTCGTAGGTCAACTGGTTGGGAAGAGGGAGAGCTACAACCGTTCGGGAAACAAGTCCAAATTTTATTCATCACTAAACGAAGACCTCGAAATACTCAGAAGTCTAAGGAAGACGTAACAAGGTATGATTTTTAACATTGATTTTCTTAACGCTACATGTTGCCGCAAATGGCACGTCACACGCAAAATTTTTTTATGTAACAGTTTGTTGCACAATATCTAAATATCGCCGTCTGCAGTACGTCACCTTAAAGATGCACATTGTACTTACTGACATCTGAAGTAACTAATACATTTGAATTGCTTTGATATGAAAGAGCTGTGACTGACGATGAGCGGTGGTTGACTGTCATTCTGACCTCAGTGAACAACGCTCCCTTAAAGGAAAAACAAAACAATGACGTCGAAAAATTACCATTTAATTAGAAAACAAATGGAGATTAAAGCAAAACGTACCTTAAAATTCCAAAATCTTATGTACCCATCATGATGCGCCGAAACAACTCCAAGGTGATGAAGGCTCTGAGCAAACTCCGTTTCGCTCTGGTAACTGCGTATTTTACCTTCACCGCTGACCTTGATTACCTCGTTTTGCTCGTTACTTGAAGCTATTTCATCAAAATCAGATGCAAAGTCATCACTTGGCGAAATCCTTTGATCGGTGTGTTCATCTTCCAATGTTTCTCTTAGCTCATTTTTATTATCTTCTGCTATCTCATCCTCTGTTCTCTCAGTAAAATTTGTATTGCCTTTACCACTTTCAACATTTTCTGGTTTAGTATCAAAGTTCGTTGAACCTTCTTTGTTTTCGATCGAATCACTTTCGTCGGGATCCTTTTCACTGACGCGGTCTTCTTCGGGAGTTTCAAATATACTGGAGAAACAAAGTTTGTTATCAGCAAGTTTTTATCTGAAATTTTGATATGGAACTTGTTTATTGTGAGGCGAGTTACTCGGCAAATAGAGACACTTCTTGTATTTATTATTAACAAGCCGTAATTAGTAAAGTCTTTACGGGTATTTCTATCTTTAAAATAATCATCATTTCCGAGTATAGTGTATCAACTATAGAAGAAGAATCATAAATTGAAGATATAATTATTATAATATTATAAGATAATATTATTATTATTATCATATATATATATATATATATTGTATATATAATGTTATATATTATATATTATTATTATATATTATTATTATTATTATTATTATTATTATTATTATTATTATTATTATTTACCGGTTGATGTAAATCACCCGTGCTATAGTAATAGAATAACGAGACAAAATCACTATCTACGCATTGGTATAGACTATATTTAGTTACCAATCTCCAGTTAAAAATTACGACAAGCTACAGTAAGCAAGGGGGATGTTATATGGTTAACATTCAGAAATACTGGGGAGCATTTTCAAAGGACGTGCATGCTCGACCTCGTACTTACCTAGTGATTTTCCTGCCAGTGTTGATGTTTTGACATGAAACGAACTTGCACGAATTAACTAACTTGTAGTCAGATTCATGAATGTGTTTTGAAACTCTTCTGCTATTTGCATTTCCTGACTCCAGTCGTTCAAACCTATTCGTTCATAAGAGAAACCTAGACATTGATATTAACTCTTTCCTGGCGGAGTAAGACTTCTATTATTTTACTCTGGCTAACGCCAGACGATTTTACTCGTCAAAGGGGAGAGCTCCCGCCTTGAAAGAGTTATAGAGGTATGGTAACTATAAACAACATCTAGCTAGTCACTGAATCTCACGGAAACTGGCCGCAACCTTGATGCAATCGACCTGACTGTTATCAACATAGTAAATTTTTTTGAAAATATTAGTTTTCGGAGTTACAGTGAAAGATGGTTTATCGTAGCCAATGAGTTATCGTAGCCAACCCAAGACTGCATATCACATTACATGCATGCACTTTGATACCCAATCAAAACCTTTAGAAAATCACTACATACATGGATCACAGTTCCTAATTTACATATTCAAATCAATTAAACAAACACGCAATAAATAATGAGAGTACTCGTTTGAGAAGCTAGTTCTAACACTAATTTATCGTGCTTGAACTAGTACACGAACTGCACTGCGCATATACGAAACTTAACTCTATATTGGACAGGCTTCCAGGAGGTCTCCCCTTTACGGGTGAGATCGTCTGGCGTTAGCTAGAGTAAAATTAGTAAGTTGCCAAATGGTAACCATGGCCAATAGTGGGTTAACCTGTTAACAAAAAATAAAATGGTAACGTCTGGTAACCAAACAAACCACTCACATGTGACATCATGTTCGGAATCGCTCGCATGCAAAAACATACGTTCACATGTGACAAAAAGCTGGTAACACGTGAGTCATCATAATTTCATTTGTCATAACTTTTGATATTACATGTGAGCCACAGGAGGATTATATACATGGTAACTAAATCGCTTCACAAGGGAGCAGTCAATCTGGGCTAAAGCTATCAGTACCAGTAATGCAAACCTTTGAATTATTTTTTGGCTCTCGATATCCCATAGTATAAGAGTTCCATTGGTAGTGCCGGCAACAAGTAGGCGAGGATTCAAATAATCCAAGCAGGTAACTTGACACGAGGACAGCAAATTCACCGCCTGGAACAAACAATACACTATTATTAAAAAATTATTATGGCAATAGACGAACCAGGCCTGAAACGTAATCTTGTTAAGAATATTAATGCCCAGCATAAAGTTTTAAAAAGACCTATAATAACGGAGACATTAATAAAAACAGATATTAATTTTA
Source organism: Heliopora coerulea (assembly GCA_030142905.1). Lineage (NCBI taxonomy): Eukaryota > Metazoa > Cnidaria > Anthozoa > Scleralcyonacea > Helioporidae > Heliopora > Heliopora coerulea. The sequence goes on along the minus strand of JASJOG010000031.1, from coordinate 1,739,355 downwards.
CCGACGTTTCGTCCCTAGTCTTGCGACATCTTCAGAGTGAGGAATATATACAGGTGTTTGGAATATATGGTAACTATTAACAATGACAGAAAGTAATTAGGTGTAAGAAAGGATTAGCGTGTTAATGAGATGGACGATGAGATAATGAGTGGACGAATAACGAATTTCTAGATTCCTGTGTTCGAAAATTACGAACACAGGAATCTAAAAATTCGTCTTCTAACCGAAGTTTTAGATTCCTGTGTTCATAATTTTCTCGACAAAATTTTCTGCCCTCCTTCTAAAACTTTCTCCGTCCCCAAACACGTTATATTTTTTACACTTCCGTTTACCGGACAACATTCCCTTCAGATTCGCCAACAACTTGCTAAACTTTTTGCTTCCGCCTTTCCCCAAATCCAGCTTAGGATCGCATTTAAACCTACTCAACTTCTGTCAAGCCTTTTCCGTTTTAGAGACCAAATCCCTTTTGCTCTTCGTTCATAAATTCAAGTGTCAATGGTGTCAGTCATTGTATATTGGTGAAACATTTTGCCACTTACATACGCGTGTTTCGGAACACTTAGGAGTTTCGGCCTACACAGGAAAGCCGCTTTCTTACACCCCTAATTCTAGTGTTTTGGCACACCACAAACAAACTGGGCACTCCCTTTCAATTGATGATTTTTCAATTCTCAGCAGCTCCTCTTCCAACTTTGAACTTCTTCTCAAAGAAAGTCTGCTAATAAAGAAGTTTAACCCATCTCTCAACGCTTAAATAAAATAAGTTCTTTTAACATTATTCTAATCTCATGTTCTTATGTTAGCTGCTTCTTCATACCTTATCCTGTTACCAACTCACTACTCACTCATTATCTCATCGTCCATCTCATTAACACGTTAATCCTTTTTTACACCTAATTACTTCCTGTCATTGTTAATAGTTAGCATATATTCCAAACACCTGTATATATTCCTCACTCTGAAGATGTCGCAAGACTAGCGACGAAACGTCAGTAAAATTAATTTCTGTTTTTATTAATGTCTCCGTTATTATGGGTCTTTTTGAAACTTTATGCTGGGCATTAATATTCTTAACAAGAATCTTTGTATTAAGTACATTCACTGAACTCAAGTCTCTATTACTGTTACTGTAACAATAACATTAAAGAACTTATTCAAAGACGTCTTTCAAGGTGAAGGCATTGTAAGTGACTGAGTGGGATTGAAAGAGAACGGCGTCGTTCCTGTCAAAGCACGAAAGTTAAGCAACGCAGATCGCCCAAAGGCAACGACCGTGAAAGTGTCAAAATATCTAATTTGTGAAGGCTGTGTAATAATTTCAATGTGTGAGAGAGAATGGCCTTTTTTGTTTTGAATTTATTGAACAACATTTCTGAGAAGATCTGTCCTAAATATTGTTACAGTATATCACATTTATATCCTAGAATTTTCTGCTACATTTGTAAGAGATGCAAATATACATTGACGGTGAGAGACAGTGACTATTGCTGTGGTAGTGACATTGATAGCAACTGACAGTTACGGTAACAGTAACATTGAAAGAGACAGATGCTGACAGTTGCGGTGACGTTGGCAGTGACAGTTACTGTCAGTGTGACAGGGACAATAACCGAGATTGAAACGGTGATAAATCACGACCAATCACAATCACCACCATTGTCACTTAGAAGCTGATTACATGGAGATTTTCAGCCCGGCTGAAACTCCAGCCCAGTTAACCGGGCTGAGATTTCAGCCCGGCCTTCGGATAAAATCCTTGAAAAACAGACCTCGCGATTACACGAAACTTCAGCCCGGTTTGAGCTGCCCGGGCTGAAAAATCCCATTTAATCGCACGAAAAAATTTCACCCAGGCTGAAGAGATGATTGACAGACGTGGGAAGATGCAAATTGCCAAAACAACAAAGGCTACAGATAAATTCCCGCCTGGGTTCACTTCCGATTTCAGTTTCAGCCCGGGCTAAAATATTTCCTGTAATCGGGACTTTTTTTAACCCAGTCGGCCGGGCTGAAATTTTCCCATGTAATCAGCCCCTTACACACTAACACTCTCACTGTCACATTCAGTCACACTCACCCAATATCTGTCTCTGTAAAGCACGCAAGAAACTCCGAAAACCAGCATCTCGTACACTTAAGATTTAATTCACAAAACAGGACAAATGTGAAACTGTGTTATTTACGTTATTTACTTAAATTTGTTTTATTATTTTACAGTTCATATTAGTCTAGTTTTATAACTTAAATCATGAATTTGCAAGACGCCGATTTTCGGAGTATGTTCCGTGCTTTATTTTTGTAAATGGCCGCCTAGTATTGTCTCTGTCCCTGCCGCTGTACTTACAGCAGCTCATGCTGTTACTTCCATTTCTAATGCTATTTCAGAAATTAAATCGGAATAAACCGAAAAATAGCAAATTTAACCTTTTCACGACAGAACCTCTGCCCTTGGGTAGCAAAATCGTCTGGCATTTGCCAGAGCAAAATAACGGAAGATTGATGCCACCCGAAAAGAGTTAAAGCTTTAAAAAGCCAATATTAGTTCACAAACCACTCCAGTATTAGCATCCTCCACTGTTTCACCAATTGGCGGTAAAGGAACTCTAACTGGAAAGACATCTACAGGAAATCAAAGACAAATAAATTCTATAAATCAATTGCAATATTTCTAAATTTGTTTTTGAAACAAGACACAAAACAGGAAAAGCAAGCTCAACACATATATTGGGTGACTTTTTCATAGTCCTCAAAAGTTGTCAACTAATTTTGCCCTTCGAACTTTTAAAGTGGCCACCATTTTTGGGGTACATGACTGTTTCGAAAAATTCAGGCCGAGAACAAACTCTCCCGTTATTTCGGAAGGCACCAACCTCAAAATTTTATATTACACCTGTGAACCTGGTACTTTTGGGGGCCATGACTGGAAGGCTGCACCTGGATCCGTCGGAGAGTATACGTGCAACATGTGCAACATGACATACTTACCATCGTTGGAAATTCCTTTAGACAGCGTGGGATGACAATAATACACATCAGATAAAGACGTCAGCTGAACAAGAACGTCTGAGGTAACGCAATCCTATATGACATGAATTGAAGAAAAATAAATTATTAAATTACCCCGTGACCACTGGGTAGCCGAGAAAGTGTATGTCTATAGTACTGGACATTCTTTTAAAGAAAGGCATTTGAAAATCTGGTTGATAAAAATCTGGGTAGGGACTAAAACCTCCCAACAGCCCAGCTCAGCTGCCCGCGACTTTACTGACTGTTGAGGATTTTTATATGGCCGGCGATTGACAAACTGCAGACATCCAGGACCCACTTGGGCAAAACGACCAGACTAAACTGGCTGCTTCACAACACCAAGGGAGGGATTCTCGCTTGCCACAATCTGAAACAGATAAAAATATTCTATCCTCGACGTTTCGAGCAAAGGCCTTTCGTCTGGAGAGTTAGTAGAAAGAGAAATAGAATAAACAAACTTGTTGCTTATACTGCTTGTATAGCTTGCTATACAAGCAGTATAAGGCCTTTGCTCGAAACGTCGAGGATAGAATATTTTTATCTGTTTCAGATTATGGCAAGCGAGAATCCCTCCCTTGGTGTTGTGTTGTTGCGCCGCTGCCTACGCTGGACCAGCCTTGTTGATGATTTAAACTGGCTGCTTGCTTGCTGGGTTATCTGGTTCCGCTATCAGAATGGAATTCATACGCAAATGTAAACTGATTTCTCTTTTTGACAGTTCGTCCCAAACATTGGCTTTAAAAAGAGAAATCGTTCAATTTCACATTCCTGAATTCAATGTAAATTATTTGATCACTTAAATTCTCAATAACATCGTCCTTCCTTAGCAAGAACATTTTTCTAAACTCCATCACTAGTCATAAAACATTGTAGTAATACTTCAAAAACTTACCTCAAAAATTCGAATGGTGTGTCCCCAGCTAGAAACCATGAGACATTGCTTCTCACCAAACATGAAATAAAACAGGCCGGTTATGGTCGAATCCTTTACGCCATCTTTCGATGAATGGTGATAGGATTTGTGTAGCTGACCACTGCCAAAGTCCCAAACTTTAATGGAACCTAGAGCAAAGGGTTTCTGATTGGTGCTAAAAAATTTCAGCTCTCTCATTGAAAATAAATATATGTAAAATTGGCCGAATTTTGGGCGGATACTTCCTTAGGAAATCTAAGATATGTTACATACCATCATAAGCTCCCGTGACCAATCTGTATCCTGTTGTGTTTACATTTACTGCAGTAACTTCATGGCCTGGCCCATGTGGTTCACTAATTTGATAAACCAGGTGGCCAGTTTCCATTTCCCAAAGCTAAGAAAACACAAAAATCCGAGGTTACGTACGGTAGTGTCTCCATGAATGAGGAACTTTTAATGAACGAACGACTGAACGAACGGAATAGAACGGGGTAAAACAATACTGAACGAAGTAACCAAAAACAACCCAAAAAGTATTCAATAATCCCGACCCATTAATCGAACAGCTTACCGTCTCACTAGTCCTCAAACCAAACCACCAACCACTAGATGATATAAGAATAGAATACTGCGTAGACAGTGATAAATAAGGAAAAAAGTGTAAAGGTTGATCACTGCCTTGATTCATCTCAAAGAATTCCAAATTCTCTGAGATCAGTCACGGCAATTATCAAACTTTGAACTCTTCACCAACCACTAGGCCAGTCAACCAGCTCGCCAACCAACCAATCAACCAGCCAGCCAGCCAACCTACCAACGAACCGGCGGACTGAACGACCAAGCAACCAGCCAATCAACCGAGTGACAAAACGACCAAGCAACCAACCATCCAACTAATCAGCCAACCAATCAACTACCCATACGACCAACTAACATCCGGTAATCCTACCAGCCAGCCAAAGAATCATCTAATGCATCAATTATTCAAGAACTCGCTATCTTAAGGGAAATTGTTGTTTGGCAGCGTAGTTCTACGCCACTTAAACATGTCCGTAACAATTTTTCTCTTTTTTACCTTTAAAACTGGTTCTAAACAAACGGTGACAACTTGGTTCATTTGGTGGTTGTACAGCAATTGAGACACTGCCCTGTCATGCGTGTGAGGCAATTGAAGTGAGTCTTGTATGGCTCTTGTCAACGGCCACATCTCAATTGTACCACAACCTGAAAGTTAATTTCTTAATGGTCAACTAGGGAATGCTAATCCCGATAACACACTCACGCGAATGCTTTTATCCTTAACTGTAACAAACAAACTCGTCTTGTTGCCCAAAATCAGCAAATATTTTGATTCATCTTAATGTTTCTCATCCGTACGACCAAAGAAAATGCTTAGAATGCTCTTCGTAGTGGCCAATTCGTTTTGTCATGAGAAAGTCATCAGAAAATGTTTGAAAGCAATCATATCGATCATATTTTGGGCTTTATTCACAAGTTGTGATAATGACAACATTAGCCTTACTATTCTTGACAACACGCCTTCCTCGTCTAATGTGCCCATTGCTTGCAACACAAACATGCCTCCTAACTTTCAGCTATTACCAGAATTACTCACGATGAAGTTCTTGTTCTCTCTATATTTCTTATCCTATTCTTTGAGATGGTTTACTGTTCGCGTAACGTTTCAAGCCGCTTTTGAAATAGTTTGCCGAAAAGTACTTTTGGCGGGAAAACCGTCAGCCAATCAGAACGTCCATGCACAGCTCGATATCAACGGGTTAACCGTTAGTACGGCAGTTTAATCTCAAGATAAACTCAAATCACCTGTAATAAGTCTGTCTCTCTTGGGGTCATAAAACATTGCACTTATTCTCTTTTCGGTTGGGCTTGTGTCGCTACTAGTAAAGACCTGAAAAAAAGAAAATATTTTTAGTTTCATTCGAAGTAGCGGCATCGGTTGTCGCTACTCTGACTTGCAGTTACAGCAGAAATGGCACATTACCCAAAAAATAACGAAATGTCCAGTTATTTTTCAGCCAGACTTCTTTACTTTGGAAATAGAGAACATTTGCCATGGTTCCAATTTCATACAAACTTTTACTGAATATCCAGAACTATTTTCGGTAATTATTTTCCGTTTTACGTTCGTAATTCTCATGTAAACTCCATCAATCATACGTGGTCATTCGCCATTTCACACCAAAGTAGACCTGTCACCTTATTGTTTTTGATTTTTTTTTTTCACTCATGCAATGTATTAATTTGGATAATCCCACATTTGAATTACACATCAGAAAAAGCTCGACTATTTTTTCGTTTAAAATAGAATATAATTTTCAAAATTTTCCAAAACCAAGTCGTTTCTTTAACTCCTTTACGCAAACGGTCTGAACAAATAAAGAATACAGAATATCCTTAAATGACAGTGACGCTATTTCTTCTTAGATTGTGACGAAAAGGTGGGCTGATGATTGTCGACTGTTCGTTTATAATATGAACTGATAAAAAAACATGGAATTTCTTGTGCCATGCGCGTATAATAACGTACCTGCAAACATGTAAGTGTTTGGATATCCCAGATTCTAAAAACCTGTAAAAAGTCAAGACAGGAGATTATCACACAATTTATTGCGCAATACGGCATCAACTAACGAGACAGGATAACAAAGGAAAAACAAAGAAAGAACAAAGAACGAAAAAAGAAATCCAGGAGTTAAAGAGTTAAATGTTTCAATTTAACTAACGTATTAGAGTTTCTTCCATGACGTACCCTGGCCGTGGATAAGCTTATCAAATGCTGATCATTTTCATTTACTGTCACCTCGGATATTGTAAACAGATGACCGATTAACTTACCTAGGAGAGAAATTAGTAAATGGATCAACAAATATGCTCACCTTTATACAGACAAACTGTTCAATCAGCATCGGTGAGAATTAAAAACGCATTAATGCGAAGGCAGAAAAGGACTGTGTAATCATTACGTGTGATCTACTCACCCGTCGGCCTTGTAAAAATAAGAGGATGCCACATACGAATGATTTTATCAGCACCTGTAAGTAAGAAAAAAACTCTTTTGCTCACTAAAATCAAGGAACTCTCACTGTAGACAACATTAAATACTCAAGGTAATCTAGTTTAATTCGAGCAAATTCACATCGCACTCAGGTAAACAATCAGGCATGGTTGATTCTACTACTTGATTTTACTACATCGAAAAGTTATCAATGTAGCTTGCAACATTATAATGCCCCTTCTGCAACTAAATCGTGATAACGGTGGTTCATTACCGGAAGCCAAATTGAATCTCACTAGATAAGGTCATCATAAGTTAAGGGACCCCATCCCCAGAATGATCGCCCATTCGTCCCGTACGAAGATACCAGACTGGAGTGTCGGAACGCTGGGTAATGAATAGGGAAGGTTTGGAAGCCACGTTCAAAACTTTTCAAGCCAGAGTAGCGACAAACCATGTCAGATTAATGCGTCACCTTTGGGAAATGTAGTCATGCCAGCTGGCATAAAGAGGAGAATTTACTTAACGCCGCACATCACCGTCAATAACGAAACATCGCAAACACCTACCGAATCTCGACCCCATCCTTCAATTACATAACTTCAAAAACTATTTACAGATCTTTTTGGTATATACATACATATTCACAGATCTTTTTGGTACATTCATTGGTTCTCATTTACTCGTTACCTGCAGTTGCTACAACATTAGCCCTGGCACAGTAATCAAAACAGTTCACTCCTTTAGTGATAGAAAGTTCCCTTAACGGCCTAATCCAAAGCAAGTGTAAGAAAAATGTTAAGATACACAATAATGAACAACATTGAAAACGACTCAGAAATGCAGCAATGACTCACTGATGGTTAATAAGTTTGTCTAGATCTCCAAGAATAAACGATGTCACGGAACACTGCGAACAGGAACCAAACAGTTGCAGCTGAGGGAAGTATTTGACCTAGGATAAAACAATACTAAAATTGCACAAAAAATGCATATATTTCACGCCAAAGGGTTTTGAACTTGAATAGGTGATCCTCGGTATACTGGTCCGAAAAGTTAACCGGTGCAATCTTTCACACGACAAACTTATTAAGTCCACGATGACACGACAGGGATCGACGCAGCAAGGTTTGGCCTAATCCGCACCTAGTCTGTGCTACTGACAGAGCGTCGAGCAAGTTCTATACGGGAACTCTATTTACATGTTTCACTTACTTAACACAAATATCAGTACCCAGCACAATACAGGAATAAAAGCCATATTACAGAGTATAATATTTGACGTAATATTAAATGTTGTACTCTCTGGCACGGATATTTTTTTTAAGGATTCGATTTCCGTCTGGTGAAGCTGTTGTCAATGTTTCTCTTACCTTTATTACCCAGTCACCATGAATTTTTCTTCTTATAATTTCGCTAAAATCCAAAACACAAAAAATTAGTATGCTGCCAATGCTAATATTACCATGAAAATAATACTTCTAAAGGTAAATTGGGTTGGGACAATACTCTTCTTTTATCGGTGAATTTGCGTTTTTATCGTGTATTTCCGTAAAAAAATTAAACTGTAGCAAAGGCGTTGATGGCTTGACAAGCAAAACAATAGTTCAAAAAAAATATATTAAAAGCCAACCGAATGATAACAAAACTTTTATAAAAAAAAGTAAATAAAACTCCTATATTAATCTTACAAAAACATCTCAAAACTCTATTTTTCATACAGCGTACGTCTACCTTGCAATATGGTTGTTCACGATCAAAATAATTCAAATTTATTTGAAAATTGAAGTGTCTTTCACTTACTTGGTCAATTTAGCAGGATCGATAACCATGGCTTGCGAGTCGTTTTGGGTATTTGTATTTTTCATGTGTAAATCCTTGGATGAAAGTCTGAGCACATTAATATAGCCTGCGGGAATAGATGGAGAACATAGTGGCCATACGTCCTTAACGTTTAACAATGAAAACCGCTGAGGAAACGTATCTGGCACGAACATTCCTTAAAAACAATTCACAACTCTCATACTTACCATGGAGTTATGTACTGCAGAAAGTTTAAACAGAGGAATATCAGCGGCGTGCATCGAGTTTACATAAGGGCAACGTATAAAGCCCTGTCCAAACGAATGCAACATCGCGATTGTTGAATTGTTGAATGCAACATGTTGAAGTCGTTTGGCTAGCATGTTTGCATCATGTCGCATGATGTTGTATAATATTAAGCGAAGTTTAATTTCCATCAAACATTTCATGCAACACCGTTCAACATTTCTTTTCTTTTTATGTGTGAACAACAAAGGTGCATTCGTTTGGCCACGTACTTCAACATTGTTGCACTCGCGCACGCGCAGCAAGTTATCTCTCAGGCAACGGCAACGGGTAGTTTCGCCTAAAATTCGGGATCATTATTCATCCTAGATCCCTAATCTCCACAATTCGATTCTGTACCATACAACATGTTGCGTTCGTTTGACCACGCAGTCCAACACCATCCAACAAAGTTGAATTCAACAATGTTGAATGATGTTGCATTCGTTTGGTCAGGACTTAAGTTAGAACTGTGTTTCGAATTTCCAGGGTGGCCTGCCATCAAATTGAGGTTGTGACTTTACAGTAATTTTGTCAAATGGGGATGCTGGTGGCATAGTGGTAGTGCACGTGTCTCTCACCACTATGACCAGGTTCGATTCCGGCTCCGTGCGATTATCTGATTAAAGTTACCTTTGTCACATGTGAGAAAAGTGTTGTCCAGTTTGACTCTACCAAGCATCGCAGGTTTTCTCAAGGTACTTCGGTTTCCTCCTGTAGTAACACTGGACCCATGAGGGGTGGACCTTATTGGACCTCTAGGGAGAGCAGCTCAGATAGCTGATAGGGTTATCCCAGTATAAATAAAGGCACTTTACCTTTACCTTTCAGTGGACAATTCGTTAAAATGAACATCTTACGGCCGTCTTGACGTTTAAATTGTAGTAGGCAAGAGGAAAAGCACAGAGAAAAATCAAACGCGAAAAACTAAATTTATCGGTCTAAGAAACCGGCAGTAAATGTACCGTCAAACTTTTTCCGGTACATTTACTGGTAGGGATCGATATACGCGGGTCGCCGGTCTAGTGGAATTCCTGTGTTTATTTGGATGATGTACGCAGGCAATGAATGTATATTATTATACATTCAAACTTCATTCTTGTTTCTTATTAGTTAACATTCACCAGTTAATTCTCAATGTCCGGAAGCCGTGACATCATTTTCGCCGAATATTTAACAATTAGATTATTCGCTCTCGATTTCTATGAGGTGACAGTTGACGAGGGCGAAGCCCGAGTCAACTTTCACCTCATAGAAATCGAGAGCGAATAATCTAATTGTTTTAGTAGAAACACACTTTGCAAAGAACATTTTTCGTCTTCTCTGGGATTGGACTTTCATGTAAGCATTCTATTTCGTCTTCAGAAACTTCACAAAAACGAGAGGCGGAAGCCATTTTCGCTACTCGCTATCTATCGACGAATAGATAGCGAGTAGCGTAGCCAATCAGAATGCAGCATTTGCAGTAGTACTCGACTAAGTTTCTACTAACGTGAATTATTCGACGGAGCTGTCCAAAGAAAATATTATTGGACGCTGATGACGTAACCACCTCAAATCCGCGAAAATTACAATACAGCAAAAATGGCCTGCAGCAGTTTGGAAAGTTAACCGCACGAGTCTTTTTAATGCAAATCGTTTCTTGCATCTATCGCTGTTTTGAATGTATAATAACATTGACCTCGGTCTGGACAATTCTTGATATGATGCTCAGTCTCATCTAATAATTGTTTATTATCTGAATGTCATGTAACTAATTTACGTTCGTTACTTAATTGTACATTTACGTTTGTCATTTTAGTTGGGAAGAGGATGGCCAATTTTTTCCCCTCAGTCAGAGTAAGGCACACTCCATTTACCTTGATCATCTCCAAACAAAATGCAATCATCTGGCATGCCATTCAACTTCCACGGTACATACGTCATGCAGTGAACAGTTTGCTCCAATGGTTTGATATGCACAATGTTCTAATTAAAACAATCAAACTGCACGTAAATATGGGCAGTCAACTACAGCACTCCTGTTAGGTTGTACTGCTTTGCACTGTGCATCATGTACTGTATTTTATTGCATATTATCGTACTGTGTTCCATTGCATTGCATTGAACTAAGAACTGTACACTGTAAACCAGTTATTTTGCAGTAAAAATTACTGCAAGATTTGATGCGAGAAAAAAAATTACAGCAAGTTTACCAAATAAAAGTAAATTTACAGTAAACAGATAAACTTCCGTTTTATTGGATCGTGTTGCATTGCATTGAACTAAGAGTTGTACACCAGTGGCTAAAAAAACGGGCTAGTTGTGACTGAAAAGCTAGTTGTAAATTAGAAAAGCTAGTTGTAATTGAGAAGAGGCTAGCTGTAAAAAAGTGGTATCTGTCCATCCATGCTAAATGTGTATGCTTGTCCTTAACTTTGATATGTGCAGAGCGGCTATGAAATGCATAAAAAAGAAAGACAGGCGTCCCCACCCAGTAAATCTTGAGGAGTACGAATCTCAGCGTTGGTTTGACGGTGTTTTTTACCAGGCTGAGGAACGACAGCTGTCAAAGCTACACAAAAAATATGTTTCCGCCAAGTTTGTAATTGTTTAAATTGGTTTTTTTTTTTATTAAGCAATGCATTGTGTTTTTGTTCATTTTATTTACTTTAACTTACCCTAGTTTTGCGGTTATTGTAGTGTGATTTCAAACATGCAGGAGCAAAATTGTCTCAAATTTCTGCTCACCTGCAGTGTAAGGCTAGTTGTAAATAAAAGGTTTTTTTAGCCAGTGTTGTACACTGTTAAAAAACTATCACTAATCAGTTATTTTACAGTAAAAACTACTAGAAGCTTGGATGGCAGAAAAAAATACCGTGAATTTACCAAATAGAGATATTATGATAACTACCACGACAGTCTTGATCGAAAACTTTATTTGCGACATGTTTCGGAATATAACTCATTCCTTCATCAGGCAATTTAAAGTAGGTTCGTTATAATAACAGTCGGAATTGATCTAATGACGCTAAATTGGTCTGCGTCAGCTACAGTATAATTCTAATCTCTCTCAATTCAAAATGCATTACGCTGCAGCTGACGCAAACCAACTTAGCGTCATTAGATCACTTCCAACTGTTATTATAACGAGCCTACTTTAAATTGCTTGATGAAGGAGTAAGTATATTCCAAAACATGTTGCAAATAAAGTTTTCTATCAAAACTGTCGAGTTAGTTATCAAAATATTATGCCAGTTCATATTACAAAGAAACATTAAAAATGAAATGTATACAGCGGTTTGTCAGGTTACAATATATACGGAAAATTTTCCAAGAACCGTACCTTTTACTGTAAAGTAATTTTACAATATACTTCCTGTAAAACATTACAGTAGATTTTTATGTTAAAAAACCTGAAATTTTTAATAGTGTACCAGTTGTATAAGATATGTAACTTACAGACTGTTTCTGTTTGGCTCTGTGGTCCCATATTGCCAACGATCTTTCACAGGTTATCTTTTGCATTAGATAAAATGACAAAATTCAGGGAAAAAAACACAACAATTCTTACTTGCAACAAAATAGCTCAGAAATAATTGGGACTGTTAAAAAGTTCAACAAAGGTAAACTGAGAAAGAGCATAAGAAAAACAAACATGATGACTTGTGAACATAATTATACTTCCAAAACAATAATTCGTGAAAAACCTTTCATTTCTTTGTGTGCCTCAGACAACATTAATTTCCAAATTGAATTCATCAACCTATTTCTTCAATTGTTCTGTCTCTAAAAAATCTACAATATGTGCCATACAGTATTGATAAAACACCAGTGCACATTTGTTGAGCCCTATTTTAGACACTGCTCAATTCACTTACAATAATTTTTCTCAAACCAGGACAATAATCACACCCAGTAATCCAGGAAGTTTCCTAAAAATCAAGTTTACATTTAATTAGAAATAGCAGGATGAAAAGTTTACCATACCCAATATCACATTTAGTATACGTACATATGTGCATACAAATACAACAGATCTATGTCCTGGACTTACAAATCTTCATATTAATAATTAAACATAAAAAATTGAAGATGTGCTGTCAGGATTATTCAAAATAACAACTAAAGCATTCTCTGACCAAAATATTTTATTACTACGAGCTTTTGATTGCCAGTCTGCAATCTTCCACAGGTAAATTAACAATGATGAAATTTGAAGATGGGCCCTATTATATAGGAGGTAAAGATAGAGTCGATGAAATGTTGGCGTGTATGAATAATGAGGTGGTGTTAAATGATAAGAATTTTAATGTTATGGTTAGCGGCATCACTTGTGAAGTAGGATGGTATATTGTTCTGGCAGTCTTCTTGAATTGTTGTCGGCATTGGTTGTTTTTGCTGTGTGCCATGATTCCAAAGTTTTTCTTTGTTGATCGTTTCCTTTATCAATTATATATTTGTTGTTGAAGTCAACAAAGAAAAACTTTGGAATCGTGGCACACGGCAAAAACAACCAATGCCGACAATAATTCAAGAAGATTGCCAGAACAATATACCATCCTACTTCACAAGTGATGCTGCTAACCATAACATTAAAATTCTTATCATTTAACACCACCTCATTATTCATACACACCCACACTTCATCAACTCTATTTTTACCTCTTATATGATAGGGCCCATCTTCAAATTTCATCATTGTTAATTTACCTGTCAAAGATTGCAGATTGGCAATCAAAAGCTTGTATTAATAAAATATTTTGGTCAGAGAACACTTTAGTTGTTATGAATAATTAAACAGTTGATAAGTAAGATAACTGTAAGATAACACATCTATCTTACTGGTATACCATAATACCAGTATACCGGTATAAGCATCTGAACCTGTACTGCCATATCAGTGTCAACTATATACCATGAATGACTAAAACATGGGTATACTGCCCAACTTAGTGCATGGTCCATTTAACTCCTCCCAAGTTCTGCCCTTGACTAATAATAGGTTAAGTAAGGAACTAGGACCAAAATAATTAAAACAGCTCAGTCATTTTAGACAGTCTTGATCCAGGTATCTAATCTAAAGAATTTTCTAATATATAATTTCACTTACATTTATATCAATACAAGCTTGTAATCGGAACTATGAAAAACAAATCAAAAATATTTCAGAACTTCAAAATTAAAAGTCATAAAGGTGTTGTATGTTATTGTAATGTATAATACAGTAGAGAACAGCATTGTATAATTGCATTGTGTTGTAGTGCATTGCATTATATTGTGTTGTATTGTATTGCATTGTACCATTTCATATTGTGCTGTATAATTTGAGTTGTACCATTTTTCTGATGCACGTGCAGCAGTCAAATGGCAATGCCATAAAATTAACCTTACAACAAACATGCAAGTAACTGTAGCTCACCTTGCTGCTCCACTGTGACACCACACCTTTTTCAGAAGTGCTGATGAAAATGTCAAGTTTTGGTATATATGTTATGTTTCGTATGAAGTCCCTCCTCCTTTTGTCACCTGTGTTGATTGATTAAGCATGAGGAAAAAAAAATCACCACTATGTACAATCAATTTTATAATTACATGATCAGATCAAAAAATTTCCAACTGACTTGCATTTTTCAATTGTAAATAAAAAACACTCATTTTTTTGAAAAATTGATGATTATATTAACTGTTATATTAGGAGTTGCTGGTATACTAATATACCACAGATATCAATAATCCACTAGGTAAGTTCCTTATTTGTTCTTTAGCATGATTTTACTGTGGTTTTAACAGCACCTAACAACATTCCTGGTATACCATGGTCCTTGAAAAACCAAAGAATATAAATTTTGGGGCACAAATACAATGTTGTGCCAGGAATAATTTCTTTAGGCTAACACCAACAAAAAACCATTAATATTTCATCAGTCATCAATGTGTTTTTCATTCAAACAAGTCAGTTGTAGTCTTAAAGATGCACTCAGTAGTTGAATTGAACTTCTCTCTCTCTTTCTAAATATACAGTGCACAAAGTGTTTGACTGACATTAATCCCTTAATGCTCAGGGCTGAGCATCCCTGTTACAAGTAAAATTTACAACTGTCTGGCACTAGCTAGAGTAAAATACAAAACTGTGCTCTTTCCTTAATGGGTTAAAGAACAAGCATCATAAAACTTATAATTACAGATAGGAACTGGCTGCCCTCAACACATTAATGTGACAAATCTTGGGGGATTCCTAGTTCTATGGATACCATAAAATGTGACATTACAAGAGCTTGTACACTGATAATATTGATATACTGTAGGATTGTCAGAATACCAATACTAAATATTACTCATACTGATGATCCCTTTGTTATGCACATTATACCAAATATTGTTTGGTTTCCATGATGCAATGCCATAGGGATTCTGTTACTTGTTGAAATGGATTTCTTTTGTAAAATGATAGAGTACCTCCAGCTTCACCCAAGAATTTCCGTTTTGAGACTGTAAACACTGAAGAGCCTTCCTCGGCCAAAAGTTGCTCTGTCTGTTCTTTGTCTGCATTTCCTATACCAAACAACTAAACCAAAAATATAAACCATATAGAAATACCCTATTATGGTCAGAATTTCAAACATATCAACAAATCCCTAGTGCAAGTATGTAAATAAAGACAAAATGTATGTCCACAAAAATGATTCCAAAAAACAATGTATTTTAATTGCAGTGTTTATTTCTTAGTGATGTTTTTTTCGTTTGTCCCCACTTAATGCATTAAGCCACCCCTGAGTGGGATGCCATATTATTATCATATCATCACATTGTCAGGTGTTTCCCTCAATATAACCTAATACTCCTATTCATTTGAGTAACAAACATAGCTGGATAGATTCTCTCTAATAGAAATGTCTTTTTCATAGAAATGGTATATTCATAACTAGCAGGCATTTTATGATGGTATGGGGTACACACCCTCCCTAACATTGGAACCCATTTTCCCCTTGAACTTGAGAGGGCATATTGATCCAAGATTATGTTGATAATGATTATTGAGATCAAAGTGTTCTATATTATTTTCAGTTACACTAGCATAGCCAAGGGGGGGGGAGAGGGGCCAGCTGCCCTCCAATCTTCTCCAATACCATCCTGGAGAAAATGTCATATCCATAGAGAAACTAATGGGGGATATAACAAAGTTTTCAATTTCTATGATAAATTTCCAGTTCATCCTTGTTTAAAGATTGTGGAAAATGAGTGGATTATACACTGCATATGATTAAGTAATTCAAAGATTTGATGGCGACATTAAATTTTCAGGAAGGTCTATTATATATTGGTAAGAACTACCACCCCAACAAAGGTTGGTCCCTTGCAATGCCACCATTCAGTTACAAGAAAAAGATGCAACTTTTAAACTGTAAATAATGGAGCAAAAGCCCACAGTAAGGCCTGACCAACATCTGCCAGATAAAGGCACTTATAGGTCTGTATTGCAGTACACTGTGTCAGGTAAATCATCAGAGTTTGGTACCATGACATGTTTAGGAGAATCACCACTTCCTAATGGTCATATAGGGATAAAGCTCCCAAGCTGGACTACAGTGCTTCGGGTTTCCCATATGTTAATAAAGACCGCGAATTACGAGAATTTATACCTCACTCCAGTCAACTTCGGCCTCAGGATTGGCCGCTATCTTTCTAAATAAAGCTTTCACATCATGGCTGTTGACGTCGGTGCCAAACAAATTGTTTATTTCCGCTGAAAATGGCTCATAACCTGAAAAATCCAAGATAAATGTCTAAAATAAGTGTACACCCGACACTGCAACCCTCCTTGTATCCCCCTCACCATTCGTCAACCTTTCTTGAAGTTGTAACCTTCTTTCCTCCGGATTCAGTTCCTCATCGACGTGTGTGAATTCCCCAATAAACCTCTCAAACAGTTCAAGCTTGCGTTTGAAACTACCAACTGTATACGGTCTGGAGCTCGTCTTTCTTTGATCCATACAGCTGGTGCGTTTGCCCAGCAACTTCGAAATTAACCTTTTTGTTTATATAAAACATAACTGATCCAGGAAACGACCACCATTTCTAGGGTAACTAAAATTGGCCTTTAGTAACTATGGGGACGAGAACCAATGAAACAACAGACCTTTTGTTTTCCGAATGACCAATAAAATCGTCCTCAACTGACGAGCTGATTTATAGATTTAGCATTACCACAAAAAGGCTGGGGAGTTAACTGGGTTAAGTCAAACTTTACAGTTTTGGCTTGTTCTGGAACTGTTTGGTCTCAATTGACTAGATTCGTTGGAATGTTTGCCTTTTTTAGCTCTTATGAATCGTGCCCTTGTAAATTACGTTCAAAACTTTTCGAACAAGACTAGCGTCAAACCACGTCCGATTCTTCACCTAGAAATTTGTTGTTCGTTTCAATTTTAGCGGTGTTTGGCAATACAGTTTGGCGAACTAATGGCATTAACATTAAACCAAAATGGTCGATCAAAGCGTAGGTGTTCTCTCTTTCGAGTAAATACAGGTTAACCCTGTCCATTGTCGTCCCCCAATGTAACCATGTAAGTTGCACTGTACTTGTTAGGATTAACTACACTATGCTAGCCAGCCTTTCTCAAGACCTTTTTCAAATGTGATCAGTGTATACAAAAGAAAACTACAAAAGCTTAAAAATGAATTGTGGAGACATTGAATTTCCATCATTTCCGTCAACTTCTATTAGACCTGAAGTTTACAGCTCTTGTCCTGCACTTGCATATATTTCCTGTTCCAATACTTCGCTTACAGCGCCTTTGTAGGATTACCTGGTAGCGTAGAGCTCATTTAGCTGAAAACCCGAGTTTTAACGCCATCGAAATTCCAAATTAAATTTACAATAGCTTTCAAAAACGTATATGCCATGGTGAATACGTTTTTCAACATTGCAAAGTTCTCAAAACTGTTGTAATCGGTGTTTCATTGAACATGCGTTGCACGTCCCATGAAAGAAGCACCGCACCCAAACATACATATTCCCAGCCATAACCTGTCGACCTAAAGCTCCAGTACATCGTTGGCACCCCACAATTTCAGCAAGGTTCGATTACTTCCGAGGGTCCAGTCTAGGTTATGGCAAAGCGATATTAGCGATTTTGTTTCTTTGTGGCTTGTTAACACTACCAACAATATAAATAGATCAGGTTATTTTTTCCGTATATCGTTATATTTCGACGGCATTAAGTTCATGTTTTCATGTTGCCTCGTTCACACTATCAACTTGACATGAAGTGTCTTCCGCTATCGCGTGGCCCTGTCGTTTTTTGTTGCTACTTTTTGGTCTCTTTTTGGGTTTTTTTTTTTTGTTTTTTTGTCCTCTTGTTTTCTTTGTTCTTTTATTAGCTCTACTGTTGTTGTACGACAACGGTATGCACGAAAGGGTTAACCAGGCTCGATTTCTCGAGTTTCTTGCTTGGGCCACGTTTCACCCTTCCTTGTCGTAATTCAAATGGAAAAGGCTGCGAGTATGCTTTTAGAACTGCTCGTTTAACACGGGTATGCGTTCAACACTACGCATGCAGCTTGCTTGAAATCCATCCAAGAACGATCGACGGACATTGTCCATCTTCGTCGGACATCGCTCGTCGTTAACGACGTAATACTAACGCCCAATAACAAGAAAAACTACATCGATACAACAGTCACGGTTTCCACAGTGGTTCGTGCTTGAAAACATCAGTTCACCTCGATCCGATAACATTGTTCACAAACTTGCAAACAAGTTGCGCATGCGCAACAACCCCGCCTGCAACATCATGAAAAGGACACTGGAATGGATTTTTAATTTTTTTTTTCTTCTACTTCATATATTTTTTCGCCGATTGTTATATTTCATTTATAATCATCTGTTCGGTTTAATTTAAAATGCCATATACAAAATATATCAACTATGTGAAGAATCGAAAATACTAAAATTTCTCTGATTTTCTTTCCATTAAATTACATTGTACAATCATATGAAACTACCAACTGATCCGAATGAAACGACTTGCAAGACACTCCACGTAACCCACAACCACCCGAAAAAGAAAATAAACTACTCTCTATTTTACAAATACAGATGGTGATTGAACTAACTTTCAGTGGCGTTGCTAAGAAGGGAACGTGCAACTACCAAAAATTTATTGCGCACACAACTGTTCCCCCCCGAATTAGATTTGTAGTTTAATTATAATGGACTCCTGACAACCAGAACGGTTAATACTAACCCAAGTTGTACTATATGGAATATCCTTCTACAGTATAATTGAATAAATGTACATTGCATTATGAGTATGGTGGTTTCAATTTTGACAGTTGCACCTTATATGTTAGCGTCCCCATCCCAAACTTCCTTACCCAGTGATAAGTGAGCCCCCTCAAAGATGTCCGGCAACGCCACTGCTAACGTTAGCTCTCGTTATACATTCAATTAGCCCGATCAGGAACGTGGATCCAATGTTAAAATTACAGCCTTTAATCCTACTATTCTTAAAATTTAATTAACGAACCGTTTTACGGCAAACTGATCGCTTTTTTTCATCGTGTTCTACAGCATGAATCGATCGAATGGTTTCTTTTTTCTTTCCTAAGAGAATTGTCATGTATGTATGGTGAATAATTTGCGTACGAAGCAAAAATATTTTTAACCACGTGGAAAATGCATTTTTGAGACGTCTCGTGTAGAAAATTTAAACTTTGAATGAAAAATCCTTGTGTCGCGTTAGCCACAACGAGTGTTTCCGAAAATAAACCAGTGAGGTTTCTACGAGTTTCTGCCACAAATGGAACAATGCTTTTACAAATACTCAAACGATTCAGCAAGTATGTCATCTTGCAAATCGTTTCGTTATCCGAATTTGGTCCTTAAAGGACTTCGACGAGTAAGATTTCACACCTCAATGCCATCGGAAGCGACGGCGTCCTAGCTTTAAGCGTTGTGCAAATCTACAATGGACTCTCTTATTTGCTTGTTGTTCAATTTCCGCCCGCTCCTGACACGTACACAACATTCATGATGCGTTTCCAGGAAATAACAAACGGTTTACGACATTCCAACGACTCTTTCTAGAAACCCAATCCATTTGCATCATTACCTCAGAATCCTTGCAACCTTTCCCTACTTCTCTGATAATGGCTTTGTCGATACTTCTATAACTACGACGAGTGAATATCGACGACCTGTTGCGTCATGGCCTCTGGCGGGAGTACTGACGGCGAAACAGATTGGTGGGTTGACGTTAACAATTGGCCGGGATGTCCTGGGTACTGAGGGTGCGGGTGGCTCGATGGCGACATTATCATTTGTGCATGATGTCCGGGAAGGTACATAGCCTGTGAATGGACTTGTCCCGCAGGCACTTGCCCACGATATCCATGGGCCTGCATTTGTGCATGCATCGTATGCGGCACAGAAGACGGGCCGACCCCACCCAAGTGAGGTGCCATGGTTCCGGTCGAGGGATCTCCGCCTGGAATGTATGCTCGGGGCGAAAAATGAGGCGGTTGTCCAGCTGACGGATCCGGCATATGGTAGTTCGGATGCATCTGTGGATGGTGTTGTTCAGGGTAATAACCTGTGGGAGTCGGATGTCCTGGTCCACCTGGTCCAAAGCGCGGTGGGGACGGTATTCCTTGTCCTCCATTCTTCCCCCCGCGTCTTCGTGATTTGAAAACAGTTACCACAGGTGACTTTCCAGCTCTGTTCGATGCGTCGATCATTGGTTGCACAATTCGTCTTCGAGCATTGATAAACCTTAAAAAAAAAAATGATTACTCGCAGAAACTGATTTGCGTTGCTCGTTTTAGAGAAAAGCCCTTTTTCTGTTTACTAACTTCGACGTTAGCGTCCCTAACGAAACGAAGTAGCAATAAACCCCCGACGGTTGTATTGGGGTTGACTCTCATCACTTCATCGATCCCACACCTTCGCAACGGAATGTGGCCTGAGAACTAGGATGTTAACCTCGTTTTTGTCGTTGGCTCAGTTTCTTTTAATCTTCGGAGGTTGATAACTAACTTAACTACCTCAGCAAGATATACACGTACTTTCTGCCAACACTTCGCAATTTCTATAGGCCGGGCAAGTTAAATACTTTTTTCTAAACTCCAACAACGATAGTATAAGTTGGTTATATACCTTGAACTTGGTGTTTAAGCAACGTATCATAACGAGCTGAACATTTTGAACAATCTATATTGACTATGAATATAGTTATGCATCCCCCGTATTCCGACAGTAAAGGACCGTCGTCTCTTCCTACGGATATATAAGGATAACCAATAGCATTAAGCAATGCCCACCGCTTGAGTAGCGGTTTGAGCACTCTAGTCCCTTATTAATCCAAGTTCGTTCCGAGCTGCACTGATGAGCTGTAGTGCAGCGAAACGTACGTGTACGTATACGTGTATATATATATATATATATATATATGTATGTATATATGTATATGTATGTATATATGTATATGTATGTATATATGTATATGTATGTATATATGTATATGTATGTATATATGTATATGTATGTATATATGTATATGTATGTATATATGTATATGTATATATATATGTATATGTATATATATATATATATATGTATATATATATGTATATGTATATGTATATGTATATGTATATATATATATATATGTATATATATATATATATGTATATATACGTATATGTGTGTTTATATATATATATATATATCGTAGTTTCTCTGAATAAGACATTCATCTTGACGAATTTCGAAAAATCGGATGTTCCTGACTTTTTAAAAAGCAAGCAGTCTAATTTATGTCCTATTCATTTCCTCCAAACGTTTACCACTGGCGCCATTTTTTAAACAGGACTCCAAAGGATATCGGCACAATTAGAATTTGACGAAAATATGTTCTCAGGCTTCTTGTTCCTCGAAGCAGATGTCAAAAACCGGAATTTTTCCTATCCCAACAGCATATCGGTCAGGATTCGGGATTTTCAAGTAAAATCGGGATAGTTCGACAGTTTGCGTGTCCAGGTTTCCCATTAGCAAGTAAAACCGTCCGCGTAACGCAGAATAAAATAACAGAACACTTATCCAGACTGAGGGAAGTTCAACGAGCTATTCAGTGTCTATCATACATTTGACCTTTCACTTCAAATCATTTTGATAGCTTACACCTGTTTAAACACACTATTCATTCCAGAAAGCTTCCTTCATTCGTCTTCACGTTTCGTAAACCGCAAGAGTACATAATAGCTAAACTGCTGTATTACTGCAGCAGTGAATTCTTCAGCATGTTCATTTACCTATGCACAAAACCAAACACGAACGCCGAACACCCGTTCACGGATAAAATTAACTCCCCTTCCTCCTTGATGCGCAGTACTATTCATTAGTCTGTGTATCTTCACCAAATATCATTCACTTCATTCGGGAGGTTGATCCGGAAGCGGCAATTTATAATCATAATGAGTTCGTACGTCGTGGCGCCTTCCAGGTAAATAATAACACGAGACTAAACACTTTCTCAGATTGCGAACTTAATGGACTAAACAAATCCCGAGTTAATACCGCTTTGTTCTGCTGATTATTTCTCTTGATCTTTGGAGATTTTAGGACATACTGACTGTAGGAGGCAATCATATACCTAATACAAACCAACTAAACAAAACAGATTTAGAGAAAATATGACAGTTGATCTTCCGAACGCCGAATGTCAGATAAACCGCTTCGATAACAGGCCATCATTTAACCTTTCCAAGTGAAGCATTAGTTACATAAACAATGATTGTCGAGTTCTTATATCATCCACCTGCAATATCGCTGTCACCACTTTATGTGTCGAAAAGAACTTTTTTTACACCCATTTTCAAAAAAGGGCCAGGAACAAGTCCAACTGCGGTATTAAGAAACCATGACATTGTGAGCAATGATAGTTCGCGTTTGGTCGTTTATGTGACCCGTTTTTGCATTTCCACATTTGACCTGGGGATAGAACACTAATCAAGATGTTCATATGAGCTTGGCGAGCTTACCTAGTCAGCCGGGTAGGCTCCTTAAATAAAGATCGTACCGTGGCTGAAAGTAACATCCGAAGTAAATATGCTAACTAGGATTGGTTTAGCCGTAAGTTTTATTTTGGTTTTATGAACAGCTCTAACTATCGTTTACAGACGACGGACAAGCGTATCAGTAGACACAGTAAAATGGCTCGCCTCTTAAAACTTCAGTACATTTCGTGTCGGAAAACAAGGGCAGCTGGTCACCTTGTGCGCATGGCAAAGGGTGTTCGGCAGGTCGTGGTCACATTCACGTGGGAGATGTAATAATGGCGTTCCAGACATTTCGGTCCATTTCAAAGGAAATAAAAAAAGGAAAGCTAACTTTTAAAAAGGACAACTTAAAAAGAATCTTAAGAGTACGTGTTTTGTTCTCGAGAAGATTAGCAGATTGCTACGTCCGCATTACAACGAAAATTTTCGGGAAGCCTTATCGTTTATCTCAATTGGATTACACACCCTCGTCAACGGGCATAGTCAGAAGGCTTGATGGATTTCGTTCTAACAAGCACAGTGCCAACTTGTTCCAAGTTTAACCAACCGACTTGACACGCACTGGTAAGAAACGATAATGACCGCGAATCATTTTTCTATATACATAAAATTATACAACCGTGGTCAACTAACAATGCAATTAAATATCCTGAAAATTTTGGCTTCATTATCTCGCCAAGTTTCAGCTGCTAAACTGCCATCTGCTTCGTGAAGGTGACATAGCAAACGTAGGGATCAATTCAGTCACCAAACTGCATGCAGCGAAATAGAGTCCCCTGAACGCAATACGGCAAACGGAGGGATCAATTCAGTGATAAACTGCTTGTTGCGAGATAGGCTCTATGAAGGCAATGCGGCTAATTTTATAGCAAACTCGATGCGATTCGCAGAGAAACCGTGTTCGCCTTATCCCATGGAACAAGCTGAGGAAAAAAACTTGTTGCCTACCATTCTAAACAGTCTCTACGATAACGAAGTACCAAAATTTTAAGCCAGAAAGCGGGGAGAGGCTCATTCAGCCCCTTCCTAAGATCCGTCACCATCTTACTTGTTTTGTCAACGGATTCCTTCCCGCTGTAAGTAAGCAACTATTGTTGCTTTACCAATACCATGCAACATTGTCGAAACAATGATGAATAACGTTGTTGCTTTACCACTACCGTTTCTTCACCACTTCAACAATATCGAGACAATGACAAACTGTGTTGCTGTTTGTCACCAGTACCGTGCAACATTGTCGAGACAAAGCGACGAGCAACGCTGTTCCTCCTAAGATACTGCTCGGTTAAGATGACAACACCGCTACAGCATTGTCCAACCACTACTGCTGCAAAATCTAGCGCTAATTTTTGCTGGTCGTTAACATTTACGGCAGGTGCCCCTAAAACAAGACGCGAACTGGCAGACGTATCACCACGATGCTCCGTCTTTCTTAGAGCAAGCTAACGCCAGGAGAGCACATCGCAAGGAGTGCTCTTCATGCGAGCATTTTCCCACCTAACGTAAGGCGTGTCTTCTGTATCGCGGAGTTTACTTCTCTCTAACATACGAATCTAACGAAAGTTGCGGCGGGAAATCTGCGATCAGCATGGTAACAACGCAGCGACAGCCGGACAACTTACGTGAAAAAAGCGTCAAACAATCAAGCTTTTTTTCCTGTTTCATTTTTCTTTTCCTTCTTTTTTCTAAACAAAAGATAGATTTCTTTCGACCGAAGCATTGCATGCTCTGGTCTATTCTACGAATACAGCCCAGGTTTTCGTGGCCGTGCGTCGCATTTCAAGGGCTTGAGTACAGGAGCCAAGCTGATCGTCTGACATGATCTCACGAGGACTACACACGGGACGTTTATTATAAGACAAGCCTCAAACTTAGTTAATTCAAATTACTTCTTACGATATTAAATATTGTCGAGATACGGCCAATAGCTCATAGAATGGGCCCTTTAAGGGCTGTTCACCCGTGCGACTTTGTGCCTTGCGACTAACCCTTTCAGGTCCATACCCGACTTTGGTATTTTATTCTGGCTGACGCCAGACGATTTTACTCGTCAATGCGTGACCTTTGGGACAGAAACGGGCTAAGAACTATCTCTCTATCCCCTTCAGGTCCATACCCAACTTTGGTATTTTACTTTGGCTAACGTCCTACTTAAAATAGAGTTTTTCATCCGAAACAAGGAGAATAACAATTATTTAGTCACAAGAGTAAATCCTCGTTCTTCATATACAACGTCACTTGAAGTACATTCACGAGCTCAGGACAACGTTAACTCACGGAGCAGCGAAGGCCGCCAGTTTAGTTTAAAATCAAACTATAGAAAACAATCGCTTTAAAAACTTGCAAGCCCATTGGAGATCAAAAAACGAACGTCAAGCATCCAACACGATGTCAGTGATTCGTGATTTCTGCTAAATTCTAAAATTTTGCCTGTTTATTTTTGACCAAGTTTCTTAACGACTCTAAAATACACAGCGCCTTAGTGACCGTTTGTTATGAGTGTTCTAGCCCAGATAGGATGGCTGGCTGGTTTGAAGATGTTCTTATCATGGATGTGAAAGACGCCCAGTTGAATTAGTTTTGCCACAGAAGCAGCCTGAGTTTTCACAGACAAGGAAATTTATTCGTGACCCGAGCCGGCCCAATTAGCAGGCCCAGTACTCCCTGTGTAATTAGTCCTTATGTAGAAGACAAATGATCCAAGTTCTGCCCTCCTCAGCTACAAAATCACGTGTTTCACGACAACATGATGATTAATGACAGTTGCTTCGAATAAAGACCACGTGTCTGACATCTTGAGGTGAAATAAACATCTTATATATTGGTATCGTCACTACATGAGAAGTTCATGTAGCGCTAAACCTAAGAAGGCATTTGAACGAGTCGGGCACACAGAGTTGATTTCTGAGACATAAAACGAAATACTCCCACTTTTTAGAACAAGACCTGCGCTTCATACATATCAGCAAGCACATTCTCAACATCAATTCACGAAACATATTTTCCGACAATTCGGTTTATCTAGGACCATTCACCCTATGAAATTTCTTCGAAAGCGAACTTAAAAGATAGAATTTCAAAAGTAGAAATGTCAAGCAAATAAGATTTGATTCACAGAACTGCGAATAAAAAAACCAGTTCTTAGTAGTTCTTTGAAAATTAAAAACTTTCGAAGGGTAAGAATTAAATATTGACGAGGAGTGTCCATAGACTATCACATGTTATTACCAACGCTTTTCCTCCGAGAATGAGACGTCGACTAAAAAAACAGGGCTGTAATTACTCTGTCTCGACAGATAAATACTGATGAGTTCTTTATAAAGCTTATCCGAGATCAATTAAAATACCCAATCTGCCAAAACAAGTTGAATTATATTCGCCCCATCTTATCTCCGCGTTGGTTCTTAAAATTTCACGCTAGACTTATCAGTCAACTTACTTGAAGTGCCCTTAGCTGGTGAGTTAATACTGATTTTTGCGAGACAAGTATGAAAACTGTACGCCAGTGAAAATTGCTAGCATGAAACTGAGCCACAAATTTCGCTGGTTTTATGTCACATCAGACTAACAACT
Organism: Heliopora coerulea; assembly: GCA_030142905.1. Classification (NCBI taxonomy): domain Eukaryota; kingdom Metazoa; phylum Cnidaria; class Anthozoa; order Scleralcyonacea; family Helioporidae; genus Heliopora; species Heliopora coerulea. The sequence continues at coordinate 1,712,695 of JASJOG010000031.1, read as the reverse complement.
GAACGACAGCTGGGCTACTGAACAGCAAAACACCGGCCCCAAGGCACTTCCCTCAAAAAAAAAAAAAATTAGGCCTCTTCACATACTTACCAGTTGTTCACTTGTAATATTGTAAGACCAGTCTCTTGTGCCAGCTGTCGCTTTTGTTCTTCAGATGGGTATGGATGCTGTAAAACACGACAACAAAGGTTTCGTTAACACTAGACTAAATTTCTCCGGATTCGTAGGCAATTCGGAGACTTTTTATTCGGATTCAAAGTAGCCGTTTACAATGAAGTAACGAATCCGGTACAGAAAGTCTTCGGATTGCTCCCGAATCCGAAAAAGAATCTGGATACTTTGAATCCGGACAGCTAAGACTCTGGAGAAATCTTTCTCGTTTTTGTGAATGACAGCCGAAGCGGCCAATGGTGGGACAATTTTTTATCGGAGGCAATAATAAACAAAGAATGGAAAGAAATTTTTCAGTTGTCCGGCGTTACTTTCAATAAAGTTTGAGACGATTTATGTCCATGCTTGGACAAGAAACCACTGTTTGCTTTAATGCGAGCATGTAATTAAGCCAGATATTTTTTCCTGTGTAAACGGGCAACGAATCCGAATACAATCTATTGTGAATCCGAATACACTTTTTTGTGAATCTGAATACTTTTTGAATCCGAAGACTTTTGTTCATTAACTTCGACTCTTTCTGAATGTTGCTTGCCGAAAATGATATGCATGGGGCAATTATTTGCCAGTTATAGTGCCCAGAAGTTTCCTTTTGCGGGAAGCCTTCAAGATGGCACACAGAAACATGCGGAAGCTTAATATTTGTTGTTTACTAGTGAAATTCTTCGCAAGACTTTCGTTAACTGCTGCTCGACAAACTCAGACCAACCGTGCGGAGAAATTGTTTTCACGAAGGAAGATAGAGGGTTAGTACTTAAGAGACCTCGCGTATTCTCGAAGATGTTGGCAAGGTTCTAACTTCGACTCATCCAAGTCCCATCCGACACTAAGCGAAGCCTTAGTCTTAGATGACATCAGATAATTTCGAAATGCAGAGGGCATAAACAAACGCCTAAAACGCCTAAAACGATAAAAATTGCTTGTTTCTCAACCCCACGTCTAATAAACAGCTCTGTCAATGACCATTAATTTAAAGGAAAGGAAGTTTTTGAATGATTATTTGAAGCCAAAAATTCAACACAATTGTCTCATACAGACATACGGGATTCGGTAGAAGACAATAATAGCATCTCATGCTAAAAGATCTTATATTACAGTAACCACAGAAATGCCACGACCCCACATCTCCTTCAGTTTTTACGAGAGAGGACTTAGAACATATTCGACACTAACAATTTTGCTACGACTAGCATAGTCATTTGAGTTAGTTGCAAGACCCGACAGAACGCTAGGGCTAAATGTTTAAAATCTTCTTGGCATTATGTCTGTTTGTCGCACTTTTGCTGGCCTTAATTTTTATCATCATCTAACGATTTTCACCAAGTTCTTCAATTGCCGCTGTTTTGAGTATCACTTTTTTGTTCTGAACACAAGATACAAAACCCGGCTGCCCATGCGTTTTAACGATTGAGACAAGACATCAAAAGCAACACTTGATGGCTGGCACAATGTTATGATAAAACATGTAAAAAAAAAAAAAAAAAAATTGCAATATTACACGAAATTAAATTCGTCACACTGGAACTGTTACGTAGGTCTTGAGTGCGTAAGAAACAGACAGAGAACTTCAAACGATCGAAGTTTAAATTCTGCCGTTTGGATTAGAATAAGCCTTAAACATTACGGCTAGTATGAGTTGTCTTGACCTAAATCAACGTTAGTTGCCAAATCAAGAATCAATTCTTCTTGCTCAACCAATCCTTCCCAGTATTAAGGTCTTTCAATTTAAACGTTTTAAATATTTGAAATTTGAACGTCTTCAGGCAACTGAAATGTCAAGATAATCTGCAAACAAATAAGCACATGCAAGGTCGTTTAAATTATGTAATACCAGAATGGAGAATAAGTCAATATAGATATATAATCCTTTCTCCACATAAGCACGTCGTCAACTTCACTCTGCCCAAGATTTCTAGGTGTACCGGGAAAACGCATTGTGGTCATGTAAAACAGACCTGAAAGACAATTGCTCTTTCTGTCAACGAAATTAGAGTATGTCGTAGCAGCAAAGTTCGCCGTGTAGTCATTCATTTCATCGCGAACAGGTCCTCAGTAGCGTGAAGGGGTTACGTGTAAAAACCATAAATACAACACGGGCCAATATGTATATATAGAATTATCATTTGTTGTGTCACTTATGTCCAGAAAAATGGCATGCCAATTGAAAAACACAAAGTTAAGAATTTTTCAACTCCTGCCGTGAAATGCCACTGATATGACAAGCGCTCTTAACAGTTTTAGATGTTTATAGTTTCCTTCTCCAACAAGACAATAGATAAAATCTTTTGTAACAAAGTGGTTTTTGTTGGGATATGACTTTCACAGAAAGCGGGAGTGTCACGTCAACCGTAAGTTAGGTAGGAACGCCAAAACAAGCTTTACAATTCTCTGAAAATCGGATTAAGAAAAAAGCTAAAAAAAAGGAAAATTAAAATCTGTTGTGACACTTCATGAACAAAAGGTCTTGATATTGACATTGAGCAAAAGGACCTTTATACTGAAAGATTCTTTCATGCAGGTGTTGTTTTTTTTTCAAATCTGTTTTTATGTAAGAGTAGTCATAAATCTGAAGTGGGGTTGGTAGCCTTTTTTTTCTGAGCTTTTAAACCTTGATCCCTAAAAGTAATATTTAGTTGGTAAAAACAGACAGCAGAGTGAGTTTGAATCGTTGATTTCAAGTGCTTTCCTGTTTTTTTTTAATTTGTCACCTTTTGTTGAGGTATCAAAAGTGGTGTGCTTGAAAAATACTGTGGATAAGGTTATCAGGGAAAAAATATAACAATGTAACTCAATTTGAAGTCCAAAGGTTACCTCACTATTGAAGAGAGATTTGTCTTCTTGTGAACTGGAGGAGGGGTATTCTTACAAAACATGAAGTCCAAGATGTAAAGCCAAGAATTTCTCAGTTCTGGAGCTATTTTGATAAGCAATGGGACAAAAATTCATGAAAGCTGACGAAAAACCACTCTTTAATAGCATGTGGTTTCAAGCACATCACCAGTTTTTCAAGTACCTTTTTGGAATATTAAGATCTCTTGAAAGATCTTTTATATAATTTAAAAGTTGATGCCAAAGATGGATGGAATATGAATACAACAAAGAATCCAGATTAAAGGTTGCCAAGACAACCACCTAGCTGTGGAGGTGTAGTGGCTGTTGGTTCAGTTAGCTGAAAACTGATGTTTCATTTCACCAGTAAACAATCAAAGACAAAAGTTAATCTATAACAGATCCATCTTCAATGCATGTAGAAATGATCGTTACATGAAGTTAACATGAATATACATGTAATATGCTTGGGATGACAAAAAATGCAGCTTGCCATCAAGTACACACATTGGAAAAACTAAAAAGAAGAGGATTCACAAATGCTCAATTCCCCACCACTCATCTGCAAAAACAGCTTATGTCTGGTAGTAGCCACATGCAAACCATAGTTTACTCACCGTCAAGTGTTGAAACAGCCAGGCTTTCATGATGTTTGTTGCAGCCTTTGGAAATATCCCTCTCTTTTTCTGCTTCTTTTTGCCCTTATCATCATCATCATCATCAAATACACCATCTTCAGACCCCAAAGAGGGATGAAGGTTTGGATCTAAATCTAATGTAAACCACAACCATTAGTATTTCATGTATCTATACTTTCTGAACCATGTGAATCAAATAAAAGCAATGAAAGTAAACTATCTCAACGGGTTTATTTCTGGACCAAAACTCAGACAAAAAAGTTTCTCATAATTACATGTGTTGCAATGGAAACAGACTTCCAAAGGTAGCAAAAAGATGAAGACAAGCTTATGTTAATCAGAGTTGGTACACAAGCTGATTAAGCAGGGAGATTTCGGGAGAACTAAAGTGTCTGTTTCACAAATGCTGTAAACAATCTGCTGAAAACCTGATTATTGATGTATTAAAATCAAGTAGGGGTTTTTATGTAAACTTACAAATTATTTGGCCAAGAACATGTATCTACTTCATTAACTTTCAAATTTGGTCATATTTAAGAAATTAAATAAAAAGTTAAAAGCAAGATATTCCCATCACTATATCACCTAACTTGTGCATGTTAAGAATTTCACTCCACTGAGGTCAGGATCAAAATATGGCTATACATTAGCAATATTAAATAATAAAATGCCTGATATTAAATAAAATACTTGATACCATCTTTGATAAACAGGAATGCAATAACAAGAACATGTATGTTGCTAATGTAATGCTGGCAACTCAAAATATTTCAGAAATTGAAACAAGCAACACCACAGTTCATTTTGGTGCAACAACTCAACAGTAACTGTATCAGTCAGAAAACTATCTTATGAACAGGCTTTCATTGAAGACTATAAACAAAGTTATCCAATCAATTTCAACATAACAATTAGTCACGTCCCAAGTTACCAACTTTCATTGAGCTGTGAGGGTAAAACTGAAGTAAGGTAGAAAATAATGAAGGAACATTGGATCAAAAGCAATTCAAGTCCTACAGACAACCAAACAACCAGGGTATGATCTAACACACATTTTTGCAAGTTTGCAGTCATTCTTTATTGTAGTTAGATTTTAATTTAAAGAAATTTAGGCCACTTTTAAAACATTCCCTTGGTAATAAGAGAGCCTCTTCCCCCATACTAGCAGAAGAGTTCTTAACTAAGTCAGGAATTTGTTGTGGATAAACATTAGACCATAATGAGGTTGTAACCTGGTTATGAATTGAGGAATCTATTGACAGAACTATGAAAGTTGACTGGTGATCAATTTTGCTATTTACAGCAGGGGTACACTGAATTTGTCTCACCAAAATTATGAATTTCTGCATTTGACACACTGTCCCAACCTAACTATGAAACAAAAATGAAGAATCACTCCTGGTTTCTTTCTAGTCTAGCTTAATTTGTTACTTTATGTTCAGAAAAAGTTGATAACTATCAAAAATGAGAGGTCACAATAAAGAACATACAAATCTGGTTCCTCGCCATCAAGTAAATCTGACATTATCAAGGAAGTAGCTTAAGATCTTTTGCCATTTAAGCATTGCTGTTTCTTTCCCACTGACATTATGTCAGAGCAAGCTTATTGGAAAAGACTAGGGGTTGAGTAAAAACAATGCATTAAAGGAAAAAACAGCACTACCTGGCAATCTGGCTGCTATAACATCAAAACTGCTTTCTGACAAGCAGGAGCTAGTGAGTTTTTCAGACATACTCTTTTAAGTCTGAACTTTTACTATGCATGAGTCTGCTCATTTATAAACTTAGACCTTCCCTTAATGAAAACATTGGTTCCACTCCCCTGTTTGTTCTGTCCAACTTTTGCTCTCACCTGAACAGACTTCTCTCTTTCTCTCCACCTCTATCCTTGCTGCTTTTCTATATGTATGTAACATTTATCTGTGATTATATTCATAATTGGAATGACATATTTGGACCAGTTTTAATCTCCATTACACTCACATAAACATGGAAAAAGGACAGGCTTTGAAAAGTTCTCCAGGAGATCATGTGAGGATAGAACTAGAGTACTAGACATAGCAATGTGATTCTACAGTGCTCAGTTCAACTATCAAACTGTTTTTTCTGCAATAATAATGGTTAAAATGACAACATTATCTCACTGATGTACATTCTGGTGACCACTCCAAAGAACAGATTGTCAAAAAACTGAACTGCAAGTCACATAATTCACTGAATACTCAAGCCTTGAAATTGGTGCCAGTCACTGGTCATTGATCAGTAAAAAGCTATCCTGTTTGACTGGAAAATATCTTTCCATACCAGTCATCAATAACTGGTAATTTTTTTTTCTTTTTCACAAAAAATGCAACTGAGGTAGGGTTTTTTGTTTTGGTAAATGTTGCTTTCATAACCATTGTAGATGTTTAGTTCAGGAAAAAGCAGGTGTCTTGCCCCTCAAAACACCACAAGCAATATGGAAACTCAGATGTCTCACACCTCAAAGTCCTGTATCTACTATAAAATGTTACCAAAATTTCAATCATAATACACAGTAAACATATTGTTTATTATAAATTATAAATAAAAGGTATTTTCTTCTTGTTCCTCATTCGTCTTTTTCATGCCAAAGGTGTAACATGTTTTATTGTGAACATTCACATTATTCAACAATTTAACAAACCTACACTGCCTACACAAGTGTATGTTATATTTCACAGGCTTGGACTGTCCATTGTGCCATTCCACCAGAGAACAATGGCTGACTATTGTTCTGTGGTATGATGGTGCAATGACCAGGTAAAAAAGCCTATGTGACTGGCAAATTTAATTTTTTTACCAGTGATCACGACCAGTAGATTTTCAAGATTTATTTTGAGGCTTGCTAATACTGGCCACATATAACCTATATATTAGACACTTCTGCCTTAAAGGGGTGAAACCAACAACCACCATCAAAGTAAATTCAATAAATTAAATGTATTGTTTCAAGAAAGCAGTGTAAAGATAGTCATGAATTTTACTTCAGAAGGGAAACTTGTCTGAGCCCAATATTAATCCTTCCTTTGTGTCACAGCCACTACTGCTGGATTTATTTGTAATGCTTGTTTCTCAATAATTTCTAACCAAATTTCTGTTTGAAAACTGGCTTTTTTTGCCTGATAACATCAACAGAGTTTGAAAAATACCATAAGAAATACATAGTCAGAATTTGTGGTCCTTTTGGAATTGCATCATACATAATCTTTCATCCTTGATTTGGAATACAAATATATAGAGCACATATCAAGACAGAATTTCAGAGTCTATTTCTTAAATATTTGGCCAACAGATCAGTCTTCAGGATTTTTAAAGCAACTAACCTATTTCTATTGAGCCAGATGGCCCCTCTGACAAGAAAATTGCCTGGCATTAAGTGTAAAATCATGAGGCTTTTTGGGGTAAGTGAATGAATAGGGAAAGTTTCTTAACACACAATGCCACCTTGACAGCTTTCCTTTGACATGAAAAATAGCTATAAATATGCAAAGGAACAGGTTAATCTTACAAAGGCCACAATCATTTATGGGCTTTTCACATAGAAGTACATAGTGTTGGTACATTGCCAAATATCATTACTTCAACAGCTGTTATTTGTGTGTATTAATTCATTAAGTTCATCCAAATGGTTCCTAACATGCTCAATACTTCTATTTTTGGTAATCATTACCTTGCTAAAATCTTATATTCCTTCCAAGTCATAATACCCTTTGAAACACCTCAATTTTCGTAGAAAACAATCCTATTTAGCAGTATTATAGCAATATTTATTCATCTGTTAATAATTTAATTAAAAATTCTATTTGTATTAGAACTTACAGAGTATAGTTGGATTAACTCTTGCTCGTTTTTTTCAAGGATAAAATCATACAAAAATAGTAACAACAATGCAGGACTAGACAGGCATTGAGACTACCCACTGTTATTTCAATGCCACATGTAGTGTCAAAAAAACCAAAAAAAAACCGGGCAAAGTACACATTCACACCAAACAAGGTGGATTTAAATTAATTACGTTATTATTTCCTAGGGCGAAAGCTGAGACAAAAGTAACCATTGTAGTCCTGAAAAGGGGTACTTTATTGAGTAAGGAATTTGAGGTTTTATTGCATTTTATAAGATTTTTAAAAAACAACTAGCACCTAAGAGAAAGCTTTTCATTCACTCTGTTTATTTTGCGTGGCTTTTATCTGTCCAAGTCTGTTGTCCGGTACATTCATCATCTTCATCAACAAAGCTCAGAAATATTTCAACTATTCAGCGAAAAATTAACGAACGCTGTTGGAAGGCCTGATTAAAAAAAATGCCCCAACAAAACAATTGCTTTTTCAATTTGATGCTAAAATGACTCTCGCCTTTTCATCTTGTTTTTGTAGACATTCTTAATCCTATTCCTTGGTGAACCAGATTCTCTCTTGGCGTGTGTACTTTAACCTGCTAGAACCTCTTGCTGCGTATATCTGCAGCCTGATATTTTGAAATTGTATTACGCCTTTCACACCTTAGACAAAACATCTGCGGTAATAAACAAAATCACCACTGATTTCTTTTAAAAAATGGCCTTTAATTTTAAACATGCAAACAAAGTTGGGAGCCTTTATCTTCCTTTCTTCACTCGCCAATTAGTGAAAAAGGTTTTCATTATGAAATCCAATTAGACACACAGTTCCTTGTCAAAATAAAGCTAAGATTAACCTTCTCTTCCACAACGTACGCGAAAAACATTGAAAACTATGCAAAGCCACACTGAAGCCGTTCGCCAAATATAAAATACTAAAGCACAAAGCACCAAACCCTCGGCAAACAGTCATTAATTTTTCTCAGGCAAAAATGGAAATCAATCCCGCAGCTGTGTCAACAAACATGAAAACTTTGAAAGAACAAATTGTTTTTCATATTGGCAACCTTTCATTAAAAAAAAGGACTTTGTGGATGTCGCACTAAAATTAAACAAAACACTTTGAATTAAATCTCTGAGAAATCTAACGACTCGTGCAATAAAACAAAGGCCGTTTCATCGAAGTTATGAGTAATTTAGTTGAACCATAATTTGTTAATGTGCGCGCCACTGGCTCAGCGTAGGGAGACCAAGCAAAAATTGCGAGTACACCAACGCGCTGTTATCACCAAACAAAAACATTATAAACGCGCGCGAACTAGAGCGTTCCTCATACCTTCTGGAGAAGAAGTATCAGCACCAATTGACGATTGAGAAGTTATCGAAGTTCTCGCGTCGGGTTGACCTAAATCAAGTCCAGCTTCATGGGACCAGCTTGGTGTTCCTGCGGTAACCTACGCACAAGGGAGAGGAGTTTCAGTGATAAAACAAAAGAAAAAAAGTCAAAAAAAAGAAAAAAAAAGGAAAAAAAAAAAAGTTGGCAAAAGACTGGTGAGGTTATCAGGATTTTGATTGCACGTCCGGTACCAAACTAACTGACACCTTTTTTACATGTAAATTGACGCAACAAAAGATCGAGGCGCGAAGGGTTTACATCTCTACGGTTTTCTGTCAAAATCCATTTCGCGATGGCATAAGGTAATGACTGTTAATTGCTGGCAAATAGCATCAATGTACCACTCAAAATACTATAGCGCTTCAAGGTGGACATAACACGTCAGCGCCCTGCATTCCTCGATCCCCGCGCCTCTTCCTAGTCAACGCTCTTCGACACGGTTTCCGCCTTGTCTGATTACTCTAAATCCGACGAAGTATGGCACAGTACAACGACAGCAATAAAAACGCCACGTAAACGGCAAGAAACCTTTCAAACCAAGACAGGGCGATAAAAAGGAAAACTCTTAAAGTTCTGTTTTACGAATTAACCACCAAAATATTCGTGGCTTCGCTAATTTCCGTAAATACCAGAACAAATAACATAGAATTGAAGCACTTGCTCCACCTTCTACGCCTTGCACCTCGTTGCCTTTCATGCGTGAAATCATGTTGCTTGACTGTGTCGTCTTCCTGGTGCTAACACCCAAGCTTTAAGGCCCTCCTTTGCTTCAATCAATTCACAGTGCTCCCCCTAAATTTCAGTAATCTTTCATCCCACACGACATTTGTCTTCAATTGCTTCTCCTTTGTCGCCTGTCCGACCCTTCTTATCCAACGTGACACGAGCCTGACAAGTTGTAACGACAGTCTAGATGACTAACATCAACAACATCATCTTGTAAACTTTTACCTGGCCATTATCAGGGTTTCCGCGTGTCTCGGTACTGTCATCAGAACCGATGCTGTCGTTTCTAGTTTTGCCCTCTGCATCTCGTTCGTCCATCACTAAATCTATGGGCATTTTACCTTTGAGACACGAAATATATCTCTTGCAAAAATTGTCACAAAGCTCGTGGACCTAGGGGAAAGAAAATAAAAAAAGATAACTCGTAGTTTGTTTGGGCTACGAACACAAAAGCGACGGAAGGCTATTGGGGATGTTAATAACCAAAACAGGAAACCGGTTCTGAACCGTCAATCTGCACGACCAACATATAAAGCAAAGGGTATACGCTTCGACTGCAGAGACAAATATCGGGGCTTGTACACAAGGAATATGTAAATTCTGACAAGAACAGACAGCAGCAACAATTCCAAAAACAAACAGCACCCCCAAATGGCTTTCTTTCACTCAATATCGAGCCACAAGGACGTCATGCAACGCTCATAACCTTTCCATGCCGTAAAACAATAACAAGAATTGAGCAAGGGTGCCGAAGACATGGAACATGCCTACGCTTACCTTCTCTAGCTCTAGCAAATGGAAGCGGAGCACTTGAATCGCCTGAACCATCTGTAAACGCAACGACAAAAGAATATTTGAGCGATGCACATGTGAATAGCGAAGGTCGTGTAACTCACTCTGATGTTTGGCGGTTGTTTTGGTAAAACACATTAACAAATTAAGACGAAGAATAGAGTCAAAAGGTAACAACACACAAGAGACTGTCCATAGTGGCATTGTGTCATTTAAATTCAATATTAAAGCCTAATTTCGATTAATTTTTCACTAATGCACTTTTGGCAGCTGAAGCCGTCGTTCGGTCAAGGAAATAATCGACATTTCCCTCAAACAGATTACGATGAAAATGTATTAAAGTCCTCACCAGACTGTCCACCTCATGATTCGATGAAAACAAAGGCTTATCGCTCTTGAACTAAACAAGGGAAGCAAAGCAGAACGTGACACGTTGGATCGAACGAGCGAGACCTTTCCCAAATACGGTTTAAAACATCGCTAAATGAAATACCAACAAGATCACAAGAAAACCATGAAATTATTAACAAGGAACCTACGGTTCGCTATTGTCAAGCAGACAGGCAATAAAATAGAGCTACCTGTTTAGCGAACACAGAGATGTCCTCGCTAAATGAAGCGGATGAACAGACATCACCGCCAACGGCACCGGGTTCGCGTGGTGTACAGGTTGCTAGTTCGCATTTCTCGAAGATCAATGCCAACAGTGGGAAGAGTGGGTGACTATAGAAAACAAAAGACAACAGACACGCATATTAAAAACCCCGCCATAACTACTGATGATGGCTTCCTTTCTATCAATCATTTTGTATGCACTAACAGACCATAACCTAACCGAACACTTAATTCTTTAGGAAATATTAAACATTAAGCTATGGTGACAGTTTGACAAGGACGCATCAGGCTAGTGAGAGAAGGCGCAGCTTGAGACTTGGAACTTGCCAAGCTCGTCTCGATTATTATTGATATACGAAGGACAAGCAACACGCAGTGAGATTACCAAAACTATCGCAAGTTGATCAGCTTGCGTATAATGGGAGGTGTGATATTTCTGTCAAAATAACGTTGAGTGACTTACCCGTAGATTAATTCTTTATCCCTTTTGTGAATATCCGACACTGCACTGATTACAGACGGTACGGTCGAACTAGTTGGATGAAATGCGGCGCTGGGAGCAGGAGTGAACGGATGCTGACCTGCGACTAGATGCATAGCTCCACCACCATTCGCGAAACTCGAGTGAGGCGGATTATATATGGACGTGGCTGCTCCTTCCATCGAACCATAGTTGCCTTCATCGTAGGCCTATAAAGAGAAATTAATTTCCATGTGATAAAGGTTCATTTCGAATGCAGATGATGTGTACGGATAAAATAAAAGCCTTTGAATACTGACGCTTCTGAGCGATGCGGTACGTTGCACGCGCTCAGCTTATTTCGCAGAAGCAGCTCGCTCGTCAACTAACCCGTTGAGCCATACGCTCGGTGAGATCCTTCGCCGCGATGAATGAAGTCGTTAAATTAGGGTTTTTTTAGTGATTACAATAACGTTTCAGAATCTTGTCAGTTTACAAGACCCAACTCAGTTGGATAGCTTTCTAAACTTACAACCCGTCAACCAAATGAAGGCCCAGAACTGTTTCCCCGTCATCACAACTCCTAACGAATTGTCAAGCTTGTCTCATGGCTTCCTGCCACATCCCCTGTCAATCAAACTAAAAGTTTCCATAGAAGCTTTAATTAGTCAAAGTAGGGAGAATTTAGATTCTAATAAAATAACCAGCCGCCAATTAATGGACAAGTTTAAACCTTTCTAACGACCTCCAGTGTTTTGTAATTAGAGTATTTAAAGTATTCGTTCGCGGCGCTGTTTGACAGAATTGCTTAAGATCACGGTGAGCGATTCAACGCCTTGGTGCTTGCCACAAACCAGGGATATTACAGAAAGAGATGCCACTAAATTCTTCAAGTGCTTCTCATAACTTTGTGCTATCACATAATACCACGGAGTGAAAACAATTTGGGAAAAGGGCCAATCAGCGCTAAGGAGTTATCGCAGCCGAAATAATAAGTCCAAACATTTCACTTCTTATTGTCTCGCTTATCATATCAACTTAAACGTGTGCTGGAAAAGGCGTGTCCAGTCTTTCAAATCTCATAACGAAACTGTGTGCAATCCCTTTGAAAAGATGACAAGAAACTTCCTTGATTTGGAAAAGTAATTTAGGTCGTGTGTTTAGTTGGTTTCGCTGGTTCATGATATGGCGCGAATTCACACCTATGTTAATTAAAACACAAAACAATCCATAAATGTGTCTAGGTTTGAAGTGCGCCCTGTTGCTCGTTCTTGATTGACAAGATCCAGCACCTGCTGTTAATGGCTATTGTGAAGTTTGCTCTTTAGCTCCATGCTTCATACAAAACACGGAAGGTGTCTGCCAGAAGTTCTTGAAAAAAAGCTGTTGTAAGACGACAACAGTGACCAACAGTACAGCGCACGATGTCTACATGGAATGCGACCCGGCAGCAGCACGTGGTAGGGACATGGTACTTCGATTCGTAAGAAAAGCGAAGAACAACTACCTGCCGTGCCTGGTTCATCTCAGTGTGAAGGCAGCAGCGTCGGTGTCACATTACGGAATGTCATATCCTTTGTTTGCTCGCAGCCGTCATGCTGCTTTCTGACACCACCATCCTGATCAACTGACAGAAAGGCGGGCTCGTTGGACACAGCATTAAAATACAACATGTCGAGTTGTTTGAGACGGTTGATTTGACCCTAATGTTTAGGAAATTGTCATTGACTGCGTAACAATCAGCTAATCCGGTTGAAATTATAACCACAGCCTACTGATTCACGTCATTTGTAATTGCCAGTTTAGCAACAGCTTTGCTTATTAAGAATAAAAACAAGAACATAATTTGTGATGCGACAACATCAACGATCTGATTGTTGACAATCGGTTCGCCGCAGGCCGTGGGTTGATTATATATTTTGGTTGTAATCATGGACATTCGAACCGAATCCTGACTCCCATTAGCGGCAAATTATGCGATGACCTTATGTTTTAGTGCCGCTTTATGATCGCATTAGTTCCATCGACTATTGCTCCTCCAAGTGATACCGATAAGAAACTACAGACATGTCTCACCACAGAACATTTTGAAGCTTTCAATGAAATTCTCAACGCGCTAATTAGGCAAGAGTGTGCTTGTGTTTTTAATAGTGTAAATACGTTTTTTGATTGAGAGAAGCGATGAATATCAGGCTCGGCAGAATTGATACTCAAGGACATACTGACCATAATTATTTTTCTCTGCTACTTTCCAATCTCACTTTCAGTCCTCCATCTTGGGCGATGGGATTGAGTAACACGCACGAAATGATGTGAGGGAAGCGCGCGTTTTTTGGACGAGGAAAGCGATGCAAAATCTCAAGCTCTTGTAGTCTTCCTCACCGTCTTTATTTCCTAAACGTCACTGAGAAGAAAATACGATGAGCTTTTACCTAAGCTTTTTCATGACAGAAAGACTTAGCTAACAAAACTTAAATCCTGTGCGATATATTCGACACATCTTTGACGTTCAGTCTTGGTTTTCTTTGTTCACTCTTGCGAACGAATAGTAAACTTTTGCCGTGTGTGGGCAACGTGTTACACATATCCTTCGTTCAAGTGCCCGTACTTGTCTTTTAGAATATTTTGCTTGGGTCCGACAGCAATTTCCTGGCCTCGTAATCACATTAATAAACTTGAGCAACGATAACAGATCCTATTTTCCAGATCAAGTAGTCAATGTTGTTCAGTGGCTGTAAATAGGTTAGGAATAACTGTCAGCAGGGTTGTGTTATCTGGCTTTTGTTTTCATTACGCTCGTGTTTAATTTAAGAATGACATTAAATAAAATCAAAACAAGTCAAAACCCCTAGATTGTTTCGAGCCTTTCTGATAACAAGAAAATGTCATGGACCTAAACGATATTACAAAAACAAACCCAAAAAACGTATCATCTATGTATGAGCAAAACCCAGAGCAGATCGTAGTCTAAGTACTGGCAATAGCCTGGTTTCGAATATAATTTGGAAAAAAACAAGCTCCTGGGAGTTTTTCTCACATTTAAAGAGGAATGGACGTAGAAAAGGGCTCGCGGATTGCAGTAATTTTCTCAAAATGATAAATTATAATATTTAGGCGGAAAAAAGTATTTTACTGTAAGTTCGTAACTCTTTTAAAAATTGATTTTATTTGTATACCATTATTTTCCGAGGACTCATCTACTAATCATGTTCCCTTGTCACTCCCAGAAAGACGCACAAAATGTTAAAAAAACTATTTGTGCGCTCGTACACAGCCGTAGCTTGGGGAAAGTCTGCTGTTTTCAGGCAAGTTTCAGTTTGATCTAGGAAAAAATTGCCATTATTTATTTAATATTTTTAACCAAGAGGGATTCAGGTTTTCCCAAAGAAACGCAACCTAGTGTGAATAACATACTTTCGTTCCTTAGATATATACTTTTAAAGACGTATCGTTTTGGAGGGGGCTAAACTTACAGATGTAAACGATTTCTTTGCTCAGTCACTCACAAGAGCACATGGGAAGGGAGGTGAAGGTTCTCGGAATCCATAGCCCTCAGTTGGTGTCCCGCATAAACTATTAGGCGTATTCTTGTTAAATTCATTTCAATGAATTCGGGAAGCAAGAAGAGAAAACAAAAGAGTCTATCCAAGAAACGAAAACAAGATCGGTTAGAAATGCTGCGATGTGATTTGGTTGAAATGTGAACCGAATCCCCCAGCTCTGTTCAACCCGGAACGCCCCTGGACACTTACCTATGAGTTAAACGTTCAATAATTCTACAATCAAACGTAATGCAAACAGGGTTGGTGCCAGAGGGGGGCAGACAGGGCTACACCCCCCTGTTGGGGAACCCTAGCCTCCCTGTCGGGGAAAAATTAACAATTCGTCGGGGAATTTTCACTGATGATAACACATTTATGTATTGTCAAAACTGGGTGCTTGTTATTGATTTAGCCAAGAAAGATAATAGACTTATCTCTTCATGTCGAATCGAAAACTAAACTGTTCCTTGTCAGTTGTTGCGATTATTCTCGCTAAAAATAACATGATGTTTTCGTTCTTCAAATAAGGAAATTATAAAGGGGTGTGGTCCGGGCCCCTCCAGTTTAGTCTCCTTGTCGGGGACGTTAGCCTTGTGTCAGGGAATTCCTAGCGCCACCCCTGAATGCGAATGACCCAAAACAAAACCTTTTGCATTAGCGTAAAAAAATTCAAAGATTGATAACTACCGTTAGTGATCGGGAAAGAATTCTGACGAAGGGCCCATGCTCGAAACGTTAGAATTCTTTACGATGAGTCACGGCAGTTACCGACTTTGGAACTTTTCACGATATATAGAACACTGTCTACGTAACAACCTATTTTTATATCTTTTGCATTAGATTTGATTTGACGGTTGCCCCGGGCCCAGGGATTAGCTCCAGTAAATGATTTTTGAAATTTTTTGCTTTTATAAATCCTTCGGTGTTGGGAGCTCTGGTCAAGGTCTCAAAATAATTGCGTTTATTATTAACTGTAAGGTTTATTCCTTTTCTGCATGATATTTTGTTGTTAAATGGGTCGAACGAATGCTCTAAACTTTTCTTCTCCACGAGTAAAACCATCTGGCGTTAGCCAAAGTTGAATTTCGCACCCGCAATTGTCGAAACATCCAACTTTGCTGAGGTTGATGATTACATTACTCTACAAGTTGCTGTGGCCCAGCAATTTTTTATAGGGGCCGGGCTCTCCCAAACCACTCCGACAGTTACGCCGCTGCCACGTCTGTAAAGAGTGAAAGGCAAACCATAGGGATTGGTATAAGTGTTGCCTCAACTTTTTCAGTCATGAATTGTTTTTTCTTTTGATCTTTGTTCTCCTTTGTTTTGTCCATTGGTCTTTCGTTGTTCCATTGTAGTAATTTGTTGTTGTACAGCAACTGTTAGCAGGAAATCGTTAATGAAAGTGTACCCACAGTGTAGGACGGACCGGTTTGGGAAATACTGCATTCCACCCAGGGTTTTTTCTTAAGAAAAATTTAGAACTTCAACAACTGAGTTTTCATCGCCAGAAGTTTGGAACTGATGCGGGGTGGCATTTTGTCAGAAAATCAGAGTATAAATTGGGCCAAACATTGAATTGTACTTCGTACTGCTCCCATTCGATGATCTTTTGCACAAACAAGCTGAAAATTACGTGGTTTATAACCGCACATTAATTTTGCTAGAAGTGCATAAATCGATTTAGAAATGCACATTTTGTGTAGAATTGCACGTTTAAAAAAGCGTTGAATTTGCTCCCAATTGATGTCACGATGTCAAAAGACTCTCAGCTTTTGATTTATAAATGATTTAGAGCGCGGATCAGAGTTGGGGTTTGGTTTTGAGTTAGAATTAGTATCGATGGAATTAAAGGAATAAACCCAGAAATATAACATCACTGGACCAGTTTCAACCACAATGTTGCACTAATGTGATTATAATGCACTTGGCAACTAATGCATTTCATATGCAGCACGGCCTATATTAATGGGCAGTAAGGCGCACTTTGTGCAGTATTGACTGGAAAGTGTGTACTATTGAATTTAAGACGGTGCAGGATTGGAGGTATGCGATTTTTCAGAAATTTAGTGGCTTGAAGATGTGATCATTAGTTTTCTCAGCGGACAAGGAATTGAGCGGCTGTTTGATAGCTAGTTATGTCAATTCCGACATTGGACAATCTAGCTAAATTAACTGTATCAACTTTATAGGATGTATCAGTTTAGTCAAACAAGACAGTTTGGTAAACCTTGTTCTTTTAGTATTAAATGTTTTTGTATTATTTTCAACCTTATAATTTTTATAAAACATACTTAAATACTTGCCACAGCCGCCTTAAAAGTTGTTAAAGCCGTCAATGGCGATTAGAACTATCAGTTCTCATCATTTCTCGTGGGGTTCGTGTAATGATCTTAAATTTCAATGGTTTGTTATTCCTTTAAGCTTCATATCAAATTCAGTTTCAAGATATCGAAAGTGGGGCTTAGGTAGATGAATTCATGGTTGTCCAGTTTTGGTTCTTCATCTAGGAAGCAATATCTGCCGAGTTCGGCGCCCCGGTAATTGTTTCCTGTTTCCTACTCCAGAATCTTTGTCACTTCCATCTTTTCTCTTAAAGTTTACCAATAGAATATTATCCAGGAAGTCAGTGTTTGTTACAATTTCTTCCCGGGCCGATGTTGTTAGTTGCCTAAAATTGCGTGTCGCGCTCCCTGTGCATTAACAGAACGTGCTGAGGTTGCCAATTGCAGGTGTAGGCACATCCCGGAATTAAAACGACGACACGTAAATGCGATAACTTTAGATTGTTTTGCCCGTGGGAAGCAAATGTGTCAGATGACGTGACCCTTAATATGGCCAAGAGCTGAAGAGGAAAGAAAGTGCCAACATGTAATAACTTCCTCCATAAGCGGGAAATAGGGCGCTACGGAGATGCAAGCTTCCAATATTTCCGACGAGGGTCTAACCCCTCATTATTTTCAGAAGTACACTAAACACTTTCTGGTCACCTTGATTTACTAATGGTGCATCCTGTGTGATATCTTGATTAACAAAATCAAGGTACGAAAATGCTGCTGTGGGTACTTTTTCTTTTTATTTAACTTCCTGCTGGATGCGCCCCCTTGTTCAGATTTTTTGAAAGAATTTGCTCCTCCCCTAATATCAAACACCGTCCGCCACCAATGATTTAATCGATGATATTTCAATATTAATGATTTTCATTATCGTTGGAAGTGAAAGGAGGCCCTGGCTACACGAAACATTTGAATTATGTGGCGAACTTGGCCAGTATACCCACATTAAATTGGATACAAAAAGGTTCATGTGACCTGAGGGTGTCGAAGAACCTTTCGGGAAAGTCTTCGTAGGTCACAGCAGCTGCTATATAACTTGAATCAGGCTTGGACTGGTCATTGTGCCATCGCGCCACAGGACAATGACTGACTATCTTACGGTACGATGGCACAATGGCCAGTCCAAGCCTGACTTGAGTTATCGATTGACGATATGTCAAGTTTAAATTTAGGCCAACCCAAACCTGATAATAAGCAACCACCGCCACCTGCAGAGTATTTTTTTGAATGCTGCCTGAGCATCAATGACTATTGTTCTAAGATATAATGGCACAATTACCAATCCTAGCCTGACTTGAGTTAGTCCTGAGCAACGTTAAGCTGCAAATTTCTGTTATCGCCTGACGATATGTCAAGTTCAAATTTAAGCCAACCCAAACCTTGTAGGACGCAACCACCGACAACTGCAGAGTATTTTTTTGAATGCTGTCTGAGCATGACATGAAACTTGGTGAATAGTATTGGACTCATAAAGAAACTTACGACAAGCAGTTAATGCATTGATTATATGATCTTTATACAGGCACTCCTGTGTGAAAATCGATGAGACAAACGCTCTTAATACAATGCACAGTTCAGTGAAGGGTTGAATACGGCCAACGGTACTGTTTAGGTATTACAGAACAGGAATTCAATAACAATAGTTTATTCTAAGAATTCAAATTGTCGGATGAACTTTCAGTAACCCGTTAGAACTCTCCGCAGGTGAGAAATGAACAAATCGCCTGCCAAAGAAATTGCCCTAGAATGTAGCCTTTGGTTTTACGTGTAACATGTCACATTTTGCTTGTGGCGTTGTCGTGGCTTCGCGTCACAGTCCGTCTGAATTACATCCATGTTACTCCGTAATAGTTATTTCTGGTTTGGCGCCGCTTCCAGTTGTTGTCACGTCGCTTCTGGTATGCATGCATTTGGCATAAGTGGGGCCCTTCGCTGTATTGTCCCACCCGTTGGATAATTGACCCAGCACATCACTATGGGAATATGTTTAGTATAGAAACTTATCTTTTTACATACTTTCAAAAGAGTGAATGTAGTTTACGATAACTTCTTTGTTGTACAGTAGTTTTCACGTCCCTTAACCACTTATTATTGACCAGTTAACCCGTTAGCGGCCGATTATTTTTGGGGTCTGTTAAGTCAATCTTCTCAGCACGCGATTTTGCGTGACTTCTTCACAGGAAAAAGAGAGTTATCCCTCATAAAAGGCAGTTGGACTCTTATGCCATTATATACCAAAAAGAAACGCATCCGCAATCTAAGATTCCACGTACGATTGGAACGGCGTGGGTGAGACTGCAGAGAAACTACTCCTGCGATCTCAATGTTCTCTTTAGGAGGACAGGCGGAGAAGTAGACACGGGGTTTCTTTTTGCTCACCTGTTTGGTACTTAAGAATATTATAACCAACAAATTCAAAATTTCACTGGGTCCCTATATATGATGATTTGTTGAGGATGAAATCCCGAAGAACAAACTTAGGATCATTTAGGACTGTACCGAAGAATTAAAATTTCTATTGCGTTTAAGTTTGATTTTTGCCCCATACCGGACTTCTTAATTTTAATCTAGCTAACACTAGACGATTCTACTGGGCAAGGAGAGACGTCTCGGACTGTAAAGGGTTCAGAAGCTTCTCTTTAACCTTCTATTTGTATGTGTATTTATAATATCATGCACCTAGCTTAGCTGTTCTCCCTTGAGGTCCAGTAAGAACCACCCCTCATAGGTCCTGTGTTACTACAGGAGGAAACCGGAGTACCCGGAGAAAACCTGCGATTCTTGGTAGAGACAAACTGGACAACACTTTTCTCACATGTGACCAAGGAAACTTTAATCACATAACTGCATGGAGCTGAATATATCGAATCGTATTCAGTGGCGTAACGGACTATAGTCAAGGTTAAAGGAACTCCTAAGGGTCTCAGACCTCTAAGGGCCCCCCCCGATGAATCTGTAAAGACAATTGAGAATTATAGTCTGGAAATTGTCTACACTAAGTCTATAAAAACGGGGTGACGGGGGTCTCCGAACGAAAATCTCCTAAGGGCCCCCAGTAGTTCCGTTACGCCACTGACCGTAGTCAATGTGGTGAGAGACTCTTGCACTAGCACTGTGCCACCAGCACCCTCTTTAAATGTATTTCTACAGTTCTTCCAAGTTCTTGATGTTGTGAGGGAAGAATAAGTTAGAAAAAAACGCCGTAAAAAGGAGAATACAAGTTTTGCAGGAATGGAGGAATAGTGGGCCACTTTTTCGCAAATTTGAAACTGAGAAATTTACATTTCTATTCTAGGGAATTGCCAACGCCAATCAGTTCAAATTTGCGTCTTTAAGATAAGAAAGTTCTGTTGGCTAGTGGTTTGTGGAACAGAGTGAGTATGTGTGTGTGTGTGTGTGTGTGTGTGTGAGAGAGAGAGAGAGAGAGAGAGAGAGAGAGAGAGAGAGAGAGTCAGGGACACAGAGACACAGATAACAGAGACGAAGAGAAGAGAGACTGACAGCGAAATGGAAAGAGACTGAGAGATCTGTCTTCACTGTCCTTGGGTCTAAGTAACTCGATTACGGTTCCATTTCCTGCTACAGTTTAGAAAAGCAGACATCAATGTCAGCGCGTTATAAAGTCGTTTTAATTTTTGGCATGTTCGTTAAAAAAATCTTGCGTTTGGCTGACAAGATGTCAGTTGAAACCTGAAGAATTTTTATACAGACGTTAGCTGAGTAGGTGGTTCAGATTTCATTCGGTTTTACATACAAATTGCCACTTTTCCTAGTGCATTTGTCCAAGCCAAATCGGAACTTCGTTTGTTCTTTGACTGTAGGCGTACAGAAAACTGAGACTTTCAAAATAAACCTTTAACGTATTGGGACTAGTGCTTCCTCGAAGATTTCAGGAGAGAATTTAGATAACTCAATCTTAATTTGAAAATCTCAATACGATTCTCAGTTGGTTATGTCTGCTTCGTTTAACTGTTGTTTGAAGGTGAAACATGTTAAATATTGACTTGCCAATAAAAACCCAGTAGGTACCGTCTCTTATATCGATCCAGCTTGGAAAACTTACCTCTTTCGTCGAACTCTCCTTTTTTGCCGCTTCCCTCATAACGAAGTCTTAGATTGAAATATTCGTATGTGTTACTGGTTTAGAATGTTAGTTGCCAGTTCAATTTTCTTGAAGCTATATTTTAGAAAAACAAACAGTCTTACAAGGTGAAATAACTTCAGACCACCAGTTTCGTCGGAATGCTTCGGAAATTGCTGTACTTAAATTGAATGAAACGGCGTTGGCATTTGCATTTGTCAAATCCGGAATGTTCAAAGAAAATTATAAATTAGACGTGGCTGCTCAAATTCCCAGTATGAAATCCGGAATAATTCATAGAGCAAACAAATCATTGTTCAATAAATTAACGAACGTCAAAGGCGATTATCTGCACTTTTGTTTAAACTGCATGCTACATATACAAATTAATCATGTCATATGCTCCCATGATAAGATTTAGTTAAGAGAATTTTGAGATGAGAATAACCTTAAATTTAGGAAATACTTGTTTCGTATAACTTATTCCAAGTTGAAGTGCTTGTCATTCTTACTGACAAATAAACTATTGCTTTCATTAAGAGGATAGCTTTTACCTTTATCCAGATTTCAAGTAAGCCAAGTAAGCCAGAAAAATCTAGATCCTGACGTCTGCAGCTAATGATACTAGTTTTTTCAGTATGCCGTGTTATTTATCTGGAAATTGAATATTGGAATTAAATAAAGGGGTTGAACTTTGGAATTACTTTCTGGAGTGACCTGTATAAAGGCACGTCAACTGATCAAACGATCAAAACTTAATCGACAACATGGCGCTTATCTGTAGAAAATGATTTAGTTGGTTGCATTACGTTTAACCAGTAAAATTCCAGTTTTCCACGTGGATTTGCCACCTAATCCAATCAGATGATAGAGTTTTGTTCCGTTTTTAGAGTTAGGATTACTAAATCTCAAAAAGAACTGATTAATGACGATGACGTGTTGACTTTGCAGTTTCCTGCATGAAATATTTCAGTGAACTTCTGTTCTTGTGTAAATATCTCAAGCTATTTTAATTCAAACAACAAACACCAGCACCTTAGCTAAGCTCATCGAGATTAGATTCAAATACAGACGGCACCAACCTTCCGCCTCCAAATGGTTTGTTGTCCGTCTATTATTTTGGAACTAAATCATGTTTGTTAGAGTACGCTACGGAAATGATGAATTGCTCTTGTGCAACCCACGATGTATCGTCAACAACTTGTTGGACAACATCAAGTCACGCTGTGGCCTAACCAATAGCGGCAAAATATTGGATTTATCAGACGAAACAGGTATTTGATCAAGAGCTTTTCACTTTAAACATAGTCCATGCGAGGACATCTATCTCCTGAGTCAAACATCAAGTTGGATGTAAAGTTAGGAATGGAGTTAGGCTGGAGTAAAGAATTGAGCTAGGAATCGGCTTACGAATGCGAAAGACTATTTCGGTGAAATCACTCAGAGATTTCGTCAAAAGTCTGAGTAGGTTATGTTTGCCATATTAAAATTCACAACTTGAATAGGAGATAAATTATGGGCAAAAATCTACGTTTGTTCTGGTTTCGTTGGGGTCGAAACTCTCTTGAGAACTGAGACACAACTGATCCAATGAAAAAATTTTTAGTTATGTTTCTGTTTCTCGGAATCAGATTAGATTTTCGTGAAATTGAACTTGCTTTATTGGAAACATTTGACTCAAATCTGACCTACGTTTAAGGGATACGGTTAGAATTTGGGTGTTAGGGTAAGATTTGAATTAGATTTCGCGGTAGGTTTGGAATTAGGGTCAGCTTAAGATTTGAGTAAAATAAGTGTAGCGTTAATCTACAGCTAAGGTTGGGATTAAGATTAGGATTATGATTATAATCAGGGGCGTAGTTAACCATTTTGACTGGGGTGGGTGGATCCAGCTTAATTTGCCCGAACATTGTTTGTATACTTTCAGAAATTGCCCGAATTTAATTTGACGCGCATCCAGGCCATTTATGGTGTAGCCTCACTTCCTCAACCCCGACAAGTAAATTAAATATAAAGCAGTAACCAAAAGGGATTTTGGCCTACTTCACCTTACCAAATTTTGCCCGAATTACTATCTATTTTTTCCCCGAATTTTCTATTTTTTCGCAAACTTTGGGGGTGTCACACCCCCACACCCCCTATAATTTACGCCGCTGATTATAATATCTGATGTTCTTTTCTTATAATTATCCTTTTGCCAGTGCCGAAGCGTGAGGGCGGGTTCGACTGGGATTTACTTTAATGTACTTAAATATATGCAAGAATACAGAGCAGGGGCACAACTAGAGGGTGGGGTTGGGGGGTCACAACCCCTGCCCTTTTTGTGTAAAATCTTAATGAGGTTATCAATAATTAATAACCAAGGTTAACAACGAAGGAGCGCGCAGGGCATGGATTCGGGAGGGCGGGAATAAAGTGACAGAGAGTCTTGGGGGCTAGACATTACGCCCTGAGACAGTTGGGGAAGCAGAGTAGCTTGTCAGATCTGCAAACAAGTTCCAATTGACAGAAATTTCCCCACCACCCTTCCCTGCAATCTACAACGGCGATAGTTAATATTCCACCGAAAGAATCGGTGTGATAGGTGCAGACAGTGGTAGACAAGTCAAGCTTGGGAATTATTACACCGCGTTAGACCTGAATCCAAGTTACCGTACAGCTGCGAAAACTCGGCAACAGCAGTGTCTGCACCTAACAATCCACACGGGTAAGTAAAGCGACTGTAAGTGTTATCACGTGCCCTTTTAGTGACAGTTTTTTACCCTCATTTCCCTAAGCCACGTAGATCTACTTTACTCGAAATGACCAAAATTATCCCGAAGGTGCCTTGATCCTGCCATCTGACCCCTGCCCTTCGAAAGTCGTAGTTACGCCTCTTCAGAGTAAAGTAGATTAATCTTTTCTTGCCTAAGACGTCTCCCTCCTGATGAGTAGTCAGAATAAAACTATAAAGTTGGGTACGGACCGGAAAGGGTTAATTTTAAAATGTGTAATGCTGATTTTTATCCATGAAACTTTTTTTTAAAGGAACTTTTTTTTGTTCTCCAAGGGCTGGTTTTGGAACTCAACGAGCACAAAGCGGAATATTCCGATATCTTTCTTTCAGATCATGCTACGTACATTTTGGTCGAGAAACAAACGATGACCTCCCAAGAAAATTCAACGTCTCCAAACTACGTTTGTCTTCTCGAAAACTGCGTCACACTCTTACCAACATTTAAACTTCGTGTTTCTGTCGACTCACCCGTTACGTTACATCAAAGCCATAAAACTTCCCGCGCTGGAAAAAGTGGCAACCCCTTGAAGTCGTGCAACAAGAAAACGAAACGGGCGAAGGCGAAGTCACCAAAAGATTTGTGCTGACTTGTTGTTTATAACGTTAGTAAAGAGCCATGAATTAAAATATTAAAAAATAATACTATATAACCTTCGATATCATAAATAAATATTAGTTTCATAAAAGCAAGAAAAGTCGTCAAAGCTTTTTTTTTCTGTCAAAGCACTTTATAGTACAAGCAAAAGCACAGAAATTCCGTGCACGTATTCGTCTTAGGGTCATTAAAAAGACGAAGAAAGGATGCAGATAATAAAATCAACGATGAATTACCTCTCACGCGAGAAGAATACGGGAAAGTGCTTTTTGAGAATTTTCGTGTCCTAGAAATTTTCTCGAAATGTCCCAGAAATGTCCCAGAGCAGCCTAGTTAGGTTGTCTGCCCGCATGGTGAGGCTACATCCCCCCTTCTGCAACTCTAAATTTAAAATCGTTACTGGAGAACACATTGCTCTTCCTCATTCTACTTGCCGTATTTTCTCAAAGTGTGAGGTTGACAATTGATATAATATTTCATGTCTATTTAAAGAAAGAAAGAAATTTAATGGCCGTTAACTCCGCGACGCGAAGTGATTCTTTTCGTGGAATATGGGTGTATGCAACACGGAGGGAAATATAATTTAAGCTCTCCCTTTGCACGTGGTAAGAGGAGGTGTTGCTATACGGTTTGGACTGTAAATATGGCGGACGATTTACCTTATAAAACTGAGTACGCCAAATCAAACCGGTCTTCGTGCAAGTCATGCAAAGGAAACATCGCGAAAGATTCTTTAAGACTTGCCAAGATGGTTCAGGTGAGGAAAAAGTGATGGGACGGGTCTTTCGAGACGAACTTGGTAGATTATGCCAGTTCGAATTGTTGACACTTGACAACTGCCATCACTTTTTAATGTGCATGTATTTCTTTTTTCAGTCTGCTCATTTCGACGGGAAGGTAAGGAATGCTTCATGTCTGGTCTCTATATTAACGAAGATAGACTTCATGTACCAACTATATTATGCATGAAGAAATTATTTATATGGATTATTTGTAATTTATGTGAAATATTTTTTAAACGCAAATATATGTTTTGACTGCAAATGCCCTGGAAGGTTCCAAGACGGATTCCATTAAAAAGAAAACTTATGCGCTGAAATGGCAGCGGCGGAGGGGTGAATCAAAGAAAATCTTGCGATACATTTAGCTAGATTATAAAGCTAACAAAATTGGGCATATGTCGATGGTTGTATTGAAACAAATTTTAGAGGTATAGACAACAATTAAAATTCAGCCAAATGAAGTGCAGGTATTTCAGGCCCATTTTTCAATTGTTCTGCATGGGATAATATTTCTTGATTTTCACAAATACTTCATTGGCATTACCACCATTGTAAATGTAGAACTCATGGGCAAACTTTGTAGCTCATTTCTCAGAATGCTGCTTTAGAATTGCAGGGGTATGGGTTTGATTCCTAGCCAGAGGCCTTAGAGTTGCGTTTTTTGTAAGTGGTCTCATTTAGATCTTAAGATACATGATTCTGACTTTCAAAAATTTCCTTCATCAACTATAATTTCCATAAGATTTCATAAACAGTCAATACAGGTTTACTGTACAGTTACAGATATCCCAACCAGTATTGCCAAGAGGGTGGGGTAGTAGGATGAAATTGACCAAAAGCCCAGAAGAAATAAGGGGCCCAGAAGAAATCAAGAAGCCTGGTTACCCAGAAATTACCAAATTTAATTCAGATATCTAATCACTGAAATTGGTTCTAAGTAAAATAAGGCAATATGACCACTTTCACTTTCCAGTTTGGTGACTTGAATGCTTGGCAGACATGAACAGATGAATGATTTAAATTATATGATATTTTCTCTGATGTCACATCAATGTACATAGTTTTACTTAAATAGCAGTTTATTGTACAGACAGTATGGATTCATTACTGTTGGAATACTGAATTATGTAGATGTGAAGGAATGTTTGTAAACTTGCTACAAAATTTTTACCTTCATATTACATGTATTCATTAATGTAGATTTAGAAGTACTTAACTGTTCTGTTCATTTTGAAGTTAATATGGTGAGACATTAGTCCATTGCCATGAATTTGTTGGGCAATAGTGAAAAATTCAAAAAATGAAAGAATACAAAGTTTCATTTTGCCCAATAGTTTGTCAGGTTAGTCAAAATAATTTTCAACTGCAGGCAGGGGCCCTGGGGTCCACAGTAGCTCTTGGCAGCACTGATGTCAAAATGTCAGGTACCTGCAAATAGTTTTCGAGCTTTTTGCTAAAATAGTTTTCTTGTACTTTGGTGTCTAATGATACTGGAAACTGTTCCCCTTACAGTAGTCCATTTTGAGGTGTCTAATGTGAGAAATGACCCTTTGAGCTTTATGAGTGTTCCAAATGAAAACAGCTAACAGTGTTTTAGCTTTGGTGTATGTTATTTTAGAAACCTTAAATTATAGGGTTCTCCCCAAGCATTTTGGAGTAATGTACACTATGTCTTGCACTGCTCATCAAAAGTAAGCAATGCACCATGAAAATGCCATTCCAGTCAGCTTTAAGTCACCTGTTTCTTGGTTTTCATAGCCATTTAACTGAATCAATACTTGCAAGAACTTAGAGTGGATAACTGACTTAAGCTTAAGATCAGTAGTAGTCCTAAATGACTGTTATAAACTTGGTCACATTAGTTAGACTTTTTCATCCTTCAGGTCCCCAACTGGTTTCATTACAGTTGCTTTTTTGGGAAGAGTGTCAAGGTTAAAGATGTTTGTGAAATAAGTGGGTTTGATTCTCTGCGTTGGGATGACCAGGAAAAAATAAAAGGGAAAATATCTGGCGGTGGTTCAGCAGCAGGTACCAGTGAAGTTGATGGTGGACTTGATAAAACATTGGAAATGGAGTATGCAAAGTCAAGTAGGAGCTCATGTAAAGCTTGTGAAGGCAAAATTGATAAGGTAAAACATCTATTTTACAAGACTACTGCTTCACACTACATATGGTGGTTTAAAATACAAATTGTGTATGATTTAGTTGTCATGCTAAGTATTATTTTAGCAGAACTGGTTTTGCTAAACATCCAGGTGCACTGAAAGAAATTTTATTCATGAAAATCTCAGTCACTTGCTGGGTTGCAAGTTCTAACCAAGGGGAGGAATATCTACTCATTACTGGATAAAAATGTTTTGTTCTTTTTTGTGAAAAAACTCATGAAGAAAATTTAAACTTTTTGTGATATTTAAGCCTACTGAATAAAAAAATTTCCCAAAGGATATTTAATAAATAAATGCAGTATTCCTTGCCATCCCAAGTCATGAGGCATTTTCTTTTTTTGGAATTGCACTCTCATCAATACCTGCTTCTCTGACACCCTATTGCTGTATTTTGTTTGTAAAAGAAATGAAACTCGTTCAAAAATTTTTGTTTAATCTATGACTTGGCTCTTCTGATTGATAACTACATTTTACTCTTAGAACTGTAGTTTAGAAACTTCATTAATTGTCCTTGTTTCAATTATAAAGGGTGAAGTTCGTGTTGGTAAATATTTAGAACCAAGTCCTGACTCATCAGCTTTTGGGCGAGTAAGTGTCATGATGCATTGGCATCATGTGGACTGCTTTGTTGAAAAAAGGTGAGGACCAAAAAAGCTGTGATCTTGAGAATTCATCTTGCAATTCAAAAACCTGTGATCTTGGGAAATCATCCTTGCAAAGGAAACTGACAGAAATATTATGAGAGAAGTGATGCTTTTCCTCTCCCCTGCTTACTTTCAACCCACTGCTCACCATCCACCAGTCACATTCCCCTCTCATAGTCTTTCCCCTGGGGCAGATTTGGCTGTGGGTGCACCAAATGCCCCCCTTTTATGATTAGTTGTCATGTGACTTTTTGCTTGGTTACAAAACATGAGCATTAAACATGTCAACCACCAAGGAGATTGATAATTATTTTCTAAGAGAATTGGAACAAACAACAAAGAATAGAAAAACTGAGTAGAAGAAATTCAAATTCAAAAACCACTGGGAACATGTTGTTTCCATCTGTTTTCAACATTTTGCCAAGTTACTGATTAATCAAATAAAAACCTGTTGCTCAGGCCTGGCTAACATTTAAATTTGACCTTGGCAATCACATAGAAGAGGTTTTGGTTAGCTATGTTTGTGCTAGGTGATGAGGATGGTAGCATGAAAGTTCTTCCACTAAAACACCACATAGGGGCATGTTTTCCATGTGTTAAGAGTTCTTTTTTGCTGTGAAATTTCAGGTCTGAACTTGAGGTTGACAGCAGTGTAACTGCAGAGATGATTCCAGGGTTTGCCACAATGAACAAAGAAGACCAAAGTATGCTTCAGAAGAAATTAGGTACGTCCAAGGGACGTGCAAAGAAGACAGCAAAGAAGAGGAAGGAACCACCGGTTGAGAAGAAGTCGAATGGACACAAGAAGTTAAAAGAGGAAACAAAAGAGAAAACAGAAGAAGAAAAAAAAGAGGAAGAAAATATGAAGGTAATTATGGAGGAACAGTAAAGAGTTGTGATATTGATTTTAGAGCCAAAGTATTTGGCAGTGAGAGCAGAGTTACACTTGCAAGGTAGGGATGCGCCAGGTACCGGTGCCAGAAATAGATTTTTGAAATGTTATCACCTCTCAAGTGAGTCTGAGTTGCAAACTGAAACTGATAAAGAAAACATCTCATCCAAATGGTTTTAAATGACAATTCCTTATTTCGTGACTTGGTGTATTTTACTGGGAAGAAATTGAAATCACAATTTAAGTATTCAAATCCAGATCAGGATTCCAATAAAAACAAACATTTTCTAAGAATAGTAAAGATAGCAACATGCTGGGTAGTGAAAATTAAAGACGTTTCATTTGTAGACTCGCCATTTTTACAGTGAAGATAAGTCGATCAAAAGTCTGGTATAGATTTGCATTGCCACTGGGATCAAGATTTTTGAGATTTCTCACTCCATTTTTTTTCTAAGAGTTGGCGTTTTTCAAAAGCATTTAAACTTTGAAATTCAAGCAAAGTTTTGGACGTTGCTGTTAAACTATCACATAAAAACTTGAAATTCAACCTATGCCACTTGTCTTAATTCTACAACGCACGGTATACACCATTTTTTATCGATACTTTCACCGTTTCTAATCCTGATTTTCCCGCTGCTTTTAATAATTGCTGCAACATTGCACTGGAGGGTCGAAAAGGTGGAAGTTACAGGTGATGCATTTGTACTTGTTTTGAATTTTAGGCTCAAAGTAAGAGACTTTGGAAAATACGGGACGCCTTGAAAAAGGAATGCACCACCAACCAGTTAAGACAGATGCTTTCTGACAATGGCCAGCCAAACACTGGTGGTGAGAGTGTGGTAAGTTCACTCCTATATGGGCAGTGGTGATTTTAAGTAACAACAAGACAATTGTGTGCATGCCTCTGCTCTCTGGTGGAAACATGAATGATGTTTCAGCAAGAATGGCGAGTTAGGAAAACACGAGGTGTAGCCGAGTGTTTTCTGATTTGGTTATCAGTATTTGACGCAAGCATTTTCTAAGATAAGCCTTTGTTGTAGCTGTTAGATAGATGTACAGATGGAATGGCATTTGGGGCCTTGAAACGTTGCAAAGAATGTTCCAATGGACACTTCATTTACAGGTAAGTCTTTCCCTCGTATAAAAAGAGTGCAACTTTGAACATGAAGTAAAACTCGAACGTAAGTGAAAATACCAGTTAGCGATGCAACGATAGGAGACATGGCCTTAACAAACTTTTTCATTAGAAGCGGTCGCGCTGTCTTCGGGACTCGTATAATGCTCAAACAGCAAATTAGGTGTCCTGGCAAGTAAACAGTTTTCCCACGTGATGAGCGATCAAACTTAATTTTAACCACCGAATACTTCCATTCCAATGCTATATTAATTTAGTCGATCAAAGCATTGATACCGTAGTTCATTCGCTGGGACTTTTTCAATGGATGAGCAATCCAGGCTTCATACAACCAGCTCATCAGATTTTCATACGTCACCTTCGAGAAATGGAGATGAATATCTGGGTCTTGCTCAACAAACAAAAACTACAACATAAAAACTAAAACAAAGTAAAAACTTCACGCGTGCGCAAACGTTTGGCAGCGTCATGGTGGAAATGTGAGGTTTTATATTGGAATTTCAACTGCATCTATTTCAACTGCATCTATAATTTCAACTGCATCTATAATTTCAATTGCATCTATTAAAGTCGTAATATGAAAATAAGAGCCCAGCTCAAGATTCTCACGGAAAGAGACGTTGATTAAAAATTTATTTTACTGACGTTTCGTCGCTATTCGCGCGACATCGTCAGAGTAGGAATGAATACAGAGAGTTTGCATATTGTCGCGCGACGAGCAACGAGACGTCAGTGAAATAAATTTTTATTCAATGTCTCTTTCCGTGAGAATTTTGAGCTGGGCTCTTATTTTCATATTACGACTTCGCTTTCCGCCCGGTAAATCGCTGGTAACTATTTTGCATCTATTAAAACTTTGTAGTTAACTAGAAACTAGAAGTTAGAGGTTAGCTTAGGCTAGCTGTAAAATTTGCGATTATGATGAATGAGATTACGACGAGACAAACTTTTAGAATTGCATTCAGGTTAGGAATCGGTGATATTCGTTCACTGTTAATGCTTGATCAGCCCTTAACTATTTTTATCAACTGTTCTTTTCAGAAACGAGGGCTACGCTTGCTGTGGCAACATAACAGAGTGGACCAAATGTACTGTTGTCACAAAAGAACCCGAGAGGAAAGACTGGATTATTTCTGCCGACTTGAAAGAAGAAGTCGACTACCTGTATGTGTGTATAACCCCGTTTACACTGTAACACATTGGGCACGGCACGGCTAATTAGCCGTGCTGAGACCTACATATACAGAGGTGCTCGGCACGGCTAAATTTTAAAAAGTCCCCACCGCTTACACTGTGAAAATCACCCGCCCCGTGCCCAAAATGTTAACAGTGCGAACGGGGTTTATGATTTTCATTTGTAATTTCATCCTGTTTGTGAGGAATGGCTCTCGTGAATGTTCGGACTGATAGCGATGTCATGCATGTAGTATAGCTATAATGTAGTTCATAGTGCTACGTTATATCGTACACGTGCATGATAACATTGTGAGGAATGTGATGGAAAAGTCGTATAAATTGATTTGGTAGTTGTTTTCAGCTAATGAGTGAGGGAGCCGGGCATTCTACTCTGAAAAATTTGTTTTTGGGTACCAGGGGGGCAACCAGGAATTTGGAAGTGAAGGAGTCGGGTTGTAGTATTTAGGCACCGCGGGGCGAATTCGATCACTTCGAGTGCAATAGATCAACGTGGATTTGGGACATAAGGACCAAAAGTTGTCCATAAAAGGGGACACATAAGATCTATCACGAAATGGGCAGGAGTCGCAAACGTCATACACCCCTCTAGTTGTGCCACTGGGGTATCTTTTATGACCGTGTTCACATCTTCGTCAAACCGGTCAGACTAACTCGTATAACAGGGGCCGAAATTAACTTTGTAAGTAGGTTGCCCATTAGGCAACCATCTTTTCAGATCTAGCCGTCCAATATGAAATCTAGTCACCAAGTTTGGGTGTTACTGCTCAGCGGTAAAACGCAAAACAAGATGATGTAGAATACGAACATTCGGAGCGGTGTGTTTGAATCAGTTAATAACAAATGGACTGGTTGTATATTTTTACCTTTTCTCTTTGAAACATTTGGAACTGAGATTATGATTTTTTGGGTCTTATTATCAGTTCTCCATGAGGTTGGCAGCTTGAAATATGGTCGTCCAATGGGCAACCATCTTCTGCGATTTGGTCCTCAGTGTTAAGTTTTGGTTGCTTCTGACGACCGTAAATTTCGAACCCTGTATAATTACAGTCGAACTTCCGTGAGGGGTCACCTACCCCTACCCTTAATCCCAACCCCAACCTTAACCCAAATTATAAGCTTTGGTTTAGAGCTCGTGGAAATTTTTTACGTAAATTCAATCTTGAATTGGTGAGCGATACAATGTGTTTTCAAGGTTCCCAATTATAAAGAACTTTGCGTGTTTTAGATTCTGAGAACAAAATAGAGCCGATATTGACCGTTAATTTTCCCCCGATCAAATCGAAAATATTTAGAGAACCTTGGTAACCTCTGATTTTAATTCCAGGGAATCACGCAAGAATGATGTTCGAATTAGACTAGAAAAAATGTTCTCATTTATCTACTTTTTTCAATTTTAATACTTCAACTTGTTACTTTCCAGAGGACTCTCTTTGGCGGATAAGATTGTCAGGCGTAAGCCAGAATAAAATTGTAGGTTGTATAGAGAACCTATTCGTCCAGAAAAGAGTTAATGATTCGTTCTGTAATTCTACCGTTTGTCATTTCATAGAAAGAAATTTAAGCCTAAGAAGGGAAAAAGGATTTTTCCTTCTGTTAAAGTGACAGTAACTATAGCTCCCGACGTGGACGGGAAAGACGAAACCGATGCCAGGTAAGTAACTTTCAAATGACTTTTACGTTGAGATGCATCATCCACTTTGGTTACTATCATTGGAATGACGAATGAGTTGGCTGCTCTTGGCTTTGTAGCAGTCGAGTAAGAGCCCAAGTGTTTGAGCCAGAGCATTCAAACACAAAAACTAACAGGTATTTCTTCTCCGAAATAGAAATGAGAAAAGACGAGCAAGGCAAACGTCAAAACCTTAGGCGGAAAATTTTTGGTCTTTGAATACTCATATCCAAACAAGGATATTTATCCGTCAAAAGTCGCATGTGATTCATATTTATAATCGGGAATCCGCATTTTCTGCTCGTATGCGGAAATCAATATATTTCCGTAATCATACTGAAAATACAATGCTCCGAAATTTTGTCGTCGAAGAGGGCAGGTACGAAATAGACTTGAAAACCCCACTGCAGTGAAACCTTTATTAAGCGGAATCTTTCCTTATGTCCGCTTAATAGAGGTTCGTTTACATTGCGCAATATTGGTTAAGAAAAAAGAAAAGCTCCAACAATGCGCTACTAAGACATCCTAATCAGTTGAACCCTGAACACGAAGAAGTGGTTGGGCATCTTCCTAAGTTTAGGGTACTATACGCGACAAGGTTTTTAAAGAGACCAACTTACTAATTCTGGCAAAGTAACAGTAACTGGCAGGAGAATAAACAGAGGTACAGGATATGGCTTAGAGCTTCCTTGCAAATACCGAATTTATGTTGACACATTTTCATGTGGGCGACTGAAGAATTTAGCGAAAGAAGAATTTCAATATGAATAGTTATACGTAAAAACGGCGCGGACTTTGATCGCGGATGACACATAACCTAATATCACTTTTTAAAAGAGTTTA
This sequence comes from Heliopora coerulea, assembly GCA_030142905.1. Classification (NCBI taxonomy): domain Eukaryota; kingdom Metazoa; phylum Cnidaria; class Anthozoa; order Scleralcyonacea; family Helioporidae; genus Heliopora; species Heliopora coerulea. Next base: position 1,678,555 of record JASJOG010000031.1, on the reverse strand, counting down.
TTGACAGTTAAATGCATAAACTTATCACTTTTTTAGTCTACTCTTTCAAGGACGTAATCTAATACTGTGCTGTCGATTCACTCCAGCGTCCGCTTAATAAAGGTTCTTAACAACAGAAATTTCCAAATGGACTTTACTTTAGTGTCCGCGTCCGTTGAGTAAGAGTTCATTATAAAAGGTAAATATAGGGCGAAAATTTCGGGACCCGTGCCAGTGCGCACTTAATTGGGGGCCCGCTTAATAGAGGTTTCACTGTAGAAAAACTACTTGAATCTACGAAACTTCTACAAATACCAGTAAGACGACGTCACAGTACTCAGATTAATTTAACAAATATATTTTTGTGGATTTTGGAAAATGTGCAAAACGTCAATCTAGAGCTCCATTGAAAAAAGGAGACGTACTGATAAGTTTAGACGAAACATAACATTTTTTTTCTTTGCCTGTACTTTGAACTCGAGCGGATTTACAGATCACTCTGCTACCCCCCCCCCCCCTTATCCACTACATTGCTGTTCACAGCGTTTCTTCCGAATCGCTCATCCAAATGGACAGTGGAAGTTCATCATACTCATTTTTCATGCGACAGCAAGGGAACTTTGTAAACTATTTTACCTAAGTTTTTAAATAACTGTGGTCGAGGCATGCGACCATACCTACTTAAAGTAATTTAGTAAACCTGAGGGTTGTTAGACTGGAAGGGATTCAGCCGTTAATATTGTATTACTCTATTTTGGCGTACATTTGATGAGAAGGGATTTAACCTACCAAGCGTTTGTCTTTTATGTTTTTGGATTTTTTTTGAAGGCCTGTTGCAGTACCAACTCCAGGGAAACCTCTTGAAAACCTAACCTTTGCTGTTATAGGGAGGCTGAAACAGTCCAAGGTGAAATATCGAAAATTAATGCCAGCCTTACTGCTTCATATCTTCATTTTTGTGATACGTGACACCTTATTTGGCTCTACAATAGTTTGGAATACACCTACAATCATGAATAAGCTAGTTGTAGAACTTTACAGGGACAACAGTGTGACCAAGAAGAGATATTGTCAAG